>LR990344.1:7200000-7800000 GCA_905147345.3 Mythimna impura
ATCCTGGGCTCGGGATCCTTGGCTCGGTATTCTGGGTTTGCTATCCTGGGCTCGGAATCCTGGGATCGGGATCCTGGCCTCGGTTTCTTGGGTTTGGAATCCTGGGTTATGGTTTCTAGGCTCAAGATTCTGGGCTCGATATTTGGGTAAATTAAAGTGTTATTAGGTTTTTTTTCATCTGGAATATCGCAAAAACGGCTTGGTTTCTGAATAATCTCTGCTTGATAAAAATAGACTCGCCTCTTAATTCATGAAACTCTTAGTAACTGGGAAAATACGAATAGTATCTGCTACTGTAGTTTCATAACCCATTATGGAATACATACGTGGGCGGAAAAAAAAACAACAGAAGGAACACAGGTATTGTTTTTTTGAGGTAGGAAATCCTGAAATGCTTCTTCCACTCTAGGGTGGTGCGAGAGAGTGTGTCAAATTTTTACTGGCTAAAACCCATCTATGTGTTTAAAATATTTCGTGGCCCTAGCGAACATTACTCCTATCCCCTACGAAGGAACACAGCTGCGTTTTAGTCAGTAAACGACTGACACTCCTTCTCACTCCACTCAGAGCAGGAGGAGTTATTTGATGATTTCCCAACCCAAAAAAAAAATTTTTTTTGAACATATAATTTCAGGAATATGTTCTCTTAGAATAATTTTCTACTTTCACTTTGGCAAAGGCACTAGTGAGTAGAAAAATCACTTTTATTTTACGCCGATTGGTTATGTTCAAATGCCTCAAAGCCTTGTAGCAAGTTTCTACCATACTTTGTATAATTTACTTCCGTTATACTTCATTCATACCACCTGTTCGTGTTATTTTTAGATCAAAGTTTTTGTTATTATACAAAACAGACGGCCCACCTGATGTAAATTGGTCTTCGCCGCTTATCGCCTACAGCGTGTTTATTTTATCACTTACTAACTTCTGTTAAGGGCTTCGCCTGCGTGATAGTAGAAAATATATAACCTGGCCCAAGAGGTCCATTCCCTCTCCTAGAGAAGAGTCCTGGATCCTAGCAGTGGGAACATTACAAGGCCGATTATGCTTTATTTTATCTTTATATCAGTTCGTCCTTTCAAATTTTGCAAGCGGACGCGGGCCTTAATGACCTTCGGCAACAAAACTCGTACACAGCAGTATAATCCCTTCTATACGGATTTAACCTTCACGTTAAACACGGAAGATGTTTATATTGTACACTTTGCTGTATCTTAAAATAAACCTCCCGATCGAATTTCGATCACGCCGGGCCTATTTTAAGAGGGTCCTTTTTCACTCGCCTGTCGTCAACATCGAGCATGGTTTAAAAGCTCATTACTTCATCTAACGCAATTTAATGCGATGTTTGACGAAAAGATAACGCGAAAAAAGAAAAATAATGCTTGAAAACTCTGTTAGCATTCGGTAATTCCGTGATTTACTGCAATATGTTACAAAACTTGTTCCAGGAAATATGTTTTTTTTTAACTCTCAAAAATTAAAAAAAAATTGTCGTCATTCAGAAACTTGATTAAATTTGAAAGGCATATTGTTATACTTTTTTGACTTTAATTTTTAAGAAAATTGTCAAGTGTCCAAGTTTATGCAAAATAGCAGATTTTCAGAGGTCTTTAATGGATTAGTTTAACACAAATTTATAAATTGATTTCATTAGAAGCCTAGATAAAATCCACAAGATACTGTGTTTCCAAAATATCTAATGAAAAATGTGTGATAACGTCATAATCGCGTAAGAGCGGTTGTATGAAAAACAGTGAAAATGTATGTCAAGTTGCATCCCCTTAACGGAGATTAACCAAGAGATATTAATTAATACTGCTCAAGCGTGTGCGTAATCACAGGTGTACTCTCATAGTCCGATGGGGACGACAATCCAACACAATCGGGGAGAGACCAGGTGCAGGACCAAAGCCTTTACGTGCTCTCCGAGGCACGGGAATATCACACCAACTTTCACACTCCAAGAGCAAGAGTAATCTATATATATATAAATGAATAGCTGTTCGTTAGTCTCGCTAAAACTCGAGAACGGCTGGACCGATTTGGCTAATTTTGGTCTTGAAAGATTCGTGATAATCCAGAGAAGGTTTAAACGGTGAAAAAATATGGAAAAATTCACCAAAATAAATATTCGAATACAACGCCATCTCTAATTAAAATGTCATTATAAAATTAATTATGCTGTTCTGGTAATGCCAGTAGATGGCGTTATACTTACTATTAGACGGTACGAAGTTTACCGGGTCAGCTAGTTCCTAATATAAAATCCTAGTAGTCCTTTTTTCGACCTGTGAATCAAACCCCATTCAGTAGGTAGTTTTTTCTTTGAGGTGGAAAGTCATTCTGATGACTTCTCTCGCTATTGGATGAAGCGAAAAGGCGTGTCAGATTTTTACTAACTAAATCCACACCTGTGTCCTTCAGTTGCCCTTTGCATTAGGACCACGGGTTTCCTTTTCATAAATTCCCCGTGGCCCTAGCGGACATCGGCCCTGCTGGGCCCATACGGTTTTCTGACATTTCTTATAGGCGACCGTAGAACACAACGCGCCAACGACGACTCGAGTTCCGTCCCGCCGACGGCGAACTACCCATTGCTCGTCATCCGCAAGCCCACGCCTGGGGTGGCCGGGGATCCATCAGCGACTCCCGACAAGCTTAGAATGGTATACGAATATTAGTGACATTATCCAAGACTCAGCAGTTGCGTCTGCTACCACGGGACAAATAAAGCAGTTACGGTATGTACGGGCTGCTATAGTCGATTATAGAATCTTTAATATCCCATTAAGCAACTATGTTGTTGCGATAGTAAATAATCAACTGTGTCCACTACAAAGGACGATAGTAATTTTGAATACTTTTGTTTATACCTTTGGGTTATAAAATTTCTCGAAAATCTCACAGCAACCGTGGTGTGACCTTTTACAATTAAAGTTATGATATGATGTTTGAAATGTAAATATATGTAAAGGGTGTCCCATAATTTTGGGATGCAAGATTTAAATTAAATAGAAAATACAAATACAGTTTTTAGTTTTTTGTCTTTTTGGGGTTGCCAACACTTTACTGCACAAATATCGGCAAATTCAAGTCTTGCGTTAATTTTGGGACAAGATATGTATATTGTACTTGACGGCTGGGAAATGTTTTATAGCACGTGACGGGTTTATGTGGGAAAGTTATCTTTTATGCTTTTAGTCTGCCGTTCTGAAAATTTTAAAGATAAATAAAGATAGAAAAAACGCTTCTTCGTGCCTCACACAAACGTGTCAACTAAAAATACTTTTTTAAAATTTAATTATTACGGGGTCAAAAAGGCGCCTAACTAATTTATTGCTCAATAAAATTAAACAGTGATGAAAAATTTTAGTTCTTCTTAAAATCAATTACGCAAGAAGCTTTGTCAAAACAATTTCTAAAAGTTTCAAATGAAATCAAATCAAATTTCAGTATTCTGTTCTAACTCAATGTGACTTCCTGTCACATTTACTTTAGCCCAGTGAGTGTGGGTTGTACCAACGTCTTTGCTAATTTCCCTTCTATCTTTGCCATTGGATTACGCAAATTATCAACATCGGTACTTACGTAATTACTTTTGTAATGTTATTTCAGTGGGTGTTACAGCTGTAATATTAAAGTGTTTCTAGTGTTACTATTATTCAGGTAAAGTTAGGAATTTCATGAGCTTGTGGGTGGGTGGCTTATGTGTACGGGAACTTAAGCGTTTTGACATCGTCATCAATTCAGCAGAAAGACTTTTAGTGGTGTCTTTCAGCTGACGTTGAACGCCTTAGGCAAATCTATACTTGCGCAAAGCGTTACTAAATTGACTGACCTTTTTTTAGGTGGGAAATCATCCAATGACTTCTCCCACTTTAGGGCGGAGCGAGAGAGCGTGTCAGACTTTTACTGACTAAAACCCATTCCTATGTTATTTTTTTGCCTTGCGTTTCGATCCCCAGATTTTCCTTTTAGAATTGAACCCCGGTAGGCTTTGACCCTGCAACCCTACAGTTGTGTACTTGCGTCAGCCGAAAGACATCCCATATCTCTAGATATGGGATGTCTTGACGTAGGACGTCTACGTCCTACGTCTTTTGGCTGACGCTAAACTCTTTAGGCAAGTCTATAGTTGCCTTACGCATTGCTACATTGACTGGCCTTGTGCTTCACATATCCAGCAGGCTCCCACAGCCGTCATCAGGTCATCGGTTCACTTTGTAGAATACCTTCACACTTTGTGTTCCATTTCAACATGCCTCCATTTTTTTCTCAGGGTGGAACTATTGCTTCTTCCGCTCTGAGAAGAGCGAGAGTGTGAAACCCACTCGTGTTCCTCCAGTTACCCTTTACGTTTCAGAGCCCTGGTTACTCTTACAAACAATCTCGCAGCCTTGGTAGATAAGGATATACTCATAGTCCTGAAACGTAAAAGGCATCTAAAGAAACATACGTTTTTTACTTTTTAGGTGGGAAAATTATCTAATGACAAATCCCGCTCTTGGGCGGAGCAGGAGATAGACTCGGCTCGACTTGGCGGGACGGCGAGCCACCCATTGCTCACCGTCCGCAAGTCCGCGCCTAAAATGGTGGCCGGAAATCGGGATCGGAATCCCGGCGGTGGTTAGGGCGTGAGGACCGTTGTCTCACGCGATTTGCCGCCTCCTTTGCTAGAATTACTGCTTCGCAGAAGGAGGCGACTGCGCCTGCCACACCTCCTCGCTCCAGACCATGACCTGTACCAAGGCCCGACGCGAGAGATCGCCGCCGCCGATCGCCCCCACGAAGATACGGCGTTGCTCTGCCCAAGCGGGGCACACCTCCACCGTGAGTTCCACCGTGTCCTCCGGGCGATCCACACAGTGGCGACACTCGGGCCTCGTTTCCACACGAATCCGGTGCAGGACTTCCGAACTTACCGTGTTCGGAGAACCTGCGTCATACGGAAGTTGAGGACGCAGTGAGGTCTTTCCAACTACGCCTCAAAGAGGGGACTTATTACCGCCATAATTGTGGCGTGCCCAAAAGAAACCTAGGTGTTGTTTTAGTCAGTAAGTCTGACACGCCCTCCCGTTCCACCCTAGAGAGGGAGAAGTCATAAGATAATTTTCCAGCTCAAAAAAAAGGCCTGGCAGACATCGAGCCGAACGGGCCCCGACATACCTTACTTAAAATTACCATTCTTTTTTATCGTATCGAAAAAACACTATTTATACAGACAGAAACCAGAAGCGTTTTGAATGCTAATCACTACTTGCAAGGTAAAGCGATGATCCCGGATCATCGATCAATTGGCTCACAACGCTATGGCGGATCTATAGTGCAATTTGACCATGAACATTCTCATTTTGGAAACGGATTTTGTTAAGGAACTTGCCTGAGAAATCTATGATATTTGGTTTAAGTGTAGAATTATCATTTGTTGACTTTTAAAGGCAATAATTACGTTTCGGTTTAAACCACCCCTCATTTTAAAGGAGGCGGTTAACTCCTTTTGCGAAGCAGTAATGCAAGTAAAGAACGCGGCCGAAACTGTGGGGCTGACACAAGCCTCTTGCCCCAAATACCGCCGAAGAGGCCGTAAGGAGTCGTAGGACGATTTCCGGACACCGTAGCTGTGCGGGCTTGTGGACGGAGAACCATGGGTAACTCACCGTGCGGCCGTCTAGAAAGGAACTAGCCCGGAACGGCGCGTTGTGCTCTATGCGTGCCTCAAAGATATGTCAGCAAAAATGACGGGGCCTGCCAGGGCTTCGAATTATTTGAAGGAGTTACCATAGCCCTCTCAAAATAGGGCATCTAAAGGAACACTGTGGGTTTTAGTTAGTAAAAGTCTGACACTCCTTCTCACATCACCCAGAGCGGGAGAAGTTATTTGATGATTTCCCACGTTAAAAAAGCCAGCCACATTTTTATTTCGGTCTTTTTTGTCGGGGTAAGAATAATAATAATAATAAGAAGTTTATTTCAGACTTTTAGATCTAAACGATACAGGTCCATATTAATGTTAGTAAGTACTTAAAAACTATGTAAGTAAATACACACAGGCAATAAAAATTACAAATCAGAAACAACATTTTGACACGTGGAGCGCAATCCAGTGTCTCAGAAACGGACCGTCTAGTCGGTCCGCTAATACTTTTAGGATGCTGTTGGTGCTTGCTCGTACAAGATCCAATAATGAGGCCGCCCTCTTTCTCAGGATGGTATGAAAGCCATCAATCCGAGCTTCCAAAAACATGCCAGATGCACTGCAGTAGCACACAGTTAATAATGTTAATAATGTGCAGTTAATAATGTAGAAACACTTCTTGTACCTACAACATAGGCATAATGTAATTTATAGGTATTCGGTAACTAAATTTAGTTTCGTGAAGGTTTAGCAGATCCTGATATTTTTTTGTCAATTTCTCGTTAATCTTTAAAGATGATAATATAATTATCATCTCCTTCCTCCTTCTTTATCTTAAAGTGAATGACTTGTATTTAATTAAGCCTTCAAACACCTACTGCTCAGTAGCTCGTCATATCGTGAGGGTTTCGAAATCGTCAGTTTAGTATCTAGTTCAATTTGTGTACTACACTCAACGCAGATTATCTTAAGCTTAATTTAATTTGTATCTTCAGATTACACCACTTCCGATATATTAAGTGTAGCTGTGTAGGGGAATTTATGGAGAAACCTTATCAACCCTTGCAGGGAACACAAACATCTGTTTATAAAAGGTATAAAGTCTGTTATAGGTGAATTATTAACTCATCAACGCCCAACCCAAACTTGGACTTAGAACGCAGTTTTGCACAAATGTACCTTTTATAATGTATATGTTACGGGCAATCTGTATAATCCGGTATTCTATACAATATTTAGTGTAGAGTTATCCTGCATAATTACTCTATGTCCAAAATTCGTTCGATTTGTCTTTTTATTTTTAATGAAGTTTGTTTTTGAAATTTTTGAAAAGATTTTTTGTTTTTCTAAAGAAAAATGTATGTGTGTAAAAGACGAGCGCAGGGAAAGAGCGTAATTTTAGGGCACCTTGACGCGGAGAGGTTAGGTTAGAAGGCTAGATAAAGGAAGGAGGGATTGTATAGATACACTCCCTAGGAATTGTATACATTACCAAGGTATGTAATAGACGATAATATTCATAACGTTTCATACATTGCCTGGATGCCCCAGTTATTCTATACATTGCCTAGGTAGGTACTGTTTAGAATACCTGAATTATACAGATTGCCGGTAACATACTATATACAAAAAATGTAAAAGGCATTTCTTCGGTCTCATGGAGTATCAACAGTGGTTTAAAAAAATATTTAAATAGTGTATGAGTTGGGCCCCAAATGGCTCCAATATGTAGCTACCAACGAGGTTGTAAGCCTCTGGTTGATTGGCCCTGGACAAAACGGAAAATACATTTTCAAAAAAAAGGAACATTCATTTTTACATAGCACTTTTCATCACAAATTCTAGCGGAGACTAAAATTTGTTTTGGTTTGTTCAAAAATTGCATTCTTGCACCATAACGATGACTGGCTGGTTTTACCTACCGTCTGACATTTGCAACTTTTAGTCAGGGAAACCACTTTTCGAAATATCATATCATCCATGTATTGACGATGTCAAAACTAACTTGTTGATATTGTGTCTTCGACCATGCATTTTATGCAGTAAGACGTAAAATCATCATTTCAGCCGTAAGAATACGTGCCTGCTGGACGGAGACCTTCAAACTTCACCAAAACTATCGGTTTTGGTGAAGTTATGTTATGTCTCGTATCCATTAGATTACCGCAATTCTCACCAGGTAATATATCTAGGCCCATATCCACATAGTTGTGGAAGGCCTTTCAACGCTGCGTCTTCCGATACGCGGTCGCCAGTCCAGAACCTTTCGGTTGAATGCATTTGGATTAGACTTGAAACACAATTCAGACAGATAATCATTGGGGACCATGTGTCACACATAGGGTTTGGGTCCTGGGACGTTTCGTAATTATAGTTGTCCCGAGTCCCGGGAATTTCGGGTCGAGACTCGAGACGAGACAATATTGTCGAAATTGTTACCTCACAGTCTCAAAAAACGGATTTGATACGAACTTTTTTACCTCGAATATTAGCAAAACTGCACTTATTTCTTTAGCCTTTGCAGAAGAACTGTATTATATTTGTTATTATATACTGTAGGCTTTTCAAAAATGCCTCTAGTATTCGGACACTAGATGTGGAAATAATGGGAGCTGAACCTAGTACTTTTTAGTAGCTTTCAAGTACACAACAAGCCTGACGAGTCTTTTGTTAACCAAATAGAACGAGCAATAAAAAATATCCAAGAAATTTTACCCGTGATTCTGGAAAAAAAAGCAAAAGCAACATTCAAAAAGGAGTTTCAGTTGTTTGAAGTAACAGGAAAACGTGCAGAAAGTTTGGAGCTACTGTATAAAGCCTTAAACACAATTAAACCGACACCTGTTGAGAACGAGAGAGTGGCCTTCTTGCCCGGTGGCATTTAATACAAAAATCAGAAACAGATTGTCGGGCAAAGCTGTTGACGCTCTAATTTTTTTAAAAGCCTATTTTATTAAATCAACAAAGAAGTATATTTAATGTGTTAGTTGATTATTTTAAAGACTGATTTACAAGTCTGTTTTATTATTTATATTTAGATTATTTTATTGTGAAACAAATCTGTGAATATGAGAATTAACAATGTTGTGATTATGATCAATTATTAGATACTAGAACTACTAGATAATAGTAAAGTTATTAAGAATTAGTATAATTTTTAACTAAATTCGTTTTATAACTTTAATATTTAACTGGTTAAAAGTGAATCTGTGTGTTATTAAAAGAAATAAACAAAGCAATTATAAAGATTGAAATTTACGTTAAAGTTGTTAAGATTTAATTTTTTCTTTAATAAATGTTGATTTTTACAAAAAATACCTTTTTTTAATATGTTTTACCAGAAATTAACTGAATTAAAATTCGTCAAAAAAAGGCTTACACCTTTAAAAAAAAAACCTAAAAGTCTCGATGTCCCGGGAATTCCCGGAACTTTCATCGTCGGCTGTCTCGTGTCCCGGGACTTTGAAATTGTCAGGAATTCTCAAACCCTAGTCACACATGACTATCTGGTTTGGGATAAAGGCTGAATTTATCCGAGTACTATGTTTTCTATGAATAATTTCCAACTTCGACACGGGCAAAGTCGCGGGCAAAAGCTAGTCATACTAACATTATAAAGGTTTTTCGTATGTATGCGTGTGTATGTTTGTCACTTTTCCACGCTGGAATAATAATATAATATAACATAGTATTCCACAACTATCACACAACGCCGTCTAGTCCCAAGTTAAGCAGAGCTTGTGTTATGGGTACTAGACAATTGATAAACATACTTATATATTTCTAAATACATATTAAATATTCATATATTACACCCAGACACAGAACAAATGATCGTGCTCATCACACAAATATTTGACCTGGGTGGGAATCGAACCAGACCAACAAGCCAGTCGAAGTCGGAATGAAATTTGGATAAAATTTGGCATACGTTCTGATCGTATCTTGTAATAGGATATGTTTTATCCCGGTAGTATCTTTCCTAAAGACAATTTTCAATATTTTTACGTGGACGAAGCCGTTAGCATAAGTTAGTTTACCATAATTTCTGAACATTGCTTGATTCCATGTTTATTTATTTACAACACGGCGTCCTTACCTTCCGCATGACGCAGGTCTTCACCGGACATGGCAAGTTCGGGAGGTTCCTGCATCGGATTCAGGCGGAAGCAACGCCCGGGTGTCATCATTGTGTGGACCACCTAGAGGACACGGTAGAGCATACGGTAGATGTGTGCCCCGCTCGGGCAGAGCACTGCCGTGTCTTCGTGGAGGCAATTGGCGGCAGCGACCTTTCGCGTCGGGCCCTGGTTCAGGCTATGGTTAGGAGCGAGGAGGAATGGCAGGCAGTCGCTTCCTTCTGCGAAGCAGTAATACTAGCGAAGGAGGAGGCTGCACGCGTGAGGGAACGAAAGTCCTTACGCCCTAGCCGCCGTAATTCCGACCCGACTACCAGTAACGGTAGACGCGGGCTTGCGGACGTCGAGCACTGGGTAGTTCGCCGTCCGGCTGTTTGGTAATTAACCGGACCGAGTCCAGTCGTCAACAGCGCGTAGTGATCCTCGCGCTCCTCAAGAGATGTCAGCAAACCCTAGGGACACAGCAGGGCCGATGCCCGCTATCTAGGACCGCGGAGAATTTCTGAAAGGGAAACCCATAATCCTAGAACGCAAAGGGTAATTGAAGGTGTCTTCAAGGCTAGAGTAAATAGGCTCTTGATAAACTAGTGCGCCTCACCATCAATGATTGCATCACTGCTTACCATCAGGTTGGATCGCAGTTAAGCGCTGGTTTAAATCAATTAAAAAAAAAAAAAAAAAAGAAGGCGTGTCAGACTTTTACTGACCAAAACCAGGTCTGACACGCCCTCACGCTCCACTCAGAGCGCGAGAAGTCATTTGGATGATTTCCCACATTAAAAAAAATCAAACGTTTATTTACAAAAGTGAAAGGGGTTTTTCGTAAAAAGCCCGACACCTAACAATTTCCTTTCGCAAACATCAAATACCGTTTTCATAGAATTTAAATTAAAACCTTATTCCTTAATTCAAATTAAATTAAAAGGTTATTTGTAACCAGGTAGAACCTCAAAAGGTTACGTTGTGTTTTATGTATCAGGGTAACATGTCAAATATTTATGTAAAGACCGTTTTAGATACGTAATTATTTACTGGGTCTCCGCCAACTGAGCAACTAATTCTTCTAAATGTGTGGGTAGAATAGAATTTCTCATAAAATGTTATTGTAATGTACTTACCTTCTACGCTAAAGGAATTAAGTCCGCCTACAGAGGGAGACAAACGGAAAAAAACTGGGCAAGTACGTAGAGGGTTCCGTACAAACTACAATTCCCGAATGGAGTCTCGAACATTTTTCCGAATTGCAAAAATGTTTTTTTTTTGTGACGTTGTTAACAACAAATTTACTGTTTTCAGATTTATTCCTATACTTATGCTATAAGACCTTGCTTTATGCCAAATTTTAGGATTCTGGGTCAGCGGAAAGTACCCTATAAATTACACGTTCCCGAGATAAAAGGTCTTGAAAGACAGACAGACAGACAGACAGACGGACAGACAACAAAGTGATCCTAAAAGGGTTCCGTTTTTTCCTTTTGAGGTACGGAACCCTAAAAACGAGCCAAGTGCGAGTCGGACTCGCGTACATATGGTATACCATTATCTTTGCAACATTATACACTATAATTATTGAATTTTATATTATTGAATTCACTTTAAAAACAAGCATCATTGTTGCCCTGGCTCTTGTACCTACGAGGAGAACCTGTGAACCTGACAAAAAAAAAACATATATAACAGAAAAAAATATTATAGTTATAGCATGCAAGACAATAATAAATGGTTTGTGTTTAAACGCCTACCAGAAAAGTACCTTACTTTTCAGAATGGATAAATACTCACCAAATTGTGTTTCGTAAAGTATTGTAGAAATGAACCTATTTTCCTTTTTATTCTATGCCATAAAAATTTATAAACGCCTTTATAGTTAATTTCAGACCAAATATTTTATATTATCGCTAAATAGATGTTACTAATATATTTTTCACGACTTTCAATTTAGTCAGTTTTGCCGAGGCAAAATACCTAACGGTCGATTGTACAATTTTTTTGAATATCAAAATTAATATTGCGTATCCCAAACACGTGTTACTTGTTTATTGTTTTATGAATTTGATTAAAATATGATAACATAGCCAAATAATTATTTCACTCTCATTAGTACTGTAATAAATGACTAAGGTAAATAAAATGAATCACTAGTAGGAAAATATTTATTATTTATTTATTTATTACTTTATTGCACACCTTAACTTACTACAGGACAGACATTTATAAAAAATAAGTGTACAATAGGTCTTATTGCACAGGGCAATTTCTTCCAGACAACCTTTGGATGGACTGTAACGAAAGGAAAAGATTTGGGGCTGTCAGTGTACAACAACATAAAAAGATAATAAAATACATATAATACATAAATAGGTATATTACCAAATAATAAACTAATAAATATTAAAATATACGACAGAGAAAGGAGAAGAAAAATTAAAGTGATAGGTAATGCTCCTTCACCATCTTTTTGAAAGTCGGTAGCGTTTGGTTTGGTTGGTAATAATAAATTATTTCCAAATAAATCATTATATGCCTAAAAATAGTAAATAAACTTTCATGTTGCCGGAGGACTGGTCTACTTCTGGATGGTTCAAAAAATAAATAACCACGAAGGTTCTAACCTAACCTGTCTGAGTCGGGGTGCCCCAAGTCCCGAAGTGACTAAATTGTGGCGATCGCTTCGGCAATTAATGACAACGAATGTGCGTCACGTGCCGATGGCAGCTGTGCGGGTTGCGGGGGGAATAAATAAAGCGAAATGACTGTAACTTTAGTTTGACAATAATATATTTTGAATTCAGGTTGGATAATTTAATTACATTAAAGCTATTTAGAACTGTAATTTTCGGTATTTATGTTACTACTAGCTGTCCCGGCGAACTTCGTACCGCCTAATAGTAACGATAACGCCATCTACTGGCATTACCAGAACAGCATAATTCATTTTATAATGACATTTTAATTAGAGATGGCGTTGTATTCGGATTCTTTTTCGTGATTTTTTACTACTCTCACCGTTTAAACCTTCCCTGGGCTATCACGAATATTTTAAAACTAGCCAAATCGGTCCAGCTGTTCTCAAGTTTTAGCGAGAATATCGAACAGCTATTAATTTATATAATAGATTTCAGGGTAAACAAGATTTGGTGAGCATTTATCCATTTTTGTAGGCAAAAAGAATATAAATACAACACGTACAATTATTCTGATAAGTGTATATTAATTTTAAAACTTAAAACGTTGTTCTTTAGGCACCTCGGTTTAGAGTGAGTTTATTATATTTGAAGTTAACATATTTTACATTGTACATAGTCTTAGGGTCTAAAAATTATTTCGGAGAGCATTTAAATTGTACCAATAATAAATAACAATAGCAGTAAGTGTTTTCGGTATGTAAATAGGTTTCTTCGGTCGGTTTTGATATATTAAAAGCTTTTTATTAGATTCACCTGTCCCGGTGATTGTTTGTTGAAAAATCACTTTTGTTGTATGGGGGCCCACATAAATATTTCTTTTATTCTGTTTTTAGTATTTGTCATTTTAATGGCAACAGAAATACATCATCTGTGAAAATTTCTACTGTCTAGCTCTAGAATTTTGCGTTTTTTTTTTGCGGTTCATGAGATGAATCCTAGTGACAGAAAGACGAACACTGGAGTCTTAGTAATAGGGTCCCGTTTTTACCCTTTGGGTATGGAACCCTAGAAAGTAGAATATATAAAGGTAAACAAGGTAGGTAGTCTATAGGTACGAGTCGGCAAATAAATGAAATGTTTTTATGGCGGATATAATAAAAAAATTGGGCAAGTGCGAGTCGGACTCACGCACTGAGGGTTCCGTACAAACTTGAAAGGTAAATTGCGGTTTACGATTTATTTTTTTATATTTGAGTTGATTGAATTAAAGGTAAAATGCGGTTTACGATTTATGACGTACTAAAAAAAAACTACTGACCAGATCTCGTTCAAACCAATTTTCGTTGGCAGTTTTTATAGTAATGTACATCATATATTTTTTTTAGTTTTATCATTCTCTTATTTTAGAAGTTAGAGGGGGGGGACACACATTTTACCACTTTGGAAGTGTCTCTCGCGCAAACTATTCAGTTTAGAAAAAAATGATATTAGAAACCTCAGTATCATTTTTGAAGACCTATCCATAGATACCCCACACGCATGGGTTTGATGAAAAAAAAAATTTTGAGTTTCAGTTCTAAGTATGGGGACCCCCAAAATTTATTGCTTTTTTTCTATTTTTGTATGAAAATCTTAATGCGGTTCACAGAATACATCTACTTACAAAGTTTCAACAGTATAGCTCTTATAGTTTCGGAAAAAAGTGGCTGTGACATACGGACGGACAGACGGACAGACAGACAGACAGACAGACAGACAGACAGACAGACAGACAGACATGACGAATCTATAAGGGTTCCGTTTTTTGCCATTTGGCTACGGAACCCTAAAAACGAGGCTTATTTGCTATATTAAACGCATGATGAAAATTATTATTATCTGGACCTGGAATCGTTCATTTCTAGTTTTTTTAAGGTGAGAAATCATCTAATGACTACTCTCGCTCTGTCAGACTTCAACTGACTTAAACCACACCTATATTCCTTCCGTTGTCCTATGCGTTCTAAGACCACGAACGAAACATTGTACGTCCTTGGTTAAGTGTTAAAAGGATTTAAAATTATATCGGTTAATTCATGGTCTTGAGTGTCTTGAAAGGCAAAATCAAGTAGGTAACACCTACTAATTTGATGATATTGTTAGCCCCATGCTCTTGCTCCTATGTTAATAAATTCTTCTTGGCATGGTAAGTTTAATAAGAAGCCGCCTTCACAAGAATTCACAAATTCCTAGTTTTCGGAAAATATTTAGCGAAATCTGAAATTTGTGAAAAAAAAATGTTATCTAATCTTTTTTTTAAGTTTTCGAATCATGTTTAAAAGCAAAATTCTAGATAGAAATCATCGTCAAACGAACTTCTAACTTCGATAGATATTTAAAAAAAATCAGTTACATTAACCGGTCTACGGCGTTAAACATAATAATTTACAATGAAAGGAATCTTAACGCAAAACTTTGTTGGTTTAGATTTTTGATAACGCAACATATTTGTACCGGAAGACGTAGTGTTGGAAGGCCACCTACAAGGTGAACCATTGACCTGGTAAGGGTTGCGGGAATCCGATAGATACGAGACGCACAGGACCGTTCATTGTGGCGACACTTGGGGGAGGCCTATGTCCAACAGTGGACGTCTTTTGGCTGAAATGATGATGAACATATTTTTGAGGAAACCGATAAAATGTTTCATATTTTGTTAACATGTATGTATTTTCGCGCTTGTTTTTCTTTCATAATTATGTAGTTGCTTTAAGTCTCCTGACTTAAAGCAATGACCTTAAAAGTGGTAAAAGTAAGAGAAATTAATTACCCATATTACGGGTAATGGGTTTCAAAGAAGAAGAAGGGGTTAAAAGATATTTATACCGCTTGAGGTGTAATCAAGTTTAGAATATTCTTTAGGTTAATGTTTCTAATTTTTGTTCCATTCAATAAATTAATTTGAAAAGTTAAGGTTAAATTTCTCAGAAACCCTAAACCACGAAGGTTTGGGGTTTCTTTTGTGAGCAGAAATTACCTAAAATATATTGCTTTTCTCCACCGCTAAGAACTGTTGTTACACACTTTAGATATATTTTATGAATGGGAATTAGTAAGTCATTACAAAGCACAAAATTAGTCTAAGACTACACACATATTGGGTTGGGATATTTTTTTTGTTTTAAGTGAATAGGTGTAGTATAGTTATTTTAGTTTTTTTTACTGCTCACTTCAGTATAAAATAGTATATTATTACTCAATCGTTTGAACTGTCAAGAAGTCAGTCAGTCAGAAAAGTGATGCTAGTTGAACATTCCAAAGCGTAGATCTCATGGAGAAGAATGTGCAAGAAACTCCATGGACCCTCTTCTTAAATTATGTTGTTATAATATTTCTTAACGTTATTATAATGCAAGAAAAAAATTGTGCTTCTTATCTGAACGGCGGCCAATCGAAGACTAAAGCTGTCATCCGTCATTACGCTACATAAGCTTTACCACAGATAATAACAAATACGTTTCGGTATTGCCAGCACAATTAGTCGATTACAATGAATAATCGAATACAAAATAACTTTAATAATATTCTTGGTAATAAAAACAAAGTAAATAATCCGATTACGTATCAAAACCTAACAAATGTTTAGTTGTTTATAAGCGGTATTGTAGATATATTCTGTCGTAGATATTTAATTAAATAACATTACAAGTGTCTGCAAAGACTACATATTTAGGAAAATATTTTAAGTTCGAAAATGAGTTCCAATTGAACTACATTGATCAGAAGCCCGACCACGAGCCATTAACGCGATTCATTTAACGACCTAAATTGAACTGTTATAGGGATGGGAGCTGTATAGGATTTAGAGCCTGGGGACATATAATGACTTGTTAAAATGTCAGTACACCCCATATAGCTCCATCTCTTTAACAGTTCAGTTTAGGTCGTAAAATGGATCACGTTAATAGCTCGTGGTAGCACTGCTGTACATTAATGACTTATGTAGGTTTTTTTTTCTTTCAGATTGAAAATCATCCTATGACATCTCCCGCCCTTTCGTGTCAGACTTTTACTGACTAAAATCCACTCGTTTGTTCCTTCTTTGCCTTGCGTTCCAGAGCCCCGGGGTTCATTTTCACTTAACCCATGGCCCCAGTAGGCTTCGACCCTGCTGGACCCCTACGATTTGCTGACATCTCCTTGAGGCGCGAGTGGAACACTACGCGCCGTCGACGACTTGGGCTCGGTCCGGACGGTTACCGGACAATCAGATGGCGAGCTACCCATTGCTCGCCGTTCGCAAGCGCGCGCTAACGGTGGCCGGGAATCGGTTCGGTGTCGGGAATGGGTTCCACTCCCTCGGGCGTGCACGTGGTAAATAGATCACATTAATAGCTCGCAGTAGCACGTTGCTGTACATTAATGACTTAGGTAGGTACGACATGCTTACTGGGGCCATGCTTACGCTTCTGAAAGGAAAAGCCGGCTCTGGTATGAAAGACAACGAAGGAACTAGGAGTGGGTTTTAGTCAGTAAAAGTCTGACACGCCTTCCCGCCCCGCCCAAGGGCGGGGGATATCATTGGATGATATACCACCTAAAAAAAAGGTAGGTATGACATATTCGATATCATCATGATCATATCTGATAGATCTACCCAGTTCATCAGTTTTAAATCATAATTTCTTATTCTATAAACAATCTGTGTAACCATTACGGAGCTGAAAATTTATTAGTCATCAATGGACCGAGACATCAATAATAATTTCACCATATTGCATCGTTATTATAATATCCAATGAAATGTTAAGCGGGTTGTGTGTACTATGAAAGAAAAGAATTGATGTAAAGACCGTATTGAACTGAAGTCTAACTTCTTCTTTGAGTTTGTAAAGTCTTCAAATAACATTTCCCACGCAGCTGGAACGAGAGGGAGTATCAGACTTTTAAAGAGTTTGAGTTCCAAGGCCACGATGATTGAGAAGAACAAAGCAGTATCTTCTATCAACTTTCATCTGTAAAATTGGTCATCAAGTCAAAGACCGTCACTAAACACGTTCTTACCTGTACCTATAAGAAAACGTGCCCATCTATCTTAGCAAATCCATTACGTCATATCGATGTAGTGAAGAAGTCTTTCAATATTAGTTCTAAGTTGGTTTATCCAAACATCCTTTTGTTTGATTATTCAGTCAATCTGGAAATGTATATTTTAACGTAGAACTTAGATATGAAGGGGTACTAAAAGGGGTTTGTTTTACATGATTGCTTGAAAAATTCAACGCAGCTTTGGAATTTAAAAGGCAAATAGAGGAACATGGATAGGTTTAAGTCAGTACAAGTTTGATACTTCCTCTTGCCTGAACTTTAAAAAAAAGTTCCGTTTTGCAAGGTTATAACCAGTATTTTTGAAAGTCAATATCGCTTACAAAACGCAACCGACTAGTCACATCAAACCAAGTACAAAATAAAAATTAGACACAAGAAATACCTACAGTATTCCATAGACGGGAGATATCAAATTAGCGTGCACATGTTCACCGTAATTTGTAAAATACAACGAACAGTTCACCAGTTTCGCAAACCAACATTCCTACAATAATTGCTGTGAAAAAAAATCACTTGACAGACTGATGAACGACGTTTTCTCTCCGCGAATGTACATAAAAAGATAGTTGTGCGGAACCACTTGACCTACCGTAGCGTCATCCGTTGCTGTGCTCGATCACTGTGCTAACTTGTCAATCGATTTTGGTTATCACACTATTCTAATCGACTGTACACTTAACACTGCACGTGCATCACAACATCCTGACACTTTCACTTCAACAGTTCTTTATCGATTTGGCGTGGTACACAAACCGTTAAAACTGTTCGGGCGAAGCGCGCCAACGCTCGCGTCACACTGGCTGCGCTGGCGCAAGAGCCTCATTTCCCCCTCTTGGAAATCACAACAAGATTTCCTTATTCGAAAACATACTATATCACTCTGTATTAGAGTTGTATTTTCAATGCGAAGGAACTAAGTAAGTGACTCGTATTTTGATGTAAATTCTTATGGACTGTAATGTTTTGTGCATGCATGTCTATAATATTATCTTCCTCATTGGTTGTGCTTTTTGTTAGTTATGTAAGTTCAATAAGTTTCTAGAATATTAACTTTTAGATCCATAGTAACTTTTATAGTAGGTAAAGATTTAATTGAGTCATAAGCTTAGCAGGTAAAACCCTTGAACACTGTGGTCACGAATTCACGACCTTGTCGATTTGCAAGCGATTGAGAATAGACTATGTAAGTACTCAGCATTATTCCAATATAAAGATTATTGAAATTTGCGCTTATTTTAAAGAGATGCTCAATAGATTTTGAATTAATTTTCGTTGGCTCAGATATTTTAAAGATAGTCATTAATCAAGATAGAGTACCTCCTTTATCCAAAATTTTTAAGTGAATAATGTAATACTGTTTCTATAGCCGTAGTAAAAACTGTTTTAGGTAGATACTTTCATCTCACTATTGAATTATGCTAAACACGACCGGCATCAGTTGAGTAGCGTTAAGTTTATTAGTCACTCGAATTGTTATGCAGACAGGAATCTCTCTAGTTCAGATCCATGATAGAATTAAAGATTGACGGGATTTTAAAGTTATTTCTAAGTGAAAAGTAGTTTAAATGACGATGCAGGATGCCCATCAGAGAGACAATTTTTGACAGGCCTGTTGATCTAGTGGTTAGTGGCCTTGACTGCTATGCTGGAGGTCGATTCCCACCCAGGACAAATATTTGTGTGATGAGCACGATCATTTGTTCTGTATCTGGGTGTAATTTATCTATAATATGTATCAGTTGTCTAGTACTCATAACACAAGCTCTGCTTAGCTTGGGACTAGAAGGCGTTGTGTGATAGGTATGTATCTTGGCTAAGACCACAACCACCAAGATACATCTTATTAAATCAGTTGCGTGGTCTGGAATAGTTTGTTTATTACTTTTTACTTACTCATCACCCGCATGAGGAGGAAATTCTCAGGGGATTTTTTTTAAATTTTTATTTTTATTTTTATTTATTCAATTCATAACTAGTCGTAAAATAATCCCTAGAGTAGTAAGTTATTGCCCACGTGGCTGCCGACAGAAAAAAGAGGACCACGTCCAATATCCATGCGGTCAAAATTTTTATGTACGCGGTTCACGCGAACGTCAGCCCAGATTCTGTCAAAGTGGTGTGACGTCAGCATCGCCTTCGGCTCGTTCTCAAGCTTCCGTACTTTGACGTCACCGATATTTCCATATCTACTATTACATGATATTATACAATTATAATATGTATCATTACAGAAATAGACCATTGCTCTCCGGTTACCGGAAAAGGCCCAATTAACCTTTTTTTGAGGGCTGGAAACCATCAATTATGTAACATCTCGGGAGAAGATTTTTAGTCTGTTACTGTCTCTTGGATTTTAAAATCTTTCTGACTAAATCCTATGTTCCTTTAGTAAAGTTGTCCTTTGTATTCCAGAAAATTCCCGCCTCTTAAGCCTTTTAGACACACGCTTTCGCTCCATCCTAGAGCGAGAGAAGACATGGGATAATTTTCCATCTAAAAAAACCGTTTTATGCTAACTGCGCTTTGGCTGGTCGACCAGCCATGGTGACAAAAGTTATTAATAACTTTGCCACAGTAACAGCGATGTGGGGGGACTATCTAGGAACTTCTTACGCATGCTTCTTGTTAGTAGGTAGGAAGTAGTGAGGCGGAAATTTCTGAAAGGATAAGGGTCCTGGAATGAAAAAGCAACAGAAAGACACAGGTGGGTTATATAAGTCAGTAAAAATCTGACACGCTTTTGTTCCACCCTAGAGCTGGCAAAGCCATGGGATAATTTCCCATCTAAAAAAAAAACCGTTTTATGCTAACTGCGCTTTGGCTGGTCGACCAGCCATGGTGACCAGAGTTATTAATATAATATATATTCCACAACTATCACACAACGCCGTCTAGTCCCAAGCTAAGCAGAGCTTGTGTTATGGGTACTAGACAACTGATAAACATACTTATATATTTCTAAATACATACATATATAGATAAATTACACCCAGACACAGAACAAATGATCGTGCTCATCACACAAACATTTGTCCTGGGTGGGAATCGAACCCACGACCTCCGGCATAGCAGTCAGGGTCACTAACCACTAGACCAACAGGCCAGTCATGATAACTTTGACACAGTAACAGCGATGTGAAGGCCTACCTAGGAACTTCCTACGCATGCTTCGTGTTAGTAGGTAGGAAGCAGTGAGGCGGAAAATTTATTTAATTAAGGTACATATTGGTAGTAACGTTAATTAAATAGTATCCAATGTTCTATTTCGATTCCTGAAATTTATTTTGCCAATAAAATCTGATGAAATTATTTAGGCTTCTATAATGTTATAAGTTTGAGTATAACTTACTCATGTATAATTTTATCGTTTGTGTTGCCATGTTGATTTATTATTCTGAGTAAATAATATAATAATTTAGTAGATAATTTGCCTTACAATACGGCAGATGGGGTTCCAATATTTTTTCATATTGTATTGGTAAAATATGTTTATTTTATTCATCAAAAGAAATATTGATATGGTAGATCTACTAACCTGAAATGGGAAACCACTTTTCAGACTAAACTATATTTTACTGCCTAAAAGATATAATATTTTAACACAGTTTAGGCGTCACTACTCCTGGTTTAACACATATTTCCAATTGTGAAGTAGTTCTACATAATTATATCGTAGCGCTATGATAGGAGTGGTGTGCCTGCAGTGCCTTTACATGCAGGTGATTTTGAAGGACTTAATGAATGCCACCAATTCTGCAATGAACGTAACCAACTAACGGGCCAAACAATTTAAGGAGTTTACCATTGACTTAGAAAAAAGAAGAATATCAGAGTAGATGAGGTAAAACGGCGTATGAAGACAGCTAGAAGGGAAATAGATAAAGTGAAGAATCTATGGACGAATCGCAACATATCCAAAGCCACTGACATACAAGACCAAACTCGTCCGGGCACTTGTACAGGCTATGAACAGCATTATCTGACCCACCAAAATTATTATATCTTGCCATATATATAGCCATTTTAATCCTTATCTTGTTATAGTTAAAGCTAAAAGGTTTTTAAGTGACACGGCTACTACATAATTACCAAAGAACACAGAATTTACCAAGGAACCCCACGAAATAAAAATATTTCACATTGTATCTAGGTAGATAAAATGTGAAATATTTTTATTTCGCGGGTAGTATGGATAGGTATTATTAAATTGATTTCAGCAAACAAAATGACAAAAGACAACCTGCGCCTAACTCCCCATATTTCTATACGCAGAGCTGCTAGCTAGACATATTAAGCACTATGAGAACTGGAAAATAAAAAACTATAGATGCTCACAAAATGTGGTGCTGTTAAAAAATGCTTGTTGAACTACTTTCGTGAATAAAGTTCCAGAAACTCAGCAATAACAAAACATTTACCAGAATTGGTACAGTCTCGAAAATTTACACCAAAACGACTCCATACAGCACCTGGTAGTATAGAATACAGTGTAACAGGACACGTGGGAGGTCACAAATGAGGTGGATTTATCAAGTTAAATCCGCGGTTGGAGGTCCTGTAAATGATCGTGCCAGTAGAGTAACATCTAATAATAATAGATAGCGAGAGATCGTGAGGCGTGTAAATGATAAATGATATTTATTTTGCAAATAGGTTAAAAAAAAAACACACATTCACACGTCATTTTAAACTAGATGAGGCCGATGTTTCCTAGCTGACTACCTTGAGAAGAAACACCGAAACTAACTCAGGGGTCAAAATCTCTTTTAAAGTCCATACAGTAAATATAAGTAATGGTCAAATCACATGAGAACCACGCAGATCTGTCTGAGATGGACTTTTGAAGAAAAAACCATACAGATGTGAGTGGACCTGTCCAGTCAGTGCAAGCATTTATCAGTATGCGCAAAGCTCAACTCAGGACTACTAAGGAGCTCAACGACTTGACGAACAATACTAAGGAAAGGACATTTGGGTAGGCCGCAGAATATACTCAAATTGCCAGACATACGTTAAAATTACTGAAAAGAAAAGGAAAAAAATGCAACATAGTCCTCACATTCACAATAATAAAAGGAAATATGTAGTTTACAAAATGTAATACTTAGTAAAGAAAATATTTATGTCAATAATTAATTGAAAAAAAAAAGTCAAAAAATAACACCAGCGATTGAAAAGAACTCAAAGAGAGGCTGCTCAGACAAGAGCGAAGCGAAAAAGACGAAAGTTATTTCTACAATTCTGTAAGTGAAATAAGCAGGACAGAATATTTTAATTTATCACGATATGATACGATATTCTAAGTATTGTCACGATTTCGTCCTAATTTCATAAGGTACCTACATTCATAAAACAGTAAGTACCTTTGACTATAATTGGTGTCTGTTTGTTTGAAAGTGAAACTCTTCCAAATACGTTTCACTAAATTGGAGGGTTTTGTAAGGCTGTTACTTTCATTTTGTAATTAGTTTAGCACCAGATCCTACGAAAACTTGTCGGTAAATGTTTGAAGAATTAAATCGGGTCAACACAACATGAAATCAACAAAGAATTTATTGTCATAAATTTACCTATAATTAAAAAAAAAATACATCCAATATTGTAGCTTGATGATCTTTAGTTAAATATTTAAACTTTTGATATTTCTCGTTAAATGTTGTCTAATATTTTCAATCATCTACGATTTACGATACTCGTTTTATTTTAAGACGATGTAAGAAAATTCATATTTTACTCATAACTTTCATCACAGAAAACACTTTCTAAGATCATCATCATCATCATTTCAGCCGATAGACGTCCACTGCTGGACATAGGCCTCCCCCTAATGTTGCCACAATGAACGGCCCTCGCATCCATCGGATTCCCGCAACCTTCACCAGGTCATCGGTCCACCTTGTAGGCAGCCTTTCAACAGTGCGTCTTCTGGTACGCGGTCGCCACTCCAGAACCTTTTGGCCCCAACGGCCATCTGTTCTGCAAGCAATGTGCCCTGGCAAATGCCACTTAAGTTTGCCGATTCTTCGTGCTATGTCGGCAACCTTGCTTCTCCTGCGGATATCTTCATTTCTGATTCGATCACGCAAGGAAATTCGGAGCATAGCCCTTTCCATTGCCCTTTGAGTGACTTTGAGCCTTCTGATGAGCATGTTCTTTTCTAAGATGTGAATAATTAATTATAGCCAAACTTAAGTGGCAAAGGGCATTGCTTGCAGAACAGATGGTCCACCCACTGGAAGACGCAACGTTGGAAGGCCGCGAGAATACAATGGATGCGAGACGCTCCTGTGCATCAGGATCGATAACCTGGTGAGAGTCACAGGACTCCGATGGATGCGACACGCACAGGACTGTTCATTATGACGACACTTGGAGGATTCCTATGTCCAGCAGTGTACGTTTTTCGGCTGAAACGATGATGATGATAGAGGTAAAAAAAATAACAATTAAACGATAGATGGACTGTGTGAGAGATGATATTATGGCTAAAAAGAGATGACTACTGAGATGACAGTGATTATAGATATTCTGTATGCAGATCAAATAATTTAGGATAAAGGTTGTCATACAATTTCCTAAAAGGGTCTGGGGAGTGTTCAAGGGATTTATTATTTTCATCAAAGAAAACGCCGAGCTCAGAACGAGTAACTTTATTTACAATATACTCGTAAAAGGGTGTTCATGAAACTACAAAAAGACTTAACACTGCGTAATAGCGGATGTACAACATTATCTATCGCGTTGGTGTTAAAGTTAGAATATTATGAAGGAAAATGCTACAAGGCTACAAAATATTTCGTAGACAATGTAATTCAATCCTACACAGATATTTGATCTGCCATTGACCATCACTCAGTAATTATTATAAATCAATGTGACAATATCTGAATAAACATAAGATTATGTTAGATCCGTGAGAAAAAAGCAACTATCAAAGTCCTATTATTTATCTGAATAAATAAATTTCTAGTTCCTAGTTCCATTAGTATGAGCGGTGTGTTGATATGTCAGTCAGTCAGTTGTTCAAGGAAACAACTGACTGACTGACAGAAAAAATTAACTTAGAGCACTAAAAAGGGGTTTTTGGAAATTAAAATTTTAAGGGGGTGAAATAAAAGAAATTCGTTTGTATGCAAAATTTAATTTCTTGGACCTACTTGAACTACTGCCAATATTAGTTTTTAAAGTTACTCGCAAAATACGGTTTCAGGAGTGTTAAAGTTTTATGAAAATACTATCTGCGTCTTCTAATCCATCGACACGATATCGTGGTAAGACGCAATTAAAAGGCTTCTTGTACTTTTTACTATTATATTTGACAATCACTAATCAATATATGTTTCGAATATATACACCTATGCTTTTTCTTTTTTGCAAGTTAGTAGTATTAGCGTGGCCTCCATGGTCGCCACAATATCTGTCTGTCTGTCTGTCAAGACCCTTTATCGTTTTTACCCTTAGCGAGAAAGCGGGGAGGTATCGAGTTGAAATTAACCATATACTCAGGTCTGCGGTCTTTTAGAGCTGTGAAAAAATCAAACCTCTAAGTTAATGAAAAAATAGGTACGGCCGTTTATGTCGCAAAAAACGTGTATTTCGACACTCTCAAGGAATCAAAATTCATAGATACTTCCCATTGACCTAGAATCCTGAAATGTGTCGTGAAGCAAGGTCTCATACCACAAGTATAGGAAAAAATCTGAAAACTGTAAATTTGTAGATACGTCACAAAAAAAAAACTTTCTTTGCGATTCGAAAATATCTTCGTAACTCGTTTTGGGAATTGAACTGTTTTTATTTTATAGGTAAGTTTGTACGGAACCCTCATTGTGCGAGTCCGACTCGCACTTGCCCGGTTTTTTTTATCGTTTTATCGGTATATGTTTTGTTTTATAAACTAATTCAAATAAGGTGGCGTTATCGATTAAATAAATAAAATTCACCATTAAATTCACCGTTAATATCGTGATGTCTCTCGTGATTATTGTCGCAATATTTCCAGCTACAGAAAGTAGGATCATTAACATTGGCACTCTTCATTCGGTTAAGTTTCCCGAGGGACAATTGGCATAAATACGCACGGTTATTTGCTTTGGCGCCATGTTGGATGGATGGTCTCGCTCTGTAATGTTTATTAGCTTTTACTTTCAAGCTTATCTAATAAGTAGTCGGTAGTCCTAGGCAATATACCTCTGTAATATGACTAAAAATGTGTTATAATACATTAGCATAGCATAGCATAGCATAGTCGGCCTTATAATGTTCCCACTGTTGGGACTCAGGCCTCCTCTCTAGGAGAGGGAATGGGCCGTAATCCACCGCGCGGGCCCAGTGCGGGTTGGTGGATATAATACATTGTTACACACAAATTTATTAGTTTGCAAATAACTTTATAATTTGGGAAAACTTTTTTATTAAATTTGTGAACAAATTAATATTATAGTATAATGTAGAAGCATGTTTTCTTTTTCAAAGTTTTTAAATGTAAGTACCATGGAGCAATTTATGGCTTTAGATTGCTATTGAATTTGTTTGACATAAATGAACATGACAGTTAGGAGTTTGTCAAGCTCACTCAAATGTCTCACTGATGGTGGCGCGTGTGTTGAATCAATTGATTCCCTTCAAAATGGTTGAGCTAAGTAGTGTTGATTTACGCGTCATGTCCGTGAACGGGCGCTGCCAGTTAAATTGAGACTGGTCATCTCTTAGTTGCCAGTGGCTTATTTTAATTTATATATTTAGGATTTGTTTTTTGTTTTACTTTATTTACATTGTTCTCACATAATAGTAGCAACAAAAAACGGTTTGGTTACATCCGAGATATTTGTAATACATAACATGATTGAAGAAAGTGTTCCTGGAGTTTCTTCCGCATTCTTGTCCATAGAGATCTACGCTTTATAATCTGCAATTGGTATCATTTTTCTTACTGACTGACTTCGAGATAATGTAAAAGAGCCTGTAAATGGTATCATCATTTCAGCCGAAAGACGTCCACTGTTGGACATAGGCCTCCCCCAAGTGTCGCCATAATGACCGGTCCTGCGCGTGTTTCTGGTGATGACATATGGCTCCAAAACGTGGCCGCTTACAATGGGCCTCATCAGAAGCCTTGAAGTCACTCAAATTTAAGGAAAGGGCTATGCTCGGAGTTTTCTTGCGTGATCACATCATGATCATCATCATCATCTTCCTGCCCTTGTCCCGTGTCATTTGGGGTCGGCGCAATACGTTTTTTTCTTCCATTCTGCCCTGTCACTCTTCATACTATCACTAACTTCCTTTTCTTTCATATCACTCTTCACACAATCCATCCATCTTTTCTTTGGTCTCCCTCTCCCTCTCCATCCATCCACATGTAAACTCATAACTCTTTTAGTAACATGCGTTTCATCTCTCCTCTTCACATGACCATACCAAGACAAACGATTCTCTTTCAACTTTTCAGTCACTGGCGCCACTTTCAAACTTCCCCTAATATACTCATTTCTCACTTTATCCATTCTCGTCACACCACACATCCATCTTAACATTCTCATCTCCGCTACGTGCAATCTTTTTTCATCCGTCTTTTTCACAGCCCAACATTCTGATCCATACAGTATGACAGGCCTTATCACGGACTTGTAGATTTTACCCTTCAACTTGAGGGGCATCCGTGGGTCACAAGTTGTTCCCGTGACCTGTCACCATTTCATCCATCCTGCGTTGATCCGATGTGTTACGTCCCGGTCTACCTCACCATCCCCTTGGACGAGTGACCCGAGGTACCGAAAGTCGGAGCAGATCGGTATGGGTGCGTGATCACATCAGAAATGAAAATATCCACAGGAGAACCAAGGTTACAGACATAGCCCGAAGAATTATTAAACTTAAGTGGCAGTGGGCAGCCGGGCACATTGCTCGCAGAACAGATGGTCGATGGGGATGAAAGGTTCTGGAGTGGCGACCGCATACCGGAAGACGCAGCGTTGGAAGGCCTTCTACAAGGTAGACCGATGTTCTGGTGAGGGTCACGGTAATACGATGGATACAAGACGTAAATTATTTGAAATGAATGCTGTGAATCTTTGTTAATAGCAGGTGTCATCGATGAATTCCCAGTCTTCTTTTCTGTAAAGGCAGCCAAGGGGGAATATGTCCATCACTTCATAGACTTAAATACGCGTTTTCACCAACACTTGAGCGTTGAAAATCCAACAGCGCTTTAATTTAGGCTTTCATTTTCGTGTCTGTACTATTTGATACTACATAATCAGCATTTCAAATCCATTCAGTCATGATAGTTTTGATTTAATTTAATAATTTACATTTACAAAATACTTAACTATTATTACAGTAAATCCAAAAAATAGTAATAAAAACCCTAAACTAATTGAAACTAAATAAACACACATTAAAATGTGGCATCAAAAAACTCCTCCACATCGCTGTCGATTGGTAATGTACCCAAAAGACTGGTGGCATTGCCACGTTGGATGACAATGCATATCCTCGTATATATTTAATGTCTTTGTCAAAGAGATTTAAAGAGATACAATAGAGCGGCTATCAGAAGAAATGTCTTGGAAAAACTGTCATCCAAATGGCTCAGTGACGCCACGCTCTAGGTTTGAATAGCAAACACGCAAATTAAATTTGTCAAAATTTATAAATGTAACTATCGCTTGGTAGGTGGCCAGGGGCCTTACCATGATATGTTAAAATGTCAGTCGTACAAGCGAAAACTATATATTTAATATCTTTGTTATCCTTTCTCTCTCTCTCTCTCTCTCTGTTCAAGGCAAAAGCTGGCTTTTACTTTGGACAGAGGATAAACATTGTGCAAGCGAAATGAAAACAAGGTGTTTCGATAGATCTTTATACAATTTGTGAGCACTCGGACCCCACGACCCGAGAGTTTCAACCCCAAATGGTTCTGAAATATAACTTACAACAAAGTTATATTTGCGCCGCTTGAGGTTCAATTCAAATATGGTAATTACTAGAAAGTAAAAGACGTTTTCAACGTTCAAATAAATAAAGCTGAAACTAAACCTTAAAAAATACACTTTTATGACAGGACTTATTTGTAGCAGTATTTTGTTATGGAGTCTTTCTCCATCGTTACGGTGCCAATAGAAAGTGAATTTAATGCCAATGGCATTCAAGAACCTCCTTTTATCTTATGTGAAGAAAAATTGTATTTATTAGGGATACAGTACAGTAGAAACTATGTAAGCCAATGATGGATACGAGACAAAATGCGGAGTTGCGTTAGAATTGTAGTGTCTTAAATGTACTAAATTCAAGTAATTAAGATTTTTAGTGTTCCGTACCTCAAAAAGAAATAACGGAACCCTTATAGGATCACTTTGTTGTCAGACTGTATGTCTGTCTGTCTAGAACCTTTATATCGGAAACGCGTAGAGGTATCGAGTTGAAATTAAAACCATATACTCAAGTCTGCGGTCCCTTGAAGCTGTGAAATAATCAAACTTCTGAGTTTAAAAAAAGATACAGCCGTTTATGTCGCAAAAAACGTATATTCGATACTCTCAAGGGAATCAAAATTCATAGGGTACTTCTCGTTGACCTAGAATTCTGAAATTTGCCATGAAGCAAGGTCTCATAGCACAAGTATAGGAAAAAATCTGAAAACTATAAATTTATAGTTACGTCACAAAAAAAACCTGTTTTTTTGCAATTCAGATAAATCTTCATAACTCAATTCGGGAATTGAACTAGTTAAATAGGTAAGTTTGTACGGAACCCTCAGTGCGCAAATCCAACTCGCGAAAGTCCCTGTGGCCCTAGCGGGTATCGGTCCCCTGCTGGGCCTCTACGGTTTTGCTGACATCTCTTTGAAACTTGGCTTGGAATTTATCCGGCCGGTTACCAGACGGCCGGACAAGGAGCAACCAATTGCCTTCTTCCACTAGGATCCAGAGCAAGAATCTTTCGGTCTATGGCCCTTTATGGTGCACCGATATGGGCGCCAGCGCTGCGAAAGCAGCCGGCGGCCCGGCTGAACGCATGCCAGAGGGTCATGGCCATACGGATGGTGCGAGGATACCGGACGATTTCCCGCGAAGCGGCGAGCCTCCTTGCTGGACAGCCACCATGGGATCTGGTAGCAGCAGGCCTTGCTCACATGCACGATCTGCGCATGGAGATGCAACGCCGGGGCGAAACTCCACTGCCGCAACAAGTCGCAGCATGGCGGACAGAGCTCCGGCGGGTTCTCATGGAGAAATGGCGACAGCGTTGCGCGACCCAGTGCTGGGCACGCCACAATTATGGCGGTAAGTCCTTTCTTTGAGGCATGGTTGGAAAGACCTCACGGCGTCCTCACCTTCCGCATGACGCAGGTTCTCACCGAACACGGGAAGTTCGGGAAGTTCCTGCACCGGATTCGTGCGGAAGCGACGCCCGGGTGTCGCCACTGTGTGGACCACCCGGAGGACACAGTGGAGCACACGGTGGAGGTGTGCCCCGCTTAGGAAGAGCAACGCCGTGTCCTCGTGGGGGCGATCGGCGGCGGCGATCTCTCGCGCCGGGCTTTGGAACAGGCCATGGTCCGGAGCGAGGAGGAGTGGCAGGCGGTCGCCTCCTTCTGCGAAGCAGTAATGCTAGCAAAGGAGGCGGCCGATCGCGTGAGGCAACGGCAACGGTCCTCACGCCCCAACCGCCGCCGGGATTCCGATCCCGATTTCTGGCCACCGTAGGCGCGGGCTTGCGGACGGCGGGCAATGGGTGGCCCGTCGTCCGACCGTCCGGTAACCATCCGGACAAGCCCAAGTCGTCGACAGCGCGTATTGTTCCGTGTGCGCCTCAGGGAGATGTCAGCAAATCGTAGGGGCCCAGCAGGGTCGAAGCCTACTGGGGCCATGGGTAGTGTGAAAACGAAACCGGGGCCCTGGGACGAAGGCAACGAAGGAACAGGAGTGAGTTTTTAGTCAGTAAAAGTCTGACACTATCTCTCGCTCCACCCAAGAGCGGGATTTGTCATAAGATGATTTTCCCACCTATAAAAAAAAAAGAGCAAGAATCTCCTGAACTTACCATATCCGGTGGGGACCTGCGTCATGCGCGTGGTGAAGATGCTGTGAAGTCTCTCCAGTCACTCCTCAAAGAGGGGAAATACTGCCATGATTATGGTCTACCCAGGGAACACATCCCTTGTGCGTACAGCTGCGTGGAATTTCTTGCCGGAGTCTAGGTTTCCTTATAGCTACCTACAACTTGGAGGTCTGCAAATTAAGACTGAATAGGTTACTTGTACCTAAGCATGCTCCATTTTCGACTATATCATTGCTTAACATCATGTAATATAGTGGTAAAACACTAAATTATATATAATAATAAAAAAGTTGTAAGTACTCCTACAATAAATGTTATAGCAAAGTATTACTAACGCAATATAAATGGGATTTTCTATATCAGGCTTTATTTATTTGTGTGTATCTTAATTTTGAACATATTTTAATAAAGAGATAAAATACAGAAAAAAAATAGGTTAGCCTAAATGTAGCAAAAGTTTTTCACAACATTTCATAGTAAATTATTAAAACTTCAATAAGGTTGAAACTAATTATCATAATAGAGTTATAAACAATATCACATAAACCTCGTCATTTTCTAACGAACAAGTGACATTAAATTTCCCCACAGAAAGACTTAATTTCTACTAATTATTAGAAATATGCCAATCTTCAAAAAAAAAAAATAACTCAAAGTAGGTTCCTTATTTTGAAAGAGAATTATGTTAAAAATTAATATAAAGTTTATTTGAGCGTATAATTATTCAAAGTCATTTTGAAGTTAATCACAGTTGAAAGTAATACATATTACAACTTATTTTTTGGACTGGTCCTTGAAATTTTAATTATGTGTAACTTTTATAAAATTAATTTTCCTCTGAAATTGAATTTGACTGTTATTCTTCAAAATCGTGGCAGTCTTCAAACTTCGCGAAACATATTAAATGCCATTTGCTTAATTATAACTGTCACTTCGTTCGCGCGCCCGCGCAGTTCAGAATATGTAATTTCCGATATGATTTCCGCAGGCTTATTACGTATCCTGAAAAAGCAAAATACTCTTATTATAGATTCTATAATAAGAGTTATAGCAGATGCGATCTTCTTTGATTTACTACAAAAGTCAAATTGAGTAGGTATTTACGTAAATTTTGTAAATAATTTCCTTGATTATAGATTCTTGCAGGACATTATGAAATTGCATTTAATTAGCGGAGTTCGTCCCAAATTTTGTTTAACTAGACAAAGGTAGGACGCTGGAGTGTTCCAAAAAGTTAATGTGGCCCCGGAAAGCAAAGGGTGACAGAAACAATACAGGTTGGTTTTTTAGGGTTCCATAGCCAAATGGCAAAAAACGGAACCCTTATAGATTCGTCATGTCTGTCTGTCTGTCTGTCCGTCCGTATGTCACAGCCACTGTTTTTCCAAAACTATAAGAACTATACTTTTGAAACTTGGTAAGTAGATGTGTTCTGTGAACCGCATTAAGATTTTCACACAAAAATAGAAAAAAAAAAACAATAATTTTGGGGGTTCCCCATACTTAGAACTGAAACACAAAAATTTTTTTTTCGTCAAACCCATACTTGTGGGGTATCTATGGCAGGTATCTAGGGCAGGATAGGTCTTCAAAAATGACATTGAGGTTTTTAATATCATTTTTTTCTAAACTGAAAAGTTTGCGCGAGAGACTTCCAAAGTGGTAAAATGTGTCCCCCCCCTGTAACTTCTAAAATAAGAGAATGATAAAACTAAAAAAAATATATGATGTACATTACCATGCAAACTTCCACCGAAAATTGGTTTGAACGAGATCTAGTAAGTAGTTTTTTTTTAATACGTCATAAATCGTAAACAGCAATTTACCTTTCAAGTTTGTACGGAACCCTCAGTGCGCGAGTCCGACTCGCACTTGCCCAGTTTTTTTCATTAAAAATCACTCAAACCGGGACAGTTTATTTGATGACTTTGCTATCGACAAATAGGCATGCGAGCAACGTTGCATTGGATAGAAATGGCTACTCGTTATAAAGCAGGCACATACAAGAATATACTCAATATTAATTGAACGAGGAACAATAAAGAAGAATACGGCTACTGCACTTTATACTCTACCCTACACTCAAAGTTTAAATCGATTCTCTTTGTGTGAAGAAAGTGCTTACAAAAGAGACACTCTTCCACTTGCTGTACCTAAGTATCTAACATGGCCGAATGGACACTACCCATATCGAGTTCTTTTGTAACATGTACCTATTAGAAAAATAGACAACAGTAGTATGTCAACAAATTGAAAATGTATTCATAGTTAAAACATAAACTTGACTGGCCTGTTGGTGGCCCTGACTGCTATGCCGGGATCGTGGGTTCGATTCCCATCCAGGACAATTCTCTTTGTGTGAAGAAAGTGCTTACAAAAGAGACACTCTTCCACTTGCTGTAAGCATATAACATGGCCGAATGAACACTACCTATATCGAGTTCTTTTAAATCATGTACTCGAAAAATGGACAACAGTAGTATGTCAACAAATTGAAAATGTATTCATAGTTAAAACATAAACTTGACTGGCCTGTTGGTGGCCCTGACTGCTATGCCGGGATCGTGGGTTCGATTCCCATCCAGGACAATTCTCTTTGTGTGAAGAAAGTGCTTACAAAAGAGACACTCTTCCACTTGCTGTAAGCATATAACATGGCCGAATGAACACTACCTATATCGAGTTCTTTTAAATCATGTACTCGAAAAATGGACAACAGTAGTATGTCAACAAATTGAAAATGTATTCATAGTTAAAACATAAACTTGACTTGTCTGTTGGTCTAGTGGTTAGTGGCCCTGACTGCTATGCCGGAGGTCGTGGGTTCGATTCCCACCCAGAACAAATGTTTGTGTGATGAGCACAATTATTTGTTCCGTGTCTGGGTGTAATTTATCTATAATATGTTTGTATTTAGAAATATTTAAGTATGTTTATCAGTTGTCTAGTACTCACACTAACACAAGCTCTGTGCTTAGCTTGGGACTAGACGACGTTGTGTGATAGTTGTGTGAATATTATTATTATTAAACAAATCAAATAAAATCTTTTCTAGAACATATTTCCGATTGTATATATTTTTTAATATAGTCATGATATACCATTTTGGAATCCTCATGATGAATTCTTTAATTTGATATCCATATTGCAGTATTAAAAAAATATAGATATTTTTTTACTCTAAAGTATAGCGTCTCACAGTCGTTATGTTAGGTTTTTTTAACGTCACCTATCTAAGAACACTTGGGTTATTAAGACGAATCTAAAGATATCTTAATTATATAAATCCGTTCAGCGGTTTGGAAGATTTGAGTTAATAAAAAATACATACATACAAGATACGCGCGAAAAACATAACCCTTCTTGCGGTCTGATAAAAAATGTTGAATTGTTTTAGCGGCGCATTCTAATTAGCAAAATGCTTTATATTTTTTTTTTATCAAAAATCTCTTTAACTAATTAATTTTATTTATTTAATCAATTAATTAACGGTTAAACAACCAATTACAGTAACTAAACAAAAAGTTTGATAACAATCCAAGAGATCATTTAGTGCAGCCAAAGTGCGAGATATTGGAGACTGCGCACGGGCAACAGTGTGACACTGAGGCACAGCAAACATTCTGTGCTTTTTGCCGCGGCAGTAGGTAATCGCGGCAGTAATGATAAGCCATTGTTTATAATTTATATTATTTTTTTCGAATAAAACGACAAAATTAAAATTTTAAACAGTCATAGCTCAACAAAGTGACAGTAAATTCAAGTTTTCAAACATTGAGAACAGATCTAAAGTTTTACTAAGTCAGCTATGACAGATTATAGAACCAAACTCGAACGGCTCTAAGGTTAATCTTCTTCTATACTTGATTTAAAAGTTAGTTTCGACAGCTATGTCCCTTGTCACTGCAAACTTCGTTAGGATAACCACAAAATTTTCTTGGGGTCCCTAACTTTGGGTATCGGATATTTATGTCATCACTTAGAAACTTTGAATCGAAATTGAACAGTTATTTTGTCCCTTGCGGCTTTTGTTTTAATAATACTTTTGCCGCTTACATTCTAAGGGCGGAATTCATCAAAAGAAGGTGGAAGGTAGACACGGGAACTTCATTATAAAACAATGTATTCTAGCAGTGTTTTTTTAATTGGAATTCTCATGAGAAATAAGCACTTTGGTTATAAGTATCGCAACTGAAAAGGGTGAAATAAAAAACTTTGTAAGCACTAGTTTATATAAATAAATAAAAAAACCGGGCAAGTGCGAGTCGGACTCGCGCACTGAGGTTTCCGTACAAACTTACCTATGAAAACAGTTAAATTCCCGAATCCCAAAAAGCTTTTTTTTGTGACGTACTACAAATTTACAGTTTTCTAATTTTTTTCCTTTACTTGTGCTATGAGACCTTGTTTCATGCCAAAGGATCATGACCAACGATGTATGGAAATCCGTCTTAAGTTGAAGCACAATAAATGTTTATTTAATATAGACTACGCTTTATATACTATTAAATAAAAGTGTTCATTTTCACACAAACACCCGAGTTTTAAAGTAATTAAACAAAAACGGAGATAACCTACAAATTATGTCTAACCAACTCGCAACTTGTAAAATGACCACAGATCACTCATGTAGGTACAAAACAACATTGTTAGTTATCATCCGTCTGTCATCTGGCTTGACAGCTGCATCTGCGTGAGACGAAGCACAAAATAAATATTATATTATCGGAACGATAAAATACATATACAGTACGTTATGGTATTACTAATTACTTAGCTATTTAAGATATTGATATTATTTTTGTGATGTTTTTGTCTAAAGGTTCATACTTACGTACAAAGAGTATAGTAATATATAGCTTACGTAACTCGTACAAATGAAGAGAACGAAACGTCAATCATGACTGGAAATGTACCTAGCAATCGTTAATTTACTGTTTATCTTAAAATCATAATTCCGGATACGAAAACAGAATTCCTGAAGTGAAAAGCTGTAAAAAAATAAGCAAATAATTTCTATATTAATTTGATTTTCGTTCACGCATCTTTGCTAGACTGCTTTTGGTCAATCTCCTTTCAGGATTCTAGGCCAACGGGAAGTACCTTATGAATTCTGATTTCCTTGAGAGCGTCAAAATACACGTTTTTTGCGACATAAACGGCCGTATCTTTTTTTTTTCGCTAACTCAGAAGTTTGATTTTTTCACAGCTTCAAGGGACCGCAAACCTGAGTATATGGTTTTAATTTCAACTCGACAACTCTACTCGTTCTTGAGATAAATGGTCTTGACAAACAGGCAGATAATATCACAGACAGATAATAATAGACGGACAACAAAGTGATCTTAAAAGGGTTCCGTTTTTTCCTTTTGAGGTACGGAACCCTAAAAACGCTCTTTTCAAATGATATTTTTTCCGCGCACTGCACAAAGGCACTGTTTGATAACTTCAACGTCAGAACCATTTACTTGAAGCATGCTATTTATTTTCTGTAACACTTTTCTTACCGTTTCCTTTTCTTTAGTTTATCTTTTGTTAACACAAGACTTGTGTTTAGTGTCTTGAATAAGTTGTCTTTCAACATCATTACACTATTTTCCTAAACACATTGTTGACTCTACACAAAATTAAAATAAAGGATTATTAGGGACTTTTTTTTTAGGTGGGAAAATCATCTAATGACAAATCCCGCTTGCCTTCCCGCTCCCCTTGGGCGGAGCGAGAGATAGTGTCAGACTTTTACTGACTAAAAACCCACTCCTGTTCCTTCTTTGCCTTCGTCCCGGAGCCCCGGGCTTCGCTTTCAAACTACCCGTGGCCCCAGTAGGCTTCGACCCTGCTGGGCCCCTACGATTTGCTGACATCTCCCTGAGGCGCGCGTGGAACAATACGCGCCGTCGACGACCTGGGCTCGGTCCGGACGGTTACCGGACGGTCGGACGGCGAGTCGCCCATTACTCGCCGTCCGCAAGTCCGCGCCTACGGTGGCCGGAAATCGGGATCGGAATCCCGGCGGTTAGGGCGTGAAGACCGTTGCCTTACGCGATCGGCCGCCTCCTTTGCTAGCATTACTGCTTCGGGATTTTTTAGGGACTTGTATATTTATTTCATTATCATTTTAATACCTTCTTTTAAGGGGCAAATCACCAAATATCTTCTCCAATTCTGGGTGGAGTGGCAAGGCGTGTTTGAAATGTGTTCCTTTAGTAGATCTTTGCATTTTGTTGGCCCTGGAATAGTTATTCTAGGGCCACGGTAACTCTTGATTGATTGATTGATATTATTTCATTAACAATTTTTATATTGTACTTATCGAAAATTTATGATAATAATATGTGAATCTAATATCCATGAATCTAATACATACTACAAAGCAAAACAAAGATAATTATAATGCAAATTACAGAATAAAAAAATTAAGAACATAATATAAACAATCAACAGAAATTATAAGTACAATAAACAAAGTGCTTTCAAATAATATTTTACAATTTCCGTTTTATATGGTGTCTGTAAGTAATCTTATTAAGTAATATCAAAACAATATAAATCCAGATTCCACCATTACAAATGTCAAAAGTATGAATGTCAATAGTAAAATAGTGATTACAAAAATGTCAAAAGTATAAATAAGTGTCAATAAAGAAATAGCGATTTTAAATTCCAAAATAAAAATGTCACGTTTATAAATTACACAACTAATTCTTGTCATTAGAAATAGTGACAATACCATTACAAATTAATGTTAAAAATAAAAAAGTAAATAAAGAAATAGATTAAAAATGTCAGTATTCAAAATATCATGTCAATAAAAATAAGTGATAATATTACAAGAATAAATCTATTGATAACACCACACATGTCAAAAAATAAAAATAAATATTCCCACAGCCCTAGCAGGCATCGGTGCTACTAGACCCTGTCCATTTTGCTGACATCATCTCTTTATACTCTCTCTTTCTGTTTAATCAACCTAAATGAAATTAATCCGTTGAATTAATCCGAATTGGCCACAGCTTATCGTGCATGAAAGTAAATATTGGACAAACGTAGAACATTTTAACTGGGATTACAGTAAAACTTTGACCAACCTCGTTTATTCTATTCAAATCCAAACTAGTTGGTGAACTTTTCCATTTAGTTTCCTATTGTTGAACTTTGATTGCGAATCAAAGGGCTAGCTTTATAATTCAGACGTTCATTAGTGCTCATGTGTGTGCCTAGCTGCGGAATTGGTCAAAAGATTCACTGCGACTCTACAGGCTTAGACAAATGAATTTCCTGTTAGTGTCCCGTGCAATCGCTTAGTACAAAATGTTTGGCAATGACATTATGGCTCTATACACACGCACCATAACTACACCACATCGCAGCGACAAAAAGTGATGTACGTGTCACTGCAGCTTCTTGTAGTTGAGTTGTATTAACTACATTGTAGCCAGCGTTTGCAGACAGACTAATTCGCGATGTCGCGGTGGTTGTATTGTAGTTGCGATATGGTAACGGTGTACTTGATAGTGTGTTGTGTGGGTGCACATGATTGCATTCTGGTTGCGTTCAACGATAAAATGTTGGCAATGTCAAATGTGGTGAATTCAACTATATAATTGTATAAACAACAGTGCCCAACTACGTGTTTTTGTTGTCATGGGGTTGTGGTACGTCTGAGTTGACCCCATCTGTCATGCCACTTGTCACATGACTTCTCCCCAGGTAATGTCAATGCCATACATTTGGTACTTAGCAGTTGGCGGCGAAGCTAACAGGAAAGACATTTTTCTAAGCCTGCTGGAACGCAGGGGGCAACTGAAAGAACACGGGTGGGTTTTGGTCAGTAAAAGTCTAACACTCCGTCTCACTGCACTCAGATTAGAAATAGCGTTCCACACTAAAGACCTATGTACCTATCTTCCACACTCCGCTGCCGCGAAAAGTCGCGGCATGGCGGATAGAGTTCCGGCGGGAGGAATGGCGACACCGACTATCGCAACATACTGCTGGGCACGCCATAATTATGGCGGTAAGTCCCCTCTTTGAGGAGTGGCTGGAAAGAACTCACGGCATCCTCACCTTCCGCATGATGCAGGTTCTAACCGAAAATGGTCAGTTCTTACGGAAGTAACGCCCGGGTGTTATCATTGTGTGGACCGCCCGGAGGACACGGTGGAGTACACGGTAGACGTGTGCCCCGCCTGGGCAGAGCACTGGGGCCAAGGGTTTTTTTTCTGAAAGGAAAACACGGCCCTGGGATGAAGGCAAAGAAGGAACAGGAATGAGTTTTTTGTCAGTAAAAGTCTGACACGCCCTCATGCACCACCCAAGGGTGGGGGATGTCATTGGATGATTATCCAAACTAACAAAAAAAAACCTATCTTCCACGGAAATAAAGACATGCCGTCCGGTCTCTTACCATCGTCATATGCCAGGCGATGTGGTTCCAATACGGCCGGAACACCGATACGACGGTGACAACAAAGCGTCGGATGATATCGTTGATATTCGCGTGGCACGCTTTGCGACCTGAACTTCAGCTGCATGCCAGACGGTCAAAAAAATGATAGGGTGGTTATAGTTAGCATGGCAGCCGTGGTGTCCAAGGCTGTTGGCAACTTTTCCGCAGTGACAGCGATGAGGAGTGCAACAGGGGCACCTAGATGTAGGGAAGCAGCGAGGTGGAAAGAAGTATCATCGAACAATGTTGAAATAAGTATAAATGTGGAAAAAAGTGATACATAATTAGGATAAGTCGGTATAGGTACCAATCAAATACACTGGTCATAAAATACATTCAGTCAGAAAAGTATCGGGAATGGATGATTTGTTTATGGTTCCAAATTCAATTTTTTGTTTTTTTTTTTGTTGTTGGTAGATTGGCACAACTGTTTTCCATTTTGGCGCGGAGTTTGAGTTGCATCTGTTATTTATATTAAATACAGTGCTGTTTTTAGTTATATCATATCTAGTGTGTATTGCGAATTTCATAATGGACAAAAACATCGAACAAAGAGTTTGTCTTAAATTTTGCATCGCCAATGGAATTTCGTATTCGGAGTCACTGAAAATGTTACAGAAGGCTTACGGTGAATCGATTTTATCAAAAACACGTGCTTATGAGTGATACAGAGCGTTCAAAATCGGTTGAGATGTGATGGAAGATTTGCCTCGATCTGGTAGGCCATCAACGTCTTCAACTGAAGTTAACATCGCAAAAGTGAAGGAAATAGTGCGTGAAAATCCTCATTCAACTTTGAGAGAGATAGCCGCCGAATTTTCTGTATCTCACGAATCGATCCGTACCATTTTAACTAATCATTTGGGTATGAAATATATTACCGCTCGGCTAGTCCCAAAAGACCTAAATTTTCTCCAAAAACTCAATCGCATGAGAGTCGCTGAGGACATGCTAGAACGTGTCAATTCCGACCCAACATTCATGAAACGCATTGTTACTGGTGACGAGACGTGGGTTTACGAGTTTGACATGCAAACTAGTCAACAAGCTTCGGAGTGGCGCCTTCCAACTGAACCGAAACCCACGCTAAAATCGATCAAAAGTCAAAGTCATGTTGACTGTTTTCTTTGATTATCGCGGTGTTGTGCACTCGGAATTGTTTCCGGAAGGTCAAACGGTAAATAAGAATATTATTTGAGCGTTATGTGGCATTTAAGAGAGCAAATTCGACTAAAAAGGCCAGATTTGTGGAAAGAAAATTCTTGGATTTTGCACCACGATAATGCGCCTTCGCACTATCTATCATTGTGAACGAATTTTTGACCAAACACTCAACAAATACCATCGAGTAACCACCATATTCACCAGATATGGCTCCAGCCGACTTCATTCTTTTTCCTAAACTCAAATTACCACTTCGTGGCACCCGTTTTCAATCGGTAGAAGACATAAAGGAGAATTCGCGGCGAGAACTGAACTCAATTCCGGAAACAGCATTTAAAAAATGTTTTGATGATTGGATTATTCGTTGGCGTAAGTGTATCGTTTCTGAAGGAGCATACTTTGAAGGTGATAACACAAATTTGGATGAATAACAAAGATTTTGTGTATTATTGATCTTTTCCCGGTACTTTCTTGACAGAGTAGTAAGTAAAATTCACGAAACATTTTTAGTTAAGGCCCCAAAAAGATAAATTATACTCGTAGGTACTTTTGTTTCTTGTACAAGTCAGAAATGTTTAGATCCCATTTTTTTCATAAATTTTAACATTATTTTGAATACGGTACAGAATTGTTAAATTCACCTTAAGCCTAAAATTGTTTCGACATAATATAACAAAGAAAGATTCCTGTGTAATCTTCTTACAACCATTGCTTTTTGTAAATATTCAGATAGAAATACAAAGAGAAAGTTAAAACAATAGAAATCTACACGATACTGAAGATAATACTAATATTAAAATTTATTTGCTTCAAAACAACCATTGTTTCAATTTCGAAAAGGGTTAACTGGACTCTGGGCTTTGTTTAAAATGAGATGAGTTTCCTCATAAAACGCGCTCAATCTGCTGAATACCTTGATTGCTCAGGAACCAAAATTTGTCATAATTTTATGATCTTTAGAAAAAGATCAGATAAAAACCTATTTAGTTATTCTAGTCGGAAAGGGTACACACCCTGTATACTTTAGCTTTGATAGCACACAATTGATAAATGATAAATGATATTTATTTTGCAAATATGTTTAAAAAAACACTTTTACATGTCAATTTTTTTTTGGGCATTTTAAACTAGATGAGGCCGGTGTTTCCTAGCTTACCCTGAGAAGAAACACCGAAACAAACTCAGGGGTCAAAGTCTCTTTTTTAAAGTTCATACAGTAAAATTAAATATGTAATGGTCAAATCACATGAGAACCATGCAGATTTATCTGGCATGGTCTTTTGAAGAAAGAACCATACAGATTTGTGTGGACCTGTCCAGTCAGCGCAAGCATTTGTAATTCGAAGCTCAACTCAGGACTACTAAGGAACTCAACGACTTAACGAACAATACCAAGGAAAGGACATTTGGGTAGGCTGCAGAAAATACCTACTCAAATTGACATACGTTAAAAGGAAAAAAAGCAATCAATCCTCACGTTCATAATCATCAATCAATACCAGTTGAAATAGTTTTTGACAGTATGACGTAGCAGCACTTAGGCCAGCTGTTCACGGACGTGTATGTATACAAGCTTGTTGCAGTGTTGTATGTAAGCTTCATGCAGGATAACAGGCGTACACCAAGCGTATAATGACGAATACACGTCTATGAAGCTAAGCGACCGTGCATCGTAGGCCTTACTCTATGAGATGTTGTCTTCTTGGAAAAGTAAAATGGATTACTGAGGACAGAGAGAAGCGTGTTATTTAAAAGCGGCTGTATTCGTCAGTGGCATCATTTTGACTAATCGTAGTCCATTTTTATTGTCAGTGTATGAAAATCAATTTTAAAGTTGATAATATAGAAAATAATTGTAGTTTAACTAATTATAAAAATCGCTAACATTTTTTTATGTATAAAGTATAACAATAAAGCTATGATCAATGTTTGTATTATTTTTTTTAGTTTGTAGATTGTTGATTAATAAATAAACAAATATAGCCCTGTTTGGATAAGGAAGAATAAAGCGTCAGTCAGTTTCTAACAGACCATTAACCAAGAATAGGAAAACAAAATAACAATAAGAATTCATGATAAGTAACATTGGAAGAAGTATTTATTAGCCTTTTCCATTCTGATTTATTACAACAAAACACACGATCTTTCTCAATCTATTATCACTCTTCTTTAGTAAAAACAACCAATATTATCAATGTTTGCCAAAAATATTAACGCAGTGTTAGAACTTCTCCAAAGAAAGTTTGATTCAAATGTCCAAATGAATTCTGGTCATGAATGAAAGTTCATCGGCTACAGTTTACTGAAAGCTAACTTGTTCGTTTTGATTTTCACGATGTAATTTTCTCCAAAACCACTAGTCTATTTCTATAAGACAAACTAGGCCAAACCATCTTATAGTATAGAATAGTGTAAACCTTTACACCATTAGTCATCATTCATTAGTCGCCATCATTTTATTTTAATTAGTAATTTTTATTCTTTTGAAAGTGTCGAAATGTACGTTTTTTGTGACATAAACGGCCGTACCTTTTTTTTCGTTAACTTGGAAATATTATTTTTTCACAACTTCAAGGGACCACAAACCCAAATAATGGGGGTTAAAGTATGAAACTGCCGTTTTTTAAAACGGTTTGCTTTGAAGTGTTATATCTTTAGATTGACTTGGAATTATAAGTTCAAATAAACTTTATATTAAAGGTACGTTATTTTTTTTTCGAAATTAGGTACCTGGGTGTGGTTTTAGTCAATAAAAGTCTGACATGCCCTCTCGCTCCGCCTTAGAGCTCGAGAAGTCATCGGTCCCATCTTACAAAAACCTTACAAATATATACACACATAATAGACAACTGATAGGTCAAAAACTTGAGTAACAAGGAAGGCAAGGGAATAATGAGTTCAAAGTTTAAATAGCAGGAAACCTGCCACCTGGTCATTTGTTCTGTGTTGAATGGCTTTGGGTTCCAAAACAGGTGCGGTTTGGGTCAGCTTCCAAATTTATCTTCACTTACATCTCCTATTTATACGAAGGGTTCCAAATATAGATGGGATGAACGTTGGCCTGAATTGGGCAGTTGACTCAATATTTTTTCTTATTTCTATTAAAGTAACTTTGTCCAAAGGAGATTGACCGCCGATGGGCCCCTTATTTGCAGTGCCGGGAGTAGACTATTTACTTCTCAAAAATTAAGTCGTAATTTTATAAGTCCAATTTTCTTTTATCAACATCTCTTTCACCCTAGCACTAGAAACCGTAATTAATGATTATTTTATTGAATCTAAGCTATCTCCGCCATTAAAACTTAACGAATGAATGAATGTTGCCAGATAAACGACAGATTATGTAAATTAATTGGTAGTTATCGATTGAAAATATCGATATATTACTATTCCGCCGACTAAAAGTACCGGAGATGTTTACAATAGCTTTTCTCCGGTCATAATCTAGGTCTCATCTAGGAATCAATATTAATACATAAACAATATTGTTATCTCAATTTCAAATATTTTTATAAAAAATATTGTTTTATAACCTCAATTTCATCATCTGTAAAAAACAAAATTTTTCTGAAAATAGGGTGTAAAACTGAAAATTGTTTTCAGGATCTGAAAAGGTAATTGTTGTTCTTCAAAACCAAGTTAAAACCACCGTTGCCCGCGTTTTTTTTCTAGGGGCCCAAGACTCCTAACAAAATGGGCAATCTCCTTTACGGACAGAGTATTTTTTTAATCAAATTAGAAACCTTTCATAACTGATGGAAGAAGAAACATACAAGTAACAGAAAAATTATGCACACACTGACATGTGACGTCACTGCCAATAAGTTACGTGAGTACAAAAGAGATAGTAAGATGTTCTCATCAAATCCCCGCTGTTACTCAAGCCAATATTTTAAGTGTTAATTGATAGATGACGTCAGAACAAAGGAATCAGAGGCGTGGTCGACTCGAGGCGATTGACGAAAAGTGAATCGAAACGAAACGGTTGTAACTTGGCTAGGGGGCAGGAATGTTATTTTTACTAACCTATTCAGTGTATGATTATAATAAAATATTTAGGACGAAGCCAATCTGGTTTTCTTTCAACCTTTAACACTAAAAGCGACTCGACGTTTTTATCTTCGAAATATGTGCCCTTGGGATAATTTCCAACTTAAACGTGATTGAAGCAGCTGGCAGAAGCTATTATTATAATAAATATTATTGTTGTGACAGATTTCTATCTCAAGTATAATGCAATTTAACAAGATTTTTAAAATGATTTTGTATTTGAAATTGATATTGTTACAGAAAATCTAGATACCTACCAAAAACAGATGTTGAAGTTATTGATTTTGATGAAGCTTCATACCTAAGTCAACTTAGACTTGAGTATATGGTTTTAATTTCAACTCGATACCTCTACGAGTTCCCGAGATAAAGGCTCTTGACAGACAGACAGATGGACAACAAAGTGTCCGTCAACAAAGTGTGTCTTTGTAGTCCGTTTTTTTCTTTTGAGGTACGGAACCCTAAAAACGCGCTAAGTACACTAACCTCAAGGGTGGCGTGAAAACGTGTGCATATTATCGGGGGGCACGGCAGTGATCCCGCCAAGCCGAGCGCGAAGCAAACACTGCCGTACCATCCTTTACTGGAACCATTTCGCCGCATTTTCAGGCCCCTATTTGAGAACCTCTGGATAAGACCAGAACGCAGAAATTTTCGTCATCCAGTAAGCTATAATCACATACTTAAAATCTAAAATTTCAAGTCTGTAGGTCATTTAGTTCCGAAGTTAAACGAAAGCAAAGTTTCGCATTTATGACACTCACTCACTCATGATCATCAGAATAGAACTAGTACTTCCCATAAACTCAGAGAGCTGAAATTTGGTACAGAGTTAGGGTTTAATGGCCACATAAAGGGAAAACTATAAAAACTAGGATAATCGAAGATCTGGAGTACCTGGTGACCCTGATTAGAAAACACAAGAGCCCAACCAAACTATTAGAGATCGACATACCGCCTTTACAAAAAATATTCAACTTGGTGGGCCGCTTCATTTGATATCAAAAATCGAAGGTCTGAAGTATCTGGTGAAGAACCCTCAGCTGGTCTCAGCTGTATTAGAGATATGGTAATGCCCCCTTCTACTATTGTTACATAAAAAAATCGACTGCCATTGCAAAAATCAATATGCATATACGTTTCTACAAAAAGAAGTGAAATCCCACCATAAACATTTTGTAAAAAACTAGCCAAGTCTCGATGGAGCTACTTGTTTATCTCTAAAAAGTAATGAAATCTGGACAAAGTCGTGCCAAGTCTAAGGTTCCTTACTGCGATTTCTTTATTATTATAGTTAATGTTGTGTGACTTGGCCGTTGAAGGGTACACAAGGGTACAAAACCAGGTGCTCCATGACACCTTTGCACCAATCTGTCGCCAGAACCGCTACCCATTGACGATGGAAAATTGCCACTTGGAAAACGTATTGTTCAACGGCCAAGTCACACAACATTAACTATAATAATAACAAAGAAATCGCAGTATGGAACCGTAGACTTGGCACGACTTTGTCCAGATTTCATTACTTTTTAGAGATAAACAAGCAGCTCCATCGAGACTTGGCTAGTTTTTTACAAAATGTTTTTGGTGGGATGACGATTACCTCTTTCAACTTTTTGAATCATTATATCTCAAAGAAGGTGGCTCTTAGGAAAAAAAAGTATCGAGACATTTTTGTAGATAATTATCTGATCTACAATTTTTGTGGGCTAATTTTATGATACAACTTACCGTTTTGCTGAGAATTGCAAAAAACTCGTTTTGGTAACCTTTGACCATGAGTTTTTTTTTTCGAGGTGTCGGGTCGAAGAGGACTTTTTAGATTTCATTTATGATGGTGTTTTGAACAATCCTACCAATTTTCAGCTGGGTGTGAATTATTGTAACCTTACCCCTATTTTTTTATCTAATTTGATTGGACTATAGGTACTCCAAATTCGTGTCAAAATAGCAGATATATCAAATAATACAAATGTGAAGAATAACAAGTACCTTCACACATCTCTTTGACACTGGAAGCCGGCTCTCTCTATACAGGGCGACGTTCCAAATTCGTTCATGAACCTAAAATAGCGAATAATAAGAATGTATATGAAAACTGGCTAAGTACGAGTCAGACTCCCACACTAAGGGTTCCACTCCATCTGTAGCAAAAAATGGTAAAAAATCACGTTTGTTGTATGGGAGCCTTACTTAAATATTTATTTTATTTCTGTTTTTAGTATTTGTTGTTATAGCGGATATATTTATCATAGAAAGAAAGAGGGTTTATTTGCGTCAAACATGGCGCATACTATAAAAAATAAAAATAACTAATAACAAGAACTATAATATATTGGGATGATATGCATCACCATTTTGCGCGGATGTGATATCCGCGCAAAATGGTCAGCGCTCAGCAAAATGCTGGGCTTTGTGAAGTCAATCCATTTGTGTGGATCATATCTTACCATATCATATCTTATGCGTCTGGCATCCGTCGGATTTCTGCAATCCTCAACAGTTCATGGGTTCACCTTGTGGGAGGATTTCCGGTAAGCTGTTGCCACTCCAGAATCATTCGGCCCCATCGCTCATTTGTACTACGAGCAAGTTGCCTAGCCCACTGCCACGGCTATTCTTCGGGCTATCGAGTCAACTAGTACCTATTTAAATAATAACGTATGTAATATAAAATACCAGGAGTAACACAAAAACTTTTATCTTTTTGTCTTAAGCATATAAACTCCGCAAGGAACCCAAAATCTCGACCATAGTTCAAGCACCTCATTAGAAAGTGACTACAAGAAAACTAACAAGGGGAAAATTTCCTGGGTCCTTTATTTTCTCCGGTATCGGCACCAAAGTGTCATATTAGTCACGGAATTGTGCCATCAATAATATTTCTTCATCGGGTTTCAATAAAGTACAAATTGTGTGACGCTTTAGTTTGTTAAGCATGTGTACCACTGACTTATAAAGGGCTCTTCTTAAGTTATAAGTAGGATCGTCATTAGATCATGTCTAAAATAATATCCTCGAGCTCCGATTGTACATACAGCTGTATAACTTGAATGACCTTGAAAAACGCTTAATTGTCGAAATTTATTCGGCCGAAAACCAGACACAGAACAAATGATCGTGCTCATCACACAAACATTTGTCCTGGGTGGTAATCGAACCCACGACCCCCGGCGTAGCAGTCAGGGCCACTGACCACTAGACCAAAAGGCCAGTCAAATCGTAAAAGATGAATTAAAACAGAATGCAGTGGTGTATCTACTACTACTCTTAATACGGGATTATTTTGACCTCGTACTCTTAACCCAAAAAAAGCTTTTAATTTCTTAAACGTTACGGGGTCTAATAAGCCCCTTACTGTCATAATGATAGTTTTCAAACGAGGTCTTAAACGCCCCGTTCCACAGGTACGGAAATAATACTAAAATGAGTGCAGCTGTCAACGTGATGACATACAGAAATTCCTTCGTACTTTGGAAAGCATAGATACAAGTATTTATTTATTTATTATTTCTTTATTGTCAGGCAACTAAGGCCCATAGATAAAATACATTATAATACAATCTTATAAACAAAATAAACTAATACATATTAAAAATATCACAAACTATAATTATACACGTAACATCGGCGTCGTGTTCCGCTGCGTGGTGTCGCGTAGCCGTCCTCGGAAACGTCGATACACGACACCTTTCGGCCAAAAGTCCTCTCTCAAAAAGGTCTGTAGATGGTGGGTTGGAACTCGTATCACGAACGACTTGAAGTTGGTGTCATGGCGCGAATCCAGCCTTTCGACCCTCAGAGTCCAGTTGCTCTTTATCTTCATATACTCCACGACTTCCTCAACCTTCGTAGAGCAATGCAGACGTGAAATATACAGCTGCGTTGTAGGCACAGCAGGACGCAGCAGCATATTTGGTCCACTCGGTGCGGTACCGCACAGGTTACGGGAACAGGGCTTCTTCTTCTTCTTTTCAACTCGAGTGAAACCCTCTTCATCAACTTGGCCCGTTTTTGGCAATGAGCTACGGACCGCAGTCAGGGTAGGTTGAGAACCCGTTTTCACTCACACACATTTATTTCACAGTCGTTGTAATGAAAAGTCAGAAGCCTGGAAATCTGCCACCAATCATGCCAAAGAGTATTGTATTACCCAATTACTGGGTTGTCGGGGTCAGAAAGACCTTCGGCAGGCATAATATAAAAAATAAAACTTTTTATAATTTAACAATTTATTTTAATTTTATGGTAAAATCATATTGCTCGCAGAACAGGTTGTCGATAAGACAAGGATAAGATTTGAGGTTTTTTTCTTAAGGTTCAAGATCAACCAATAACATCTCCCGCCTTGGCCGGAAAGGGAGGTCCTGTCAGTTTTTTGTTTGGCCTATTTTTACATATAAATACTGCACAACTCGGCATTTTGGTTTTTTATGCATCAATAGTGCACTGTACGCAATTGCAAAGCGACTGAATGACGCGTACAGCCGCCGTTAGATCATATAACCAATTTGATTCTATCGAGGCGGCACGTGCGACGCCCCCAAGGCATATCCCTCGATATCCGTGGTCCTAACCGTGCAGTCAGTTCGGTTTATTTTTTATTAAAAATAATGGACTTCCAATTTTGAGATGGAAATCATCCAATGACTTAGGGTGAAGTAGAATATAGTGTCAGACTTTTATTGACTAAAACCATACCTATGATCTTCAGTTGCCCTTTGCGTCCCAGGACCACGGGTACCCCTTTTAAAAGTCGATCCCTGGCCCTATTAGGCATCGGCCCATCTCGGCCCCCTACGGTTTTGCTGACATCTTTATGAAGCGCGCGTGAAACAATACGCGCCGTTGACGACTCGGACTTGGTGCGAATATACTATCGTACCATATCGTAAACGCAACTGCGGTGTCCGGGATCATTCTGCGACGGGACACACTTCCGTATGCTCCACCATGCTCACCGCCGGTCGTTTCTTCTGCTTGAATCCAGAACAAGAATCTAATGAACGATGAGGACCTGTATGTTTGGACATAGAGATGACGTGCGCGGACATCACTACGTGCCGGGCGACCGCGGGCGGGAGCAGAGGTCGCGGGGAGAGGCGCTCTCCGCGGGTGCAGACCAGCCGGCTCGCCTGGCACTGGTCATTCCACCTTACCGCCGAGCGCGTGCATCTTATTTTCAATCTATATTATTGTTTTCTCGCCGTGCTGCTTGTATTTCCAACAATTTATTAATTATTATACAGTCCACTAAAGTTGCTTGAGTTTTTTATATAAGCTGTCCTACTACCACCTGTAGGGCTTTACCACACCTTTCTACTGTACCATGTGGAAGGTGCGGATGCCATGGCGTCACTCCTCAAAGAGCGGACTCACAATCATGGTTGTAAGTCCGCTAACTGTCGCTACCCAGCGTTGGGTTGCGACCGTCGCTGTCGCCATGTTGCCAAGAGATCCCGAAGGAACTCTGTCCGCCATACTTCTTATGTAGTGGCAGACTTGCCTTGATATCGCTTTATATAATAAAATGTGTACCTAATATACTCCAAATTTTTTCTCGAGAGACGTACAATGAAATTCCGACGTTTTCTCTGAAGAAAATAAGAGGACGGTTCTCGTCATCAAAGCATATTTTATTAAAACTCTTAAATTTATTTTGTCTACAAAGCCTAACCTGTTTTAACCTTTGTTGTTTTTTAGGCTTGAAACTGTCCATCATACTATAAAAAATCTGTGTATTTTTATCGCATACTTTCAGGTCGTTGACAGGATCCATCAGCTTTTAGCTACGTTGTACCTTAATCTAATTTTATTTAAACTAAACTTAAGTTCTTTGTAAACCAATATTATGGCTGACCCAAAATATTTTGAGGTCACCGATAATACTAATATTGTATGTTAAACATAAAAGTTAGTGGGAAGCTGCTTGGAATTGAATGTCCATGTAGTACCACAATCCTGGTAGTGGTGACCTCTTGCTTCTGGCCTTGGTCCACGCCATGGTAAGGAGCGAAAGGTAATGGGAAGCAGTCACCTCACTCTGCGAAGCAGTAATGCGAGCTAAGGGGGTGGTGGAGAGCGTGAGAGGGATACAATACTCACTTTCCAGCCTGGAAGTCGCGAGACGACTCCCGGCCACCATGGGCGCGACTTGCGGACTGCGAGAAATGGGTAGCTTGCCGTCCGATATGAATTAAGCCCGGGTCGATGGCGCATTGTGTTCCACGCGGGCCTCAAAGAGCTGTCTGTCAGCACAATTGACGGGGCTGCTGGGGCGGATAGCTGCTAGGGTAGTGGAATTGTTCAAAAGAGTTACTGCGACTCTAAAACGGTGGGTTTTAGTGAAAAAAAGAAAGAAAAACTTTTTATTTGCCTGAAAAGGCGTAAACTTAAGACTAACATATTGCAAACATTTTCCATGACAAAAAAAAAAATATGTGTGCCACGTCCGAGTAAAACGGCCGTATGCTCAGCATAATGCCGTGACCACACGCAAAATGCGTCGAGTCCGCAGCGCTTCTTTTCAGCGTGGGCTGCTGAAGGTATCGACTAACAGACGTCGGCAACGGTATTGTGTGAGTAAAAGTCTGACATTCCTTCTCGCTCCATCCAGAGTGGAAGAAGTTATTTGGTGCTTCCTCACCTTAAAAACAAAAAGTTAGATCAAGACCTGGATTAAACCATAGGACACTTTTATCTTGATAGTATCGCTTGGGATAATTTCTGACTTTCTAGCGGATGAATTTAAGTTTTATAAAACCTTTTATGTTGTATCTTAAAAACTCTACAATTAATTTTATGCAGTCTAATGTAGAAAATTGATTCCTGAGTTATCTTAAATGTGACAATATTGAAATGCCTTCAGTACTGAAACTAAGAGCAAAATATTGAATATTGTGGTTATTCCTTGATGTGAAACCACCACATCCACGGAGGAAGACATAAACCACACGTATACATTTTCTAGGTGTGGTTTTGTACTACGCTTTGTATCGTTAAATTCTTTGGAAAAGATGTTTTCCGAGTTCAATAAAGATAGAGAATAATACCCGTGCCTCATAGGGACGCCGTGGCGGTGCTGTCAGTTTGCGCAATCAAGAAATTGCATGCAAGTCTCTTTTTTTTTCGTTGGGAAATCATCCAATGACTTTTCTCGCTCTAGGGTGGAACGAGAAGGCGTGTCAGACTTTTATTGACTAAAAACAACTCTTGTGTTCCTTCTTTGCCTTGCGTTCCAGGACCCCGGGGTTCCCATTTGGAAGCCAACCCACTGCCTCAGTAGGCTTCGGCCCTGCTGGGTCCTACGGTTTTACTGACAACTCTTTGCGCGCTTGGAACACTAAGCGCCGTCAATGACTCGGACACCAAGCTACCCATTGTTCGTAATCCTCCTTCTTCGAAGCAGTAATGCTAGCGAAGGAGGAGGCTGCCCGCGCGAGGGAACGAAGGTCCTCACGCCCTGGCCGCCGTAATTCCGACCCCGACTACCAGCCACGGTAGACACGGGCTTGCGGACGTCGAGCAGTGGGTAGCTCGCCGTCCGGCTGTTCGGTAATGAACCGGACCGAGCCCAGTCGTCAACAGCGTGATCCTCGCGCTCCTCAAAGAGATGTCAGCAAACCGTAGGGGCCCAGCAGGGCCGATGCCCGCTAGCTAGGACCGCGGAGAATTTCTGAAAGGGAAACCCGTAGTCCTAGTACGCAAAGGGTAATTGAAGGATACAGGTGTGGTTTTAGTCAGTAAAAGTCTGACACGCCCTCGCGCTCCACCCAGAGCGCGAGAAGTCATTTGGATGATTTCCCACCTTAAAAAAAAAACCCATTGTTCGTAATCCGCAAGCCCTCGCCTTCAGTGGCTGGAAATCGGGATCGGGATCCCGGCGCCTGGGGCGTGAGGAAGTCCGTTCCCGTGCTTCGCAGAAGGAGGGGACCGCCTGCTATTTTTCCTTGCTCTGGACAAATTTCATGCAAGTCTATGGTGTGTAACTCACCTGGCCACTGTTGGCCACGCAATAAAGCATACATGACGTCATGACCTAGGTACGCCGTCATGGCATCTCAGTGAGGCACGGTTCTTAATATAAAGAGTGTTTATCTTTTGAATATTCTATTAGAATATATGTATATAAATTCTGCTTTTCATAATATTCCTTTTAAACTCAAAGTTATCCTTGTTTCTCTTAAAGAAACTGTTGCAATTATCTTATTACACTCTATTATATTAGCTTGAAAAATTAATTTAACATGAAGCCGTACGTATTTGAGTGTATCGTCTTTTACAGCCGAAAACGTGTTGAGGCAATGGAATTATTCAAAGGAGTCGAAATTGGTTCGAGATAAGTACGCCTTTGTACAGTGTTTATTACTAGTGCACAAAGTTTTAATAAATAAATAAATAATTGATTACCAATATTATCATTTGTTAGATCAAGATTTAGGCAGTTACAGGACCACAGTTCCCGCCGCCCTGTTTCCTTCGTTCAGCAGTGTACCTATCTAATTTAGAATTACAGTGTGTATGTTAAAGATGGATGGAGAGAGGATGGATGAAGAGGGGGAGGGAGGCCAAAGCAAAGATGGATGGCTTGTGTGAAGAGTGATATGAAAGAAAAAGAAGTTAGTGTTAGCTTAACGAGTGACAGGGTAGAATGGAAGAAAAAAACGTATTGCACCGACCCCAAATAAAACGGAACAAGGGCAGGACGATGATGGTGTGTGTTAAAGACCTATCCGCTTTTGTTGTATTCTTTAAAAGTAGGACGGGATAGATTTCAAAAGTTACTTTTTACCCTTTAACCGCTTGCGTTGTATTAGTCCGACGAATGTTTTTGTATTCTATTTGCTAGGGTCGTGTGTTTGCGACTGGGTCCTTCATCTCGTTTAGCTCTTTAATCCCCATAGGTGACGGAAGAGCTGACCTAATTATGATTAAATTGTATTTATGTATTTATTTTAGGACACTCAGCAGTGTATTTATAACGTTACATGAGTTAAGAAGGCCCACCTCACTATCAATGAACAGCCCAATGCAGTTGAGTGAAAGTTACTAGCATGTAAAAGTGAGGTCTACACACGCTGCATAGTGATAGCGAAATGATACGAGTAACAATTCATCACTTAAACCAATTACAGAGTTTAACGACATTTATAAAACTAAGTTAACTAGAAAGTGATGTAAGACACTTTTAAGGTATACTATTACAATTCAATTGTAAATTTATTCATCCATTTTTTATCTTGTGTAAGATTCGTTCAACAAAAATCTCACCAACACTGATGTAATGAAAAGATATTCTTAAAGAAAATACTGTTTTAACAAGATAACGATAAGTCAGGCGTGTCGGGTATCGTGGGTAATCTTCTCTAAAGCCATTTGCTTCCATTGGGAATCCATCACGTGTTAAGGTTGAAGCTTTATATACTACTTACAAAATATTTTTATGAGTAATTTATATAGAACTAGCGACCCGCCCGGCTTCGCACGGGTACAATGCTGATACTAAACTTGTGCACTCTATTGTGAAAGTTTTTAGTGATTTTACTAGCAAACGCGTGCTATTGAAAAGTTTAGGTGAATTCAGGTTTCTTAACGTATTTAGAAATATATAAATAGATATGTTTATCAGTTGTCTAGTACTCATAGCACAAGCTCTGCTTAGTTTGGGACTAAATGGCGTTGTGTGAAAATTGAGGAATATTATATCATTTTTTTTTTTCGGGTACTTTTTTTCTCTGGTTTTTGGCTGGTTTCAACCACATTTACGGGTCAAGCGCCAAGTAAATGTGGTGTGTAAAATTTTATTGTATCGTGTGATGAAACTACGTAGTTCTAAAACTTCCCATAAGGTAGACCGATGACCTTGGGAGGGTCGCGAGAATCCGATGTATTCGAGACGCTTAGGACCGGTCGTTGTGGAAACTTGGGGAGGCCTATGTCCAACAATGAATTTCTTTTGGCTGAAATGATGATGACGTGTGTTTCTGAATCGAGAGTATTGTATATATTGAGTATAGTATTTTCCTTGGGTGCTAAATATGCTGAGCCTAAGTGCTGCTAAGGCTGCCTCCTCTCACACTATGAGATGTAGCGGTGTTTTTCACTAGAATAATCGACATAGCAATGTAAGCGTATCGCTAAGTATAGCTTTCTTTCATGTATTTTTTTTTGGATGTGCTCAGGTTGGATCTGAGCCGCGATACTAGAGGGCTAACTATATGTATGCATGTACTGATTAGACTAATGCCTCAGTTTCAGCCTAGCGCTTGAACTGCCACATAGATGTCAAGGATTTTTTTAGTTGTATACTCAGTGTGCTTTGCCCAATTCAGTTGCTTATCCAGGTAGATGCTCAGATTTACAGTTGATAGACTTGGAGTAGTTCCGAAGAATCGCGTAGCTGTAGTATTACCACCTTTCTCTTTCTTGTGAAAAATAGAAGATTTGCTTTGGTGAGGTTCACGCCCAGTTGATATTATTGACACCAGTCCTATACCATTCAAGGCTTAACGCACAAAATCGCATGGTATGTTTTTGTAAATGTCGTTTATTATTATGATTATATTGTCACCACATTCCACACTAAAGTAGCCTTTGTCATTGAGTCTTTCGACGAGTTTGTCTGTAACTAGGTTTCAGAGTCATGCCGGGAGGACGCCATCTTTGCCACGATGGCCGTAATGAACCTGTTACATAAAACGTTTACTTCTGACCGTCAGTAATTGGTTAGGACTTGGGCATATACTACTATTACCCGGAATAATTCTGGATTAAATGAAAGTAGTTATTCTGTTTTAGTGGCTACCGTTAGGGTTCCAAGTTAAACCATACGATTTAATGTTATCCCTCATAAAATGGAATGTCTTCATGTTTTTTTGGAGTCAGTAAATATATAATCAGGTAACCCTTTCCAACTGAAAGGGTTTTATCTCAATTAGTTAGGTCATATCTATAAACTGCATTAGCATAATATGTGAGAAAGAGCTAGCTGAGTAAAACTGCAGCTGCATATCGATTGCGGGGATTTTCTGAAAAAGAAACCCATGGTCTTAGAACGTAAAGGGCAACTGAAGGATCATCATCATCATCATTTCAGCCGAAAGACGTCCACTGTTCGACATAGGCCTCCCCCAAATGTCGCCACAATGACCGGTCCTGTGCGTCTCGCATCCATCGGATTCCCGCAACCGAAGGATACTGGTGTGGTTTTTTTTAGTCAGTAAATGTTTGACTCGCCCTCTCGCTCCATCCAGAATTTGAGAAATCATAGGATGATTACAAACCTTTGAAAAAATGCTGTATGTCAATATTTAAGGCTTATCAAGAGCGGTTCATGAATGGATTTTTAGTTCATGAATGGAGATTCAACTTTTATATAGACACGGAAAAAACGTCAAATTGTTAGGCTGCCTGTCCATTGACACGAAGCGAGGCAGCGGAGGAGCAACGGAGTAATGCGGAGCGTAGAACTTGCGGACAGTTTATGTCCATTGATGCGTAGCGAGGGAGCGCGGAGTGGAATTGCGGACAGTGCGGAGCTAGTAGGTCGAGTATACGCAAGTTCCCGCAGTTATAACCACGCGGCTAGTTTGCCGCATTCCTGCGCCACTTCTCCACTCTGCTTCTTTGCTCTTCTTCTCTACACCGCTTTCCTCTTTTGTATGATTTTTTAAACCAGTTCACGAATCTCTGTCCACTAAAGCTGTGCGGAGATTTTATGCAAATATGTTGGTTAATATTGCTATAAATCCACTCTGCTCCGCTCCATTCTAGTGAACAGGCAGCCTTAGTCACAGTGTGACAACCTGTTTTACTGAGGGTATCTGACAGAAGTGTGGAGATCAGATAGGCAAGTTTCTTTGCGAGAAATAAATAGTGGTATTTAGCCGCATTCTGTAAAACTGAAGGCTGACTTCTGTACAAGTAAGGGTCTCTCATACTCTGTAAATAAATTTCTGTACAAAACTTTGTTGCAGATTTACCTGCTCAACTTTCTGTGATAATTTTAAATCCGCTGTAAAGTCTTGGATGCCAAAGTTTACGATTTTCTCATTTTACAATGTTTTTCAAGGACAGGTAAGCAGCTTAACGCAAAACCTCTGCAGACAAGGACGCGGTGACAATGCAACCACATTATAGAAAATGTTCCGTTCCGTACCTGCAACAATATTTTAAAAAACATATTGTCGAATCGTATGAAAAAAGATTGCATGTAGCGGAGATGAGAATGTTGAGATAAAAGAGTTATGAGCCTACATTTGGATGGGTAAAGAGGGAGAAGGAGGCCAAAGAAAAGATGAATGGATTGTGTGAATAGTGATATGAAAGGAAAGGAAGTTAGTGATAGCATGACGGTTGACAGGATAGAATGGAAGAAAAAAAAACGTGTTGCGCCAATCCCAAATAAGACAGGACAAGGGCAGGAAGATGATGATGAATGTCGAATCGTAGTCCGTTAGCATGTCAAAGTCTGCAGGATTCTTTAAATAGAAGTTTAGATTGTACTACTTACCTGAGAATTCGGGGTAGGGAACTAGGGTCGCAAAGAATCGCAAAACTTAAATGGCAGTGTACAGGACATATTGCTCGCAAAACAGATGGAACTGGAAGACGTTGCATTGGTAGGCTTCCCACAAAGTGGACTGTTGACACGGTGAGGGGCCCGGGAGTCCAATGGATGCGAGACGCACAAGACTGATCGTCGTGGTGTCACTTGTGGCCAACAGTAAACGTCTTTCGGCTAAAATGATGATGATGATTTTACTAATATCAAAACATGCGAGAATAGCACCATCTGACTATCTGATTGACTTTATACTACGTTTTCAAGTCTTAACGGTGGTTCAGATTGAAATGAAGCTTAGCAGACGAGTAGACCATGGCCCTTCATTACGATAATTTTTATTCCAGGAATAGATATGTTCCTCTGGAATAATTTCTAGTATTCAAACGGGCAAAACCGCTTAGCATAAGCTTCTTTACAAATAAGCCAGATTCCATTTCAACATCAAACCAGTACCTTTTTACTACGTAAAACTATTTATTATTACAAATAAGATTGTTAGATGTCAGGTAAGTAACCTGAATGATATACGTTTTCTTGTAATATTACGTATCTAGTTTTATATAATGCTTATGTACCTATCAAAATTGCCTCGTGCCCATAGATATAAGAAAGGAGGAGATATGCTAAGTAGTAAAAAATGTACCGGAACACGATGTCTCCAGTTTCCCCTACTACTGCCGACACTACTACACATGCAGCAATAGTTATGCAGTCGCGCACACATCCGCAATTAATAAATCAGTCCATACTACACAGTCAATTATAAACCTTACGTTCCTAAAAACAGCGTGTATTTTCCATGCACCTACAACTTACGCACACATTAAATGTCGATGTGCTATGCAAAAGCAATTTATTTTACATTTACGCTAGTGATTGACTAAATAGAAAAGTTATCGATTTGTTCATTTTTTGTTGTGTTATTTCTTTTGGGTCCCAAAAACAAAATCAATATGACCAGAAAATAATATATTAATAATAGAATAATACAATTTGCTTTCATAAAACCCAAAAACTCTAACCATTTACCCGCATTAGGCCATTATATACGGCATTTTAGAACGTCAATATCAAATACTAAAAACCGGCCAAGTGCGTGTCCTGGTTCTTTAAAATCCTGAAAAGTTTAATAATTTATATTATGAATTAATACATGAAAAAGCTTTCAGTTACTAAAAAAATTGTAACTCACTTCTACAAAAATAAGGTCTAGTCTTAATTTAAGGATTCAAAAAGACTGCGTTTTTTTTTAGAGACTAAAGCATTTCTAGTTGAAAGTGAATTGAGCATATGGTACTATATTTTTTTAGGGAACCAATTAGGTGGCCTTCCAGTGGCATCAATCTATTGCTTTATTAAAATTGCGTCTTTCGGGAAACTGAAAACATAAAATAACATTTTAGTTATCATTTTACCTAAGTTTCTGCTAAACCTCACCATGTAAGACTTTTATTAGAAAAAAAACAGTACAGAGCTTGTTAAATAAAGAGAACAAATAAAGAGCTAGAACATGTTGCCTTATTTTAAGCAAAAGTCGTTATTAAAATCTAAATCATGCCCGTTATTATAGCGAATTCGAAACTTTTGAAGACTTTAAAAAGGAAGTTAAAATATCAAAATCAGAAATAAGTAAGGAAATAACACGAAGATAAGGCATAAGATACGATATCTGAAACCAAAAAATAGTCCTTCGACTATTAACTTACAATTTAACTAACTTACTTTACGACAGTTGCTTGCGTATTTCTTTACTTCTCTATAAAATAATCAAAATAAATAAAAATATTTACATTATTTCACTTCGGATATCCAACCAATCGATATTATGGTCGATAGTCTACAATAGTAGATCATACAGGCACATCATTAACTCACCGCAACTAACAGCGGCCGTATTATGAAATACACCGCATTGATAAAGTATCGTTATGTTATTTTTACATTGCTTGTTCAGTTGCTAAGCGTTAAAATTTGGTAGTGGTTAAAGAGCAATGTATTTACTGTAAGAGTAATACAGTCGCCTTGATATTTGAAAACAAAAATAACGTAGTAGCAGCAAGGGATATTAGAAGATTTGTTATTTTTACTGATTTTAAAGATAAATATAGTATTAAACTTGTACTTATATATGGTAAGAGATTCCATGATGACCCAGGCTTCTCTTATCGCTTCGGTTCTTGCACGAAACCACTGCACAACACGGCATTTTAAATTTGTTTACGATCACGTATCGCGAATCTCCCAAGTTTATAACTGACGGCCATTTGCCCGTGTATGCCGTTTTTGCGCAAGTCGCGCGGACATGCACACGCCCCCTTGCCACTTCTCCTGTTTTTTATATTTCTATGCTCGTGCCTCACAGTGATTGAAATTCGGTCGGGGGTTCCTAAAAAAGCCTAATGAAAGTATAAATTCTGTCCTTTTTAATAGCCTACAGCTGGGCAATGTCCTTCCTACTCACTTTCGTCGTTTACTCTATCTTTTCAAAGGAAACATAATTTGTTTAATCCATTTTATTTTGATTAGGATAGATAAGATGTACCTGCTTTTCTGTTAATAAATTTATTATTAATATTATTACGTTTCACCTCTCTTTCACCAGTTTTTGATAAAATAAGTCCAGTTCAAATTATTTTCCTCACTTTGAATTAATTAAAAAATAAACTGAAAATGAAATTCTTAGAAAATATTCCCAATATTATTATCAAGGTATCAACGCTCCCTCTTCACGTAAAATTGTTTGTCTAGTTTGCATACAAGTAAAAAGACATCCATCTAGCCAGAAATTGCCAGCTTTATACCTATTTTTTTTTGTCGCACTCTCTAAATATTTTCGCTTTATTATTAAAGACAATTTACTTGGTCCTTTGCGTAGTCGGTGTGGGTCCTTAAATCTCCAAGCAACCATATTAAGGACAAAGAAACGTGGAAGTGATTTTTGAACCATAATGAAGCCGACAGAGTAACAGGAGGACACCTCTATTATTTATTCTTTTGTCCTTTTGTATTAAACGTATTCTTAATCCGTCCGTACGTCCTCCACTCAATTGGCTTAGTTGTCATGACAGCCAAAAAAAGTCCCGTTTAATGTCCATAAAGAGAAGAAATCACATAAAATATAAGGGCAAAACAAGTCTTTAAGCAAAGTTATGTTTTTTTATTTAGCCTATAGATATTTTCCAATTGCTGGATAAAGGCATCCCCCAACATCCTCCAGGTATTTTTTTCTGGAGTCGCCTTAAACCAGTCCTAATGGTAGGCGTCTAGGTCATCTCGCCACCTTTTCCCATGTTGACCTTAGCAGCGTCGTCCATCCTCAGGTAGCCACTTTGTGGAGACTCTTGCCCAGCAGTCAGTGTGCATGCGGCTTATGTGACCAGTCCAATCTCATTTCAACCTGGCAGCCTTTTTTCTTACGTCAATGATCCCCGTCTTTAAACGCAATGCAGTGTTTCCAAGTGTTTCTCATAAAGTAATGGTTACAACGAAAAAAAAAATACAAAAATATTTATTTCATTTAAAACATTGTGAACAAACAGTTGATACTCAATTGCAGTGGCGTACGTGAGCAACCACCAGTAGTTTCGTGAAGTTCCTACACCGGATTCGTGAAGTTTATACACCGGATTCGTGAAGTTTTATGAAAACGTTCTCGCAAACAAAGTCGCTGGAAAAGTGCTAATTTTCATATTTTAAAAGATTATGAAACAACAACATAAAAATGGTATAACCGATAGAATAACTCAAAACTTAAATATCTTAGACTTGAACCTGTTTCTTTAGGTGGGAAATCATCTAATGACATCTCTCGCCCTTGGACGGAGCGAGAGGGTGTGTCAGACTTTTACTGACTAAAACCCACTCCTAGTTTACCACTTCGTTGCCTTGCTTTCCAGGGCCGGGTTTTCCTTTCAGAAGCAAACCCATGGCCCCAGTAGGCTTCGACCCTACTGGGCCCCTACGGTTTGCTGACATCTCCTTGAGGCGCGGGTGGGACACTACGCGCCATCGACGACTTGCGCTCGGTCCGGACGGTTATCGGACGGTCGGACGGCGAGATATCTTACACTTAAACCTAAAATCAGATGTGGTTAATACCACATCGCACTTTTATGCTCTGGTCAAAACGTTTTCCGAATTATTTGAAAGTCAAGCAACTATTCGTGTCGAATTCTGAACGAATTTCATCTAGTATCCTACGTGAATTTCACTTCAGTTTAGCCAGAGCTTTATATTATGGTAACTCTACTGCGTTATTCTCATGTTATCGCAGTGAATTTTGCCTTTAGCTCACATATCAAAGCCTTCCAATTACTGTGAGAGCACATCGCTACATCTTTATTGAGTGAAACTATTTATTTACGTGCAGAAAACAAAGGGCCGTTAGATTTTACGACGGCTCCATACACAGAGATCCTGGCTTCCGCCCAAGGAAACAGTAAATATTTTATATCCTTACAACTGTTACTGCAGTATATTCCGAAGCAATGTGGGTTTGTTTACCAACAAATCTGGTCTTTAAAAGCAATAAGTTTTCTTCTTGAAAAATTCATCTTTTCGACACTCAATAAACCGCTTTTTTCCCTACCGCTTTTAAGCACGCAATTTACTATTTTCCGCACTAGTGCAAAAAAGTGCGTGAGCTCACCCCCATCACAATTAATTGTATTTATCGTAGCAGGCTGAGGGCTAAGCGACCACCACGAGTTGCCGGTCAACCTTGTTATGCTTGTTTATGTATAGTTTTTTTTTTTAGTTGGGAAATCATCCAATGACATCTCCCGCCCTTTTCGTGTCAAACTTTTACTTACTAAAACCCACTCGTTTGTTCCTTTTTTGCCTTGCATTCCAGGGCCTCGGGGTTCAGTTTCACTTAACCCATGGCCCCAGTAAGCTTCGACCCTGCTGGGCCCCTATGTTTATGTATAAGTTGTGTTACTTTTTTGGCGTATAATAAAGTTTATTCTATTCTTGTATTGAAAACTATCGTTTGATACATGTAGAAATTTGTCACTGCCGCACTTGGCTCCATAACACCCTCGCCTGTTGCCACGGTCGCAATGACAAACTTTCTTCGCTTGTATCAAAATGTATTATTTACAAGCTATTTATCGCGCGATATAGTACTCAACAAGACCATTCTAAGGCTCTTGAACGAGATGGGGTTAAATTTTTGCGCTCAGTAGTTCTTATAGTCACTATCCGACTACATCATCAAACCAGCCACTATACCAAATTTCAGCCGTTAAATAGGTATACCAAATTTCAGCTCAATCATTTAGGGGTAACTGTTCTAAAATCCATTTGCAAGATTTGCCCTAAAAAACAAACATACGTCCATACCCTTAAACGCCTTCCTATTTGCGGGAACGTTTTTCCTACTCACGTCCTTCTGATGCACCTTGCAGATCGCATCTAAAGAATATCTTAAAATCCCCTCCCCACTCTACCGATTTATATTCCTACTCCTTCACTGCGCACGCAGTACGGTTGTGGAATTCACTACCACTTGACATTAGGGGCTGTCAAACTATTCCAGTTTTTAAAAGAAGATTGAAAGAACATTATCTTTCTACTTCGTCATAGTTGCTTATGTATTATTTTATTATATTATTTAGAATGTATTTTTGTGATATTTATTTTATTATGTGTAATAATTATAATAGTATATCTTTATTTTTTATTTTTTGCATGTTATATTATTTCATTGTTAACTATGTATTTTTGTCTACCAATTTTCCTTTTACAGTGTCTACATCTCTATTTTCCCCAACTCTCCTTTCGCAGGTACTCGTATGCTGGAAGAGATATCTTTAGAAATAAGCATCACCTTTGTACTATTCTTCTGTTTTATTCTTCTTTTCTTTTATTATTGTGTGTACATAAATTGTTAAATAAATAAATACATAAGTACAAACTATATAGGTTATTTAACTAGCAAGTTAAATAAAAGCTTGTAAAAATACCACACACGTATGTGGCCCCACTACCTCTGGTAGAATAGAAAATAGATTAAGTGGTTTTTCCACTTCAGACTTCATGTTGCGGTTTAGGCTCACGTCTGCTGTTACAACGCGTCCGCGGTTAGGAACTGCATGAAAGAAATAAAACTCACATCTAAATGGTTTTCTATTTCATTTAGAACAATTTCCTGTTTTTCTGCTTTGAAAGTCATAATAGCATATAGCATAATTAGTCATTATAATATTTCCACTTCTGAGACTTAGGCCCTCTCTCTAAGAGAGCGATTGGGCCGTTATCCACGACTCGGGCCCAGTACGGATTGGTGGATATCACAAATCTTCGAATTTTTGGTTCTAGAACATGCCGGCTTCCTCACAATGTTTTCCTTCGCCGTTTCGAGAGCAGTGGTGATGAAATAAATTACACAAAGTAATGCGCGACCTACAACTCGTAAGTCCAGGCCGTTATAACTGGGGCCACCACTGCATAAATCATATTGTAATCTAATTCAGTAAGATCATAATCTAATTTAAAACTTATTCTAAAACAGTAGATACCCTCTTTCATCGGTTCCTCTCTAAAGGATTTAAAACTAATGGCATATCTTTATCCATATGTTTATTTTAACTGGCCTGTTGGTCTAGTGGATAGTGGCCCTGACTGATATGCAGGAGGTCGTGAGTTCGATTCCCACGCAGGACAAATGTTTAGGAGTACGATCATTTGTTCTGTGTCTGGGTGTAATTTATCTATAATGTGTGTGTATTTAGAAATATATAAGTATGTTTATCAGCTGTCTAGTACACATAACACAAGCTCTGCTTAGCTTGGGACTAGACGGCGTTTGTGTGATAGTTGTGGAAAATTATTATTATTACATTTATAAAAGGAGTAACTGACTGACTGATCATTCAACGCTCAGCTGAAACTACTAGGTCTAGGAACGTAAAATTTTTCATAGGACTTTCCTTAGTAGGCGAGCACTAAGAAGGGTTTTTTGAAAAAAACACTTTTAAGGGGGTGAAAGGGGGAAATTCGTTTGTATGCTAAATTTTATTCTTTGGTCCCGTAAACTTGAAACTTAGCGTATTCAGTAATTCAAGTAGGTAAATAGAAAAGCTTTTCATTATTATTAAGTCTTGTTTTTATAATATGTATTAGTTAATTATTGTTTAAGATTATTTTATGTATTTTTTGCTATGGGCCTGAAAATAAAATGTTTATTATTATTATTCGTTTTTCAAAATTCCTCCTATAAAACGATTTAGAGGTTATTAAAGATTGTATGGGACAACTTTATTCCTTGGGTTAATTAACTTGATATTTGGCACAAATTTTAACGAAAATGAATAAAAAAGACTGTCATTATACGGTTTTAAAATACTGTTTTTTTTTTAGGTGGGAAAATCATCTAATGACAAATCCCGCTCTTGGGCGGACCGAGACATAGTGTCAGACTTTTACTGACTAAAAACCCACTCCTGTTCCTTCTTTGCCTTCATCCCGGGGCCCCGGGCTTCGCTTTCACACTACCTGTGGCCCCAGTAGGCTTCGGCCCTGCTGGGCCCCTACGATTTGCCAACATCTCCCTGAGGCGCGCGTGGAACAATACGCGCCGTCGACGACTTGGGCTCGGTTCAGACAGTTACCGGACGGTCGGACGGCGAGCCACCCATTACTCGCCGTCCGCAAGCCCGCGCCTACGGTGGCCGGAAATCGGCGGTTAGGGCGTGAGGACCGTTGCCTCACGCGATCGGCCGCCTCCTTTGCTAGCATTACTGCATCGCAGAAGGAGGCGACCGCCTGCCACTCCTCCTCACTCCGGACCATGGCCTGTACCAATGCCCGGCGCGAGAGATCATTGCCGCCGATCGCCCCCACGAGGAAACGGCGTTGCTCTGCCCAGGCGGGGCACACCTCTACCGTATGCTCCACCGTGTCCTCCGGACGGTCCACACAATGGCGGCACCCAGGCGTTTCTTCCGCACGAATCCGGTGCAGGAACCTCCCGAACTTACCATGTCCGGTGAGGACCTGCGTCATGCGGTCGGTAAGGACACCATGTGGTCTTTCCAGCCACTTCTCAAAGAGGGGACTTACCGCCATAATTGTGGCGTTAAAGGGATGTTAAAGTTTTATAAAAATATTCTGGTAAACAAATTCGCGGGCAAAGTATTGTAGAAAAAAAAAACTAAATCTAGTTTTTCAAATAAATAATATTGTCCAATGTGAATTAGGACAGCTGTCAGGCCGTTGGTTGGGCGCTGGTAAGCTTTTATACTAATGCTTTTTATAAATGTTTTTGTAAAAGAGTAATTTCGTATATATCTTTTACACGAGTAAGCCTTTTTTAGGGTTCCGAAGTCCAAACAAGGAACTCTTGAACTTTTTATCTGTCCTTCTGTCCGTAGTTCGTAGGTAAAAAAATACATTTGTAGTTTAACGTTGTTAGTCAAATGTTTGGCATTTGACTAACGACGTAAAACTACAAATGTGCGCTGGATAAATTAAATCATAACAAACACATAGGACGGTATATATAATACATACCTAACGTCACAACCTTTATCCCAAACGAAGTAGCCGGATAGGCCTCCGTTTATCATCCGGTAAAAAGTTGATTTAATTAATATTTTCATAGTAATAGACATAATGTCCCTTTCTTAGTCCGCATGTTGGTACAGACCACTGCGAAACACGGACGGATACGCACTTGACCGGTTTTAATTTTCCCCGATCTAGGGAGAGATCTAGGGATTTAGGTAGTTACTGTAAGTAGTACCAACTGTTTGTTGTTTATTTGAATATCAAAGTCTTTAACATTAAACATTCTGGTCTTAAAAAAGGAAACAAAAAAAGCGAAAGCAAAAATATGTTAATCGCGTTAGAAATTTGGTGGCTAAAATATTCAAGGCTTTTTTGCCAAATTAATAACACAGTAAGGGTAGTGGAGTTCAGATGAGCAGTCGTTTCATGTAAAACACTGTTATTTAACTGCATCTCGTTGGACTGGAAGCTGACTTCAACAAAAAATGGTTAAAAAAAAAAACGTAAGGTACCTACCTAAATAAATTAATCAATCAATTTCAATTTTGAAATTGATTGATTAATTTATTAAGGTTTCATATTTATACGTGGATGTTTAGAGGTATGAAATAAAGAAAAACAATTTATCTACAAGAAATCAGGTTATCAATTATGTATAAACATTCTGTACAGAAAATATGCGCCACGTCTGCGCAAAACGGTCGAATGCTCAGCATAATGTTGCGGCCACAATTGGGCTGGTGATGGAACGGTGTAGTGTGCAAATAGATTTGAGTAGAATAAGGAAAAATAAATTTTAGATAAAGCCATAAATGAAAAAAATAAAGAGTAAATATAATTACACAAGCTGCTACCATCGGCTTCGCCCGCGTGATAATAGAAAATTATCCCAAGGGAACATACTCTCAGAATAAAAGTATCCTATGTGCTATTCCAGGACATGGTCTACCCGGTAGAGGTGTGCCCCGCCTGGACAGAGCAATGCCGTGTCCTCGTGGGGGCGATCGGCGGCGGCGATCTCTCGCGCCGGGCCTTGGTACAGGCCATGGTCCGGAGCGAAGAGGAGTGGCAGGCGGTCGCCTCCATCTGCGAAGCAGTAATGCTAGCAAAGGAGGCGGCCGATCGCGTCAGGCAACGGTCCTCACACCCCAACCGCCGCCGGGACTCCGATCCCGATTTCCGGCCACCGTAGGGCTTGCGGACGGCGAGCAATGGGTAGCTCGCCGTCCGACCGTCCGGTAACCGTCCAGACCGAGCCCAAGTCGTCAACGGCGCGTACCTACTGTTCCACACGCGCCTCAAGGAGATGTCAGCAACTGTAGGGGCCCAGCAGAGTCGAAGCTTACTGGGGCCAAGGGTCTGATTCTGAAAGGTAGACTCGGCCCTGGTACGAAAGGCAACGGAGGAACAGGAGTGGGTTTTTAGTCAGTAAAAGTGTGACACTATATCTCGCTCCGCCCAAGAGCGGGGGATGTCTTAAGATGATTTTCCCACCGGAAAAAAAAACCTGTGTACCAAGATTCATCAAAATCCATTCAGATAGTTTTTGCGTGAAAGAGTAACAAACATTCATACATACAAACTTTCGCATTATAATATTAGTAGGATTTATATAAAGTGGGAATATTACGACTCGTCCATGGTATAGACGCTATCGGCGATGTTGACAAAGGCAAGACAAAGGTGAAAGGATTATAACGCTATGCTATTGTATTGAGACTGTCGGCGGGTATCTGAATTGAGTGTTTTGTGTTAAGCAGTCTCAAACCCTACTTTAATGCCAAATTTTGACAGGTTTTCAGGCTTAAGTAGAATTTGAGAAATACTCAACGTCAAAGCTTAAATCAGTAATCGGGCGTAAGTGTAGTTTCATATTTATTTATTTATTTAATCATAGGAGAACCAACAGCTATAACAAAATAATCATCATCATCATCATTTCAGCTGAAAGACGTCCACTGTTGGACATAGGCCTCCCCCAAATGTCGCCACAATGACCGGTCCTGTGCATCTCGCATCCATCGGATTCCCGCGACCCTCACCAGGTCATCGGTCCACCTTGTGGGAGGCCTTCCAACGTTGCGTCTTCCGGTACGTGGTCGCCATTCCAGAACCTTTCGTCCCCATCGACCATCTGTTCTGCGAGCAATGTGCCCTGCCCACTACGACTTAAGTTTGGCGAACAAAATAATAACAATAGTATAAGAGACATTGAGCCAATTACAGGTTCTCACGGGTAGAAACAGGTAAAGTAATAGAAAACTTACGATCACTAATAAGCACGATAAAAAAGAACATAATTAAACATCCCTTTAGTACAATCAGCACTATGCACTTTTGAAAAAGTCCGCATTCAGCTAAGTGCGTGTCGAATAGGTTTTAGTAGTAAACGGGTTAAAAGAGAACTCTTTACAAAAAAACGTTAAAGTCCTTACATGCAAAGTCCTTTACGTCCTTTTACGCTTAATATGTCGTGGCCAAATCTTACAATTGATCACATCATGATATGGCTAACTAAAACTGGCCAGATCATTGAAACCTTAACATTTGATGATAAATGTCAATCCTCGTTTGGCCATAACATTGATGAAGGATTTCTACGATAGTAAAAGGTGTAAAGAAAGTAGGCCTAACGAGGATTTACATATCATCAAACTTTAACGTTTAAAACGATCTGGCCAGTTTTATTTGGCATTTCATGATCAATTTCTGTGATCTGGCCACGACTTATACAAAACAGAGTGTAAAGTCTCGCAAACCTCCGTTGAAAAGAAAGGATCCTCCAACGAGACGGGTGTTGTTTCTGTCCAAGCATCTATCTACCTGGCAGTTAATTTCGGGCTGTTGTATTATGTTTTAATCGAGAGGAGAATTCTTATATCACGACGCAGGATTTTGAATTTTGGTTCTTATGTGGTATCATAGATGTCGCTACTAGGTTATAAGAGTACACTGTGGTTCTTCTTCTTAGTCGAGCACCCTTGACAGAGTGGATACGGTCATGTCTCGATCGTCTTGCGCCACCGCCCCTCTCGCAATGCCACGCCATGCAGCTCTGTGTTTGCCGATTTGGGAGTTGTCATTAATGCTGCAGTATGTCACAGATTTGATGAGACCCGTCCACAGTGTTTGAGAGCGTCTACGTGATCTTTTACCCTCGACTTTTCATTGCACCACCAATCGTTCTATCGAATCCTCGAATCGTTACGGGTGTACACTGTGATCGGTGAGCACAATAAAAAATGAATAGTAATGGTTTAAAATCTAATTAGTTATCATGAAGGTCAGCCTCAGGTCAGTAGGCCTTCAAAACTTCCCCATTACCACAATACGTGACAAAAATACTACTAAAATTGCTACGGTGTACAAAATTATGGTGGAAAATTAGGGAACCTCATAAATAAAGATGGATACCACGATTACGCAAAAGTTGAAAATAATAAAACGTCGAACGTGATCTGAATAGCGGGAGACGACAGCTGGCTGCCTTATTTATCACGAGAGGAAGGAGCTTGCGGCCGAAACATGGATTAAACATGTCTGGGAAAAATATTGCTGGTCCCATGTTGGGCGCTAAAATGAATTTGTTGTAAGTTGCCAAGTGGTTAATGATACTTACCTATTAGCTGTTTTAGTAAATAATTTATTGATATTTTATAGATACAACAAGCAATATGATAGATACGTGAGTCGGAAGATGTTTTTTATTTATATATCCTAAATTGAACATTATGTCAATGGCTATATCGGTAGGTACTTTTAAAATTATTCACATTGAGTGGAACACTCAAAATTCTTAAAAACAAGCTAATGCTTCTTGAAAACAAATGTCAATGAAATTCAAATATATGGATAGTAAATTAATATTTAATCAAAATTGTTCTTTCGTATATTATAACAACTTTATACATAAAGACATCAAATTGTTTACGTATCAATATGTAGTGGAATTTTGACGAAGTATTTTCGGGGCAGGAATCAAGAACAGTAACTAAAGATTCACAAACTGCTAAGAGACTAGAATTATGAAGGAGAAAAAAGGGTTTAACAACTATAACAAAATACAATTTATAAGTGGATAATATGTCCACCTTCTTCGCTTGCATTACTGCTTTACAGAAGGACGTTTCCCATATCCTCTCGCTCCGTATTATGGCCTGAATAAGGGTCGGATGCCAGAGGCCGCTTCCACTGACCTCCTCCACGAGGACACCGCGGTGCAATACACAAGTGGGCCAGACCTCCAACTTGGTGCATGCACCACCTTGTCCTCCGGACCAAACAATAATAACACTCGGGTAAATCTTCCCGCAAAATCTAAAACAGGAACCTTCGGAACAACCGTGTCCGGTGGGGTGCTGCGTTATGCAATAAGAGTGAGAACACTTCATTCTAAAGACCATGAATACACATTGCCTCGGACTTGTGTAAAGCCACCTAGAGTTCCAATTGCCAGATCCACTCAACGACTGTCGCATACCCACGTTTTGCGACAGTCTTTCCGCAAGTTATTTCTCGACCGTCGCGCGTCACCTGGTACGATCCTCCCTAGGCCAGGACCAGCGTGTCGTTAGCATAGCCTGTGATAAAGTAGCATTCTACTTGTGAAAAATTTTTTAAAAGTGTGTCCAGTTAGTAGTTTTGTCATTATAATCAAAATATCAAATTCTTTCCATGTGGATGTGTCGCTGTGTATAATTAAAATTTGTATAATTATAATGTTATAATTATACAAATTTTAATTATACACAATTATATTATAAATAATTATACACATTCTCCTTAGTCGATCACTCTTGACCGAGTGGTCGTGGTTGATAATATTGCATTTTCGTTGGCAAGTGAGGCTCCCACGATGCGTCTCCACTCGTTACGGTTTACAGCGTCTCGGGAACTCTGAACTATGGAGGTTTGTGTTTGCAGCTCTGATGAGGTCTGTCCAACAAGTAGGTGAGCGGCCGCGTGACCGCTTCCCTCCCACTTGTCCCTGGACAACGAGACGCTCCATGGAGTGTTCGTTGCGAACAACGTGACCGAAATATTTGAAGATTCGTACTTGCACAGTCGACGATTACCTCTGTTTGATTTTTAACTCCTCCAGGATCGATACGCTAAGTGCTGTCCAAGGGATCCGCAGCAGACGCCGCCAGCACCACAGCCAGTATACACACGGCTTTTTTTAAATTTATCAAAAGTTTAGATACAATCTGGTGAGATGTATTGCAATTTTCTGGAAACATAATATTGGCAATATTATATTAAGCTACCCTACATAATCCAAAAATACACCAGAGCATAATATCAAAGACGTGTGAACATATTATTGTGAGTCAGTCCGTAGGCTGCGAAAATGCAAGGGACTACAGACTGAAAGAACACAGGTGGATTTTATGCAGTATAAGTCTAACACTCCCCCTTACTCCACTCAGAGTGAGAGGAGTTTTTTAATGAATTCCCACCTCAATAAAAAGAAGTCGGTCTGTTATTACGAGAACATCCATTATAGATGTAGCAAGACCTTTCCGTGCCTCGGAAATCATACTATGCCGTGGGCAGCAAAATCGTTCAAAAGAGTTACCGTGTCCACTAAGGGCAACTAAAGAAACACGAACCGTGGGTTTTAGTTAATAAAAGTCTAACTCTCCCTCTCACTCCAACCAGAGTGGGAAAAGTTGTTAACTTCCCAACAACAAAAAAATATGTTGAGATTAGGATACCATCTGTAGTGTTTGTGTACTTGTCTCGGGTTCACGGGCGGTTACAGGCATTCGTTTACGGGCTGTTGATGAAGACGGACGTATTGAACCTAACTGCTGGTGACGTAACGAGCCAATGTGTTTACCCCCTGTGTCAGTGCGTCCACTACACCATCCAATATAGATAATTATAGCGAAACCTCTTTATGCCTCGAAAAGTATGCTGTGCAGTTAGTCCGACTGTCGTTTGTAGATAGAAAGAAAGAAAAGAAAGAAAAACAATTTATTTACGTCAAATATGGCGCACACCTTAAAATAAACAAATAACAATAACAACATATATATATGGTAGGTTATGCGTCACATCCGCGTAAAACGGCCAGCGCTCAGCAAAAATGCTGGGGCTCGTATAAAATAGAGCCTCAGCGCTGATTTTCAGCACCAGCCGTCGTCGACGGAGAGACGTTGATCGGCCAGCAAGTATTACACAATATTATACTTATAATTACTAAACAAACAAATCAAAAATAACAATATACTATTACAATACATAAAGAGGTACAAAAATAAAAATAAAATAAAAAATCAAACATCAAAATAACAGTTGCCAAAGACAGCATTGACATAGTCGACTACATTTGCAATTAGTCGATCGATAAACGATCGAACTTAAAACTAGAGCTGTCAAATGAAAGTCATTTTACGTCTGTGGTAACAAATAAAAAGAAAAAAAAAGATGGATTACACTATCACAGCGGCAAGGTTATGTAATCAAAAAATTCCACGCAACTTACGCAATCGATTGGTTTATGTAAATGTGTTGTTGGATGAGATGATGAGATCTTTAAAGTTTTGAAGTAATCAGAAATCTTACCAGTGGGTATCTATCTTGTTATCCAGTAAGAGAGTTGTAGAGATTAGACAGGCAGATGCACCATGTAAAATACTGCGCGCGCTTTTCTAGTGGAAGAAGAGTTTGCGGGCTTATGCGGCTGCAGAAAATTTCGGGACTCGCTCGAATTTATGCAGCCCAAATGCAAGCCAGGGCAGAGCGATGAAATACACTTAGCACTTCAGTGCCCCGGAAAAAGGTAGCTGCAGAACACGCAAGTGATTTTAGTCAGTACAAATCTGACAGACCCCTCTAACCATCTTAGGGTGGATGACATCCTGTAACATCAGTGCAGGTTCACACGAATATAACACAAATTACGTAGAAATTCTCTACTCGATACTCAGCGAATACGGCCGGGTGCGTACCATTTGACATAATAACAAAAGTTCTAACGATCATATGACCTAATTTCATTTAATATTTTTTTTTTTTTTTGTTTAACGATGAAATGATATAATGAATTATTGATATAATTTCAGTTCACCTAATTTTTTTATATGGTTTAATAAACATTTTCTACAATGCACATTTGAACTAATATTCAGTTAGTACCTATAATATTTAGTTAGTATAATATTCAAATTCTATAGTAACGTTTAATATAATTTTGAAACATCTTGAAATTGAATTCCTTCGAGCTTTGGCCTCTAACTTAAAACTGAAATAAGGTTAGTCAACCTTAACATATTATTTTGTCTTCACTTATAACATTGTTGTATGAATAAATAACTACGAATTAATATGTTTTTTTTTGTTCTTTCATATTCACCTCATATCCTCCTCTATGGTTGGTGAATCATGTGGGTTAGGTTAGGTTAGAACCATGACCATTAGCGGAGGATATGAGGTGAATATCCCTTCTATTGTTGGTGAATCATTTGGGTTAGATGAGGTTAGAACAGTATGATGTTTTCTGATATTTACTTATTCACTACAGAATTTGGGCAGAAAATGAGTAAATATGAAAATTAGGTCAAATGAAAATTAGGTCAACTGAACGTTATATAAAAAGAGCAATATACTAATTGAAAATTATATGAGATGAACGTTAGACTAAATGTTAAGAGCAAAAGAAGTTTATATGAAATGTAATATTAGATCACATGAAATTAGGTTATTTGTTTTTATAGCATGTGAAAATTATATCATCTGAACGTTATTTCAAGTATTTTTTTTAAATGTCTTTTTTTTTTTTTTCACAACTATCACACAACGCCGTCTAGTCCCAAGCTAAGCAGAGCTTGTGTTATGAGTACTAAACAACTGATAAACATACTTATATATTTCTAAATACATACATATATAGATAAATTACACCCAGACACAGAACAAATGATCGTGCTCATCACACAAACATTTGTCCTGGGTGGGAATCGAACCCACGACCTCCGGCATAGCAGTCAGGGTCACTAACCACTAGACCAACAGGCCAGTCAAAAAGTGATAATATATTATCTGTTATTATGGCATACACACCCAATACGGCCAGTCAGTTAAGCTGTTGTCACATTGATGTTAACTGACAACAAAAGTGACAATTAGCGACACAGATAATCGATTCAAATAATTGTATCGTAAGAAATAACTCGACAAAATATTATTGTTGGGAGTTGAGATAAAGACTCGAACCTTTTATCAACTTCTTGATATAATGTTAAAAATGGTACGGCATTTTTACAATAACATATAGTGCCTGCTGCCTACGCCCGCGTCCCCTCCAACCCCTCTTCTATTCGGGTGCGTTCGTGTTGTAATAATCCATGAAAATTTCCACAGGACAAAAACGAAAAAAAAGAACGATTAAGTAAGTTTATACGACTTGTATAAGCTAGCATGTGGGTGGGTACATCGACAAAGGCAATTTTACTTTATAAATAGGCATTGGAAACGTATAAAATTCTAGTGCCAACAGTCGTATACCAACTTTCCGCACGTTTTATGACCTAAACCACTTAATTTCACAGCTCAATTTAAAGTTTTCATATCTGTTTGTTGTTTTATAGCAGTTTGAACAATTTTCAGCCTCTTTAAACTGGTTACGGATACTTTAGAAAACCTTTTTTTTTGCTGTGGTAATCTCAAAGTCAGATCGTAGAATTGGTCATTACATGATGTGGCCAGGTATTTCAAGAAATATTGAAACGCTAAGAGTAATTGCAGACCGCCTCGTCGCGCACCTAGCACGGGCGGGGCTGGACCTTACGGATGGCCAGTTCGGCTTTCGCAAGGAGCGCTCCACGGTGGATGCCATCTTGCACGTGCGAGCCCTCAGGACGGGGGATGCGGTGTCCCAGGGCAGGTGTGTCTTGGTGGTGTCTTTGGACACCGCCAACACCTTTAATTCCCTTTTTTTTTGTTGCTGAGGTGGAAAATCCTCATGGATGTCCTTCGCCTGGGGCAGGCGAAGGGGTCTGTCAGACTCTTACTGACTAAAAACCACCCCGGTGTTCCCTCTCACACTTGGACCGGGGATCGTGGAAGCTGATACGCCATCCATGATCCCCGGCTAGTGCTAGCCCGCCTACGCGGGCCACCTCAGGCCTGCGGGGAGTATGAGGTGTCCTCTCCCCACGTCGTCCAATAGGGGCGCGCGTGGAACACTACGCGCCGCCGCCTCGGGTCTTGCTGGATGGGGGACGGCGGACGACCCCGAGTCCACCGTCCCTCCGGACCTCTTTATGGGGGCTGGAAGAAGGCGTTGTCTGCCCTCCACCGACGCCCGGCTCGCCTGCTGTGGCACGGGAGAGTGGCCACGGCCTCCCTCTCCCTCTCCGCAGCATCCTTCTGCGAAATTACGGCTTCACAGAAGGAGATCACCGCATCCCACGACTCAGCGCCCCCGACCATCGAACGAGCGACGGCCGGCAGCGACAGGTAGGGGCCCACTTCAGATACCCTATTCTCTGCCCTGAGGTAGCATTATGCGGGCACTCCGGTATCACCGCGTGCCTGACTACCACTATCGTGTGATTAAGGCCTACCTGTCGGACAGGTACTCACTCACTAGGGAAAGTGGAAACGGCGAGAGATGTCGTGCGGTGTTCCGCTGGGATCGGTACTAGGACCGCCCTTGTGGAACAATGACTACGTGCTGCGCAGCGAATTCTCAGACGGGGTTAGCGTGGTTTGTTACGCAGACGACACGCTGGTCCAGGCGTAAGAAGAGACGTACCGGGTGGTGGTCGAATTAGCGACACGCGGGGTTGCGACAGTTATTGAGAGAATCCAGCAGTTGGGACTCGAGGTGGCGCTGCAAAAGTCCAAGGCCATGTGTTATCACGGCCCTCGGAGCGTGCCACCACGGCGTTCCCAATTAACGGTAGAAGTTCACATAGGCGTCGGGTCGATGATGAAGTACCTGGGACTCGTCCTCGACAGCCGGTGGAATTTCAAGGAGCACTTCCGACGTCTGGCTTCCAAACTGAATCGGACTGGGCCTGCCCTCAAGCGGCTCCTGCCCAAACTAGGGCACTAGACGCCTTCTGCCGGAGGCTCTACGCTGGCTTCGTTTGGTCCATGGCCCTTTATGGGGCGCTTGTGCAGGCGCTGTCGCTGCGAAAGCGACCGGCGGCTCAGCTGAACGCTTGCCAGAGAATCATGGCCATACGGATGGTGCGGAGATATGGTATCGCACGATTTCTCGCGAAGCAGCCAGCCTTCTTGCTGGCCTGCCACCATGGAATCTGGAGGCAACAGTCCTTGCACGCATGCACAATTTGCACGTGGAGATGCAATGCCAGGGCGAAACTCTGCGGCATGGCGGACAGAGTTCCGGCGGGATCTCATGGTGAAATGGCGACAGCAACTGTCGCAACCCAGTGCTGGGCACGCCATAATTATGGCGGTAAGTCCCCTCTTTGAAGAACTGGATAGTCCTCACGGCGTCCTCACCTTCCGCATAACGCAGGTTCTCACCGAGCATGGTCAGTTCGGGAATTTCTTGCACTGGATTCGTGCAGAAGTAACGCCCGGGTATCACCACTGCGTAGGTCGCCTGGAGGATACGGTGGAGCATACGGTAGAGGGGTGCCCCGCTTAGGCAGAGCACCGCCGTGTCCTCGTGGGGGCGATCGGCTGCAACGATCTCTCGCGCCGGGCCTTGGTACAGGCCATGGTCCGAAGCGAGGAGGAGTGGCAGGCGGTCGCTTCCTTCTGCGAAGCAGTAATGCTAGCAAAGGAAGAGGCCACACGTGCACGCGCGAGGGAGTGGCCCTCACGCCCCAGCCGCCGGGATTGCGATCCCGATTTCCGGCCACCGTAGGCGCGGGCTTGCGGACGGCGAGCAATGTGTAACTCGCCGTCCGACTGCCCGGTAACCGCCTGGATCGAGCCCAAATCGTCAACGGCGCGTACTGTTCCACGCGTGCCTCAAGGAGATGTCAGGAAACCGTAAGGGCCCAAAGAATCGAAGCCTACTGGAGCCAAGGGTTTATTTCTGAAAGGAAAACTCGGCCCTGGTGTGAAAGGCAACGAAGGAACAGGAGTGGGTTTTTAGTCAGTAAAAGTCTGACACACCCTCTTGTTCCCCCAAAGAGCGTGAGATATCATTGGGTGATTTTCCCACCTAAAAAAAAAGTTGGATATAAAATTACTAAATAAGTTTGACGACATACACAACTTATAATAACGTAGCTATTTCAAGTGATGGCCAATTATTGTGAATCCAAATGTGTTCCCCGCTCGTGGAGCTAAAAAGCCCCGGTCGTTTGACAATATGACCAAACATTGTATCATCATCTTCCTGCCTTTGTCCCGTGTTATTTGGGGGCGGCGCAACACGTTTTTTTCTTCCATTCTGCCCTATCACTCGTCATGCTATCACTAACTTCCTTTTCTTTCATATCAGTCTTCACACAATCCATCCATCTTTTCTTTAGTCTCCCTCTCCCTCTCCATCCATCCACATCTAAACTCATGACCAAACATTGTATGTTTGACCATAATTATCACTGAATAATTACACAGTTTCCTGCTAGTATCTGAAAGCACTTTATTTCTGAAAACGTTAGACGATATGGCCAAATATTGAGTACGACGATGATCTGTTACCTATATTTATAGTAAACGTGGTGATCAATCCCACCCGTCCGTGTTGAGCGTGCAAAAATTCACTGATATATATATTTTTTATAAAACAATAAACGATAAATAAATAAGTAATAAATAAAACAAGGGTTTAGAAAAAGACACACAATTAGACCCCTGGGGTCTGTCTCAGCATGCGACAACCTGACAATTGGTCAACGCGCTATAAACTGTCAAGGTCCAATTAACTCGATTTATTGCTCCTTCAACTTACGCTTTATGTTTTTGTTATTAAATGAGCATCTGATGTGTACAGGTATCTGGTTTATTAGATTGGGTATTGAGTAAGAAGCTGTACGCCTGCCATAAAAGTTATTTATGCGTAGCACTTGAAATAGCTTAGATTTAGCCTGCCGTGTGTTCACGTCATATTTTAGTGGTATTTGATATTATCAAAATGTTCAATGAGGAATAGATACTCAGTGCGCGCTTGATCAAGTAATACTTTGCAGTGTTTAAATAACCCAGTGTAATTGTGTCAGTATTTATTTTTCACATATTTTGGTACTACGAGTTTCAATATTCTCTTATCTATTATTACCATTATTATATAATTATTTATTTCTGTTTACGAACTCCCACTCATGTACATCACAAACATAGACACACACTCTCATACCCGCGTACTCACAATCTCATACAAACTGAAATACACACACACTCACTCTCACACATATGCTTACACCCGTACACACCCCCAATACACACACACCCTCACATATATAATATACACACACTCTCACACTTACTCACACAAACTCATCACGCATGTTCCACTCGCACTTTTTTGTTTTTGTTTTTATTTTTTACTTTACTCTTTTTATTCCGGTTATTGTACAATGTATGTTACGACGAAAGAGACTACCCTCCACGACACAGGGAATCCTAGTGTGGAGGATAGTGTATTTTATTACATTATGTCATGTTTTTTCTGGACAATAAAAGGATTATTATTATTATTATTATTATATACGGGTTTGCAATGATAATATGATCGCTATGTTTATACTGTGATGCCATTTCACAATATGTCTGACCACTTTATAAATGGTCGAATTAAACAATTTGGCTACGACAGTAAAAACTAATAAGAAACAATGCTGGCTTGGAAATTAACAACCCACTTCGCAATTTAAAATATTCTTTTAGGAAGTAAAAGTTGAATGTTGCTTTTTGCTGAGAATTTTTTGTGTAAAGTTTCTTTTCGGACGGAACGACTACCAAACTTAGGTATATACTTACCTTTTTCGACCGCTAAGTAGCATTAATAATTCCCAAGTTAATAGGTACTAATGACAATGCGATACCTCACAGTGTACCGTACCAACCCGAAGATCTGTAACTGTTTGATGACGTTGTTAAAAATTATCGCTAGAATTTCATCTCGTTTCTTGGTGTCTTTTGTCACTTCTTTATACGTTGATGTATTGCTTCTCCGTGTTATTTTGTTTCAGTTTCCAGCATTTGTATCTGCAACTTATAATTAAGATAATGAAAATGTTACGCATGTTGCGAAGATTATAGAACGGTATGGTTGTATGGTAGGTATAGACAACGTGTCACGTGGCAGACAGCACTTGTCTGGGGAATTATTATTTTTATAACAAGATTTACAGTTAATAATTATAGGTATACATATCCGAGGCAGTTTTTAAGATTTTCTTTTTCGGTCTGTATTTCGATTAAAAAACAAATTAAAAAAGAACTGGGCTAGTGCGAGTTGGACTCGCGCACTGAGGGTTCCTTACAAACTTACCTATGAAAATAGCTCAATTCCCGAATTGGGTTACGAAGATTGTTCCGAATCGAATATATCGAATAATTTCAACTCGATGCCTCCACGCGTTCTCGAGATAAAGGGTCTTGATAGACAGACAGACGGACGGACAAGTAAGTGATCCTATAAGGTTTCCGTTTTTTCCTTTTGAGGTTCAGAACCCTAAAAACACTCTAATAACATCAAAACCAATCCCGAGTAACGATATTTGATAGGCGGTCAAATCGATTTGAACCAATTACCCAGAATCGATTTAATAAGGTCAACAGCAAATTGATATTCAAATATTCAGCAAATTGATGTTGTATTAATATTGGAATATCAATTTGCTACATATTTATTTATTTATTGCTTGAAAATCTATCGTTTTTACCATTATAAACAGTCATTTTCTTTTTGAAGTTTTGATTAAACACTGTAAAATATAAGCTGCTAATCAAAATTCTGTGGAAATAACACATAGTCTTTTTTTTTTTTTCGGGTGTGAAAATCATCTAATGACATCCCCCGCTCTTGGGCGGAGCGCGAGATAGTGTCAGACTAAATAAAAACCCACTCCTGTTCCTTCTTTGCCATTTTTTCCAGGGCCCCGGGGGTCACTTTCGCATCACCCATGGCCCCAGTAGGCCTCGACCCTGCTGGGCCCCTACAGTTGCTGACATCTCCTTGAGGCGCGCATGGAACACTACGCGCCGTCGACGACTTGGGCTCGGTCCGGACAATCACCGGACGATCAGACGGCGAGCCACCCATTGCTCGCCGTCCGCAAAATAACACATAGTAAATCGCATTTATAATAAGTGTTTACAAAAAGGATATGCTTCCAGATTGGTCTAATTTTTTTCAAAATCCATTTCTGATGATGGGACCCATGAGGAATTGAGGGAACTCTTCAAATATTATAGGTAACTATACTAATATAATGATTTAGGTATTTTCATCGAGAACTTAAGCATTTACAGTTAAAAAGTAACACTTGTTGAAGTGGAACTGATGAAGAAGACCAGAAATGGCCAACGGAACTTCATATGAGTATGATAATATAATAATATAAGCATAGATATCACAATAAAGATAGTTAAGCGACTATGAGAATACAAACAAATAAATGGTTCTGAATAGTTATTTTGAAAATTGAGTGATCTGATGATGATGATGGAGCCGGAAGATAGGCACCAGAATTCTGTAAATAATCAATGTATCCTAGCCGTGTTTGGGCTTATAAGAATTGTCATGAGATGCACTTTGGCTGTAAGGTACTATCGAACTGATGGAGCCGGAAGGTGGAAGGTGGACATGGGAACTTCATAATAAAACAATGTATCCTCGCAGTGTTTGGGTTACTTGGAATTGTCATGAGAAAAGGTACTCTAGCTATAAGTGCATTGCAACTAAAAAGAATGAAATAAAAAACTTTTTACAAAAAAAAAACAACCTACTTCACTAAAAAAAAGCACTAAAACGATCAAAATAACTTTATAAGTCGGTGTTAAATAAGAAACAAACAATACCGAGAAAAACCGACTTCCGAAATTGAAGTAATTTTGATCATTTTAGTGTTTTGTTTTTTAGTGATTCTGGTTATTTATTTTTTTTGTAAAAAGTTTTTTTATACTTTAAATGTTTCTCACATTCAAAATATTTTTTTTTACTGCTGTAGACTCCGCAGACTCGTGGATGTTATTTTCTAATTCGATTCAGATTTTATTTATTATATTATTTTTTTTAATTTACTTGTTTAGATATTATAACACTCAATATTTTTTTTAAAGAATAGGTAACTATAATCATAATGTGTCTTGCTGGTTCTTTTTCATAAGAAACGACCAACAATGGAACCGTGCATTAGCTTTGGACGTTTTATGTGGTGATATAAATCTATGTGAAATAAAATATTTTACACTGCACTTATACACTTTACTTGGTCAGTTTTTTACAAATAAAATGGCAATACAGCTTGAAATTAATAATAATAGTAATAAAAAGTTTATTGACATAAAGGTTATACATAAATATGAATCCCCTGGCCCATAAACTAGTGTATCATAGACCAGTGTCTTCGCCAGTTTTCGTAAACTGTAGTATTTTGTCAGAAATACTTTTTAAATAGAAAAATACTTCTTTTATTGAATCTCGAGTCTGGACAAAAGATAATTATTGATCGAAATGTGAAGAAGAAAAGCGTGAAATTCATTGAAACTGAATTTTTAAATAGTAATATTAGGGTTGTCTGGAAATGTATGGAAAAAACAAATAAATTCTATTCGGATTCTTCAGGAATGTCTCACTAAGTGGTGATGATTAGTTTTCTTTTCTTTCTGAGACAGTGTTAACGTAAATCTAAAAATCTAAAATTATTTAAAATTGAATAAAGAGGTATGGTAAAGTGAGACCACATAAAATATATTCCATAAATTTCACACAACGCCATCTAGTAAACTAAGAATTGCTTCTGCCATGAGTACTAGACAACTGATAAACATACTTATATATTTCTAAATACATACATATTATAGATAAATTACACCCAGACACAGAATAAATAATAGTGAACAAACATTTTGTCTTGGGTGGGAATTGAAACGACGACCTCCGGCATAGAAGTCAGGCCTCTAACTACTAGACCAGCAAAAAATGAAAGCAATTATGCCCTATAGTCAGTTAGAATAGTGTTTATTTGCAAGAATACGAGTACAATATTAGTTAATTATACAAATAGCGGATTCTATGGTCATGTGAAGAGGAGGGATGAAGCGCATGTTGCTAAAAGAGTTATGAATTTACATGTGGATGGATGGAGGGGGATAGGGAAGCCAAAGAAAAGATGGATGGATTGTGTGAGAAGTGATATGAAAGAAAAGGGAGTTAGTGATAGCGTGACGACTGACAAGACAGAAGGGAAGAAAAAAACGTGTTGTGCCGACCCCAAATAAAACGGGACAAGGGCAGGAAGATGATGATGACAAATGGCGGATTCTGTCATACCAGGCAGCTGGAATGCCATTTTTTTTAACGTTGTCCCACTCTAGGGATTACTCCTGGTGGCACTTGGCACAGTGGTTGAGCGATTGACTACGCGTCGCGGGTTCCATTCGCGCATGGAACAAATATATTTGTATGGTCTACAGATTGATTTTCCTGGTCTGGGTCTCTTGTATAATAATGTGAGTTTACACCCACGAGACAGGAGTTATTCTTAGTATGAGGAAACCTTAACAAAAACTAAAGCACAAGTAATAGATTTTATTCGATTACTACCTGAAGAATATAACAATAGACTTCGCCCACAATTGGCGACATAAATAGTTCCTCTGATCCATTGTTTCCGTTGTATAAATAATTAATTTACCATTTTAGAAATCACTCAGTCGTATATTTGCAGAGGTCGTTAAATTCAATTAACTGTGTAGTGATTTACTGTTATTAAAAGGTCACGGACTAAAATAGAGCTATTAATAAAATCGTCAATAAGGATAGGTAAGATTAGGTTTGATTTTTTTTTGTAGGTGGGAAATTCATTCAATGACATCCCTCGCTGTTGGGCAGAGCGAGAGATCGTGTCAGACTTTTACTGACTAAAAACCCACTCCTGTTCTTTATTTGGCTTCGTCCCAGGACCGAGTTTTCCTTTCAGAAACAAACCCAGTAGGTTCGACCCTGCTGGGCCCCTACGATTGCTGACATCTCCCTGAGGCGCGCGTGGAACAGTACGTGCCGTCGACGACTTGGGCTCGGTCCGGACGGTTACCGGACGGTCGGACGGCGAGCTACACATTGCTCGCCGTCCTCAAGCCCGTGCCTACGATGGCCGGAAATGGGGATCGGGATCCCGGTGGCTGGGACGTGAGGGTCGCTCCCTCGCGCGTGCTCGTGTGGACTCCTTCTTTGCTAGCATTACTGCCTCGTAAAAGGAGGCGACCGCCTGCCACTCCTCCTCGCTTCGGACCATGGCCAAGGCGCCACCGATCTCCTCCACGAAGACACGGCGGTGCTCTGCCCAAGCGAGGCACACCTCTACCATGTGCTGCATCGTGTCCTCCGGGCGGTCCACACACCGGTGGCACCCGGGCGTTCCTTCCACACGAATCCGGTGCAGGAACTTCCCGAACTGACCATGTTCGGTGAGAACCTGCGTCATGCGGAAGGTGAGGACGCCGTGAGGTCTTTCCGCCCACTCCTCAAAGAGGGGACTTACTACCATAATTATGGCGTGCCCAAAGGATAGGTAAGGTTACTTTCTGAATTAGTTAGCCAGTAACTTTTTCCTGTAGCTTTGATTTTCTCACCTAACCGTGTCCTAATAAGCCGTGTCCTCGTGGGGGTGATCAGCGGCGGCGATCTCTCGCGCCGGGCCTTGGTACAGGCCATGGTCTGGAGCGAGGAGGAGTGGCAGGCGGTCGCCTCCTTCTGCGAAGCAGTAATGCTAGCAAAGGAGGCGGCTGATCGCGTGAGACAACGGTCCTCACGCCCCAACCGCCGCCGGAATTCCGATCCCGATTTCCGGCCACCGTAGGCGTGGGCTTGCGGACGGCGAGCAATGGGTAGCCCACCGTCCGACCGTCCGGAAACCGCGTATTGTTCCACGCGCGCCTCAGGGAGATATCAGCAAATCGTGGGGGCCCAGCAGGGTCGAAGCCTACTGGGGCCATCGGTAGTGTGAAAACGAAACCCGGGGCCCTGAGACGAAGGCAACGAAGGAACAGGAGTGGGTTTTTAGTCAGTAAAAGTCTGACACTATCTCTCGCACCACCCAAGAGCGTGATTTGTCATTAGATGATTTCCCATTCTAAAAAAAAAAAACTTACTGGATATTGGGTAAGTCAGTCGTATGATGGTACAGTCACGAGTGATAATATATATACATTGTCACATTTTCTATCTATATTAACTTCTCATTTCATCATCATCATCATTTCAGCCGAAATAAGTACATTGTTAGACATAGGCCTCCCCCAAGTGTCATCATAACGACCGGCTCTATAAGTCTCGCATCCATCGGATTCCCGCGACACGCACTAGGTCATGGGTCTAGCTTGTGGGAGGCCTTCCAACGCTGCGTCTTCCGGTACGTGGTTGCCACTCTAGAACCTTTTGTCTCAATCAACCATCCGTTCTGCGAGCAATGTGCCTTGTCCAGTGTCACTTAAGTTTAGCAATTCTTTGGGTTATATCAGCAACCATGGTTTTCCTGCCATTATCTTAATTATTGATTCGATCACTCAAGGAAACTCTGAGCTTAGCCCTTTCCATTGCCCTTTGGGTGATTTTTAAGTCTTCTGATGAGGCCCATGGTAAACGACTACGTTTCGGAGCTGAACTTAGCTTCTGTCATTCAAGAAGTATGTATACTATAATTGGTTGTAAATTACCTATTTAATAGTTAGGTAATTAACTTCTTGAGTAGCGTAATTAGAGACACAATAGTAAGACAATAGCGCACGACCGCCGGCGTTCGTGCGGGGATCAACAGCTTAAAAACCATTTGTCAATGTAAAAGTGGAAGTTAAGATAGATAAAAATGTGACAATGTATCTTATTGCTCGTGACTGTACCATCATATTACCAGCAAAAACGTTGCTCTTTACCAACGAAGACCTTTCGTGATCGTATCAGTATAAACAAACCATGCATATACTTGTATAGGCATGATTATTAGGTTATCCGCTCTATGCTTCCTGGCAGAGCTTACGGGCAAACAAACAAATAATATTACCTCTTTATCAGCCTTCTGCTCAGCGCGCAAAACCACCTGAACTTTCCATGACTTATACGAGGCCAACGATAGAGGTATCCATGTGGCTACATATTCATCATCACTGTTGGACATAGGCCTCACCCAAGTGACGCCACAAATTAAAGCTCTGTGCATCTCGCATCCATCGCATTCCCGTGACTCTCAGCAGGCCATCGGTCCACCTTTTAGGAGGCCTTCCATCGCCGCGTCTTTCGGTGCGCGGTCACCACTCCACCTTTCGGCCCCATCGACATAGTTTTGCAAGCAATTTACCCTGCCTACTGCCACTTAAGTTTGGCGATTCTTCAGGCTATATCGGCGATCTTGTTTCCTCGGAGTATATCTTCATTCCTGATGCGATCATTATTAGGAAACTCCGAGCATAACCCTTTCCATTGCCCTTTGGGTGACTTTAAGGCTACTGATGAGGCCCGTTATAAGTGGCCACGTTTCAAAGCCATGTCTCATCACTAGACGCCCGGGTGTCGCCCCTGTGCGGACCGCCCGGAGGACACGGTGGAGCACACGGTGGAGGTGTGCCCCGCTTGGGCAGAGCAACGCCATGTCCTCGTGGGGGTGATCGGCGGCGGCGATCTTTCGCGCCGGGCCTTGGTACAGGCCATGGTCCGGAGCGAGGAGGAGTGGCAGGCGGTCGCCTCCTTCTGCGAAGCAGTAATGCTAGCAAAGGAGGCGGCCGATCGCGTGAGGCAACGGTCCTCACGCCCCAACCGCCGCCGGGATTCCGATCCCGATTTCCGGCCACCGTAGGCGAGGGCTTGCGGACGGCGAGCAATGGGTGGCTCGCCGTCCGATCGTCCGGTAACCGTCCGGACCGAGCCCAAGTCGTCGACGGCGCGTATTGTTCCACGCGCGCCTTAGGGAGATGTCAGCAAATCGTAGGGGCCCAACAGGGTCGAAGCCTACTGGGGCCACGGGTAGTGTGAAAGTGAAACCCGGGGCCCTGGGACGAAGGCAAAGAAGGAACAGGAGTGGGTTTTTAGTCAGTAAAAGTCTGACACTATTTTCCGCTCCGCCCAAGAGCGAGATTTGTCATAAGATGATTTTCCCACCTAAAAAAAAAAAAAAAATCACTGGCAACATGCACTGATGACAAGTGGACATTATCATGACAGACTTTCATTTTAAGACATTGTGATATGTTGGCTACATATTGTTCGGACAAAATTTGAATCAAATCGACACAAAAGAAGTAGAAGAATTTTCCCAGAATAACATCAATAAAGATCCAATTATTGTACCTGGAACGACACTAAATACAGAACTAAATTATTGTGATATTTTAAACATTTCCAATTAACAAAGTTAAGATGAAAAATAATTAATCGTTAAAGTTGATTCCAGGAAAGACATAAGTCTACAAATAATAAAACTCTTTTCATAATTTTTAACGAAGCGGTAATTGCTACCGTCTTATTAAATTTCAGTAGCTCTTACTTTAAAAGGTTAAAATTTGAGGAAAATTAAGTAATTCTCACTTTCAAAGTAGATAGTAGAAAAGATTTATGGTAAGGCTAAGAAGATCTACTGTCAATCATGCAAGAATTTAAATTACTATGTTTTTTTTTCTGCTTCTGCTTTGTAGAAAATAGGAGTGTTATCTGTTTATTTTTGATGACTACACTTATATTCGTTGACATACTTAGGCCACCATCGCTATTTCAGGGGAAATGCGTCCCCTCTTGAAAATGCGTCCCCCTTCTCCCAAGTTTGGCCACATCGACTGATTATATTATGCTTCTCACAACGAGCGGACTTCCGCGACCCTTACCAGGTCACCCGGGTTCACCTTGTGGTGGGCTTCCATTTGCCTTTCGATCCACAGTAATCTAGAAACTTTATTTTGTATTAGCTTATAATGACCAACCGATGGACAAAGGTCTCCACGTCTCCACCATACTGTACTGGTGTCTTTTAGTGTGCTTTCTCCAGCCAATTCTTTTAGAACTTAGGAATCAGTAATTTTTTAACCACCAGGGGTAAGTTAGTATTTAAATATATTTCATTACATATCACCTTACGGTCCACAACTCATAAAGCAGATGTTGGGGAATAAACAGCTAGGTTGAAGTAGGAGTAGGCTGGCCACGTTGCACGAATGCACCCGGATATTGGACGAAGATCGTCAGTCAGTGGACGCATGACAGTGATGTCTTTCGTCGTCGTCGAGGTCGCCGCGACGAAGGTGATGTGACAATCTGATCATGTTCACGGGACAGATTTGGCCACAGTTCATTCAAGACTGAAAAGTTTGAAAGGAGAAAGGAAAGGCCTGGGCTCAGTGAGACACAGGAAACTACGAAAAAAAAAAGTAAACGCTCGATGAACAGATTATGAATTAAGCACTATTCACTGAAGTGTAATTTAAAAATCATTGTCGCTGTTAAATCGATTAAACCCCAAGTGAACGCCGGCGTTCGCTCTCTCATTGTATTTCTATTGTGTCTCTAATTACGGTATTCGAAAGGAGAAAAATATCACTTCTTTTAGATTACAGTGATTTCCAACCTTTTTTTGACCACGTTTGTTTCTTTGTAAGCGCCAGAAATCCAAAGAAAATTTTTTTTTTTTGCCGTTTACTTTTAATTTTATAGAATAAGTATCCTTTAAAATTAAAAGTAACAAGCATTGACAACGAAAATACCTACAACATTTCTGATAAAAACTTAAAATCAGTTCGCATCAATGTTACTTTTCAGTTAAAAAGTTTGGAATTTATATACCTTTCGCAGACACTACCACTTTCTTCTTGCGGGCCCTATTTTGGCTTTTGCCAGTCCTATTTGGCTCTTGCGAATCCTATTCTAGCTTTTTCCAGTCCTATTTAGGCTTTTGCGTTTCCTATTTTGGTTCTTGTGAGTCCTATTTTGACTCTAGTGGACCACAGGCTGAGAACCAGTGATTTATAACCTTAAGTTATTTATTTTCTGTTGTCTATTGGTCGAATTTTCTTTTCATGTGCTACAGTCAGAGGATTTCATAGTAAAATAAAACACATATTTGGGAATTCGGATTTTAATTGGTCGACAAACAACATTTCTTTGACATATATATATTGAACAATACTTATATTTAGAGTTCTCCTTAATTTATTTACAAAAATATTTTAAATTTCGTTGAACAGCATGTGGAGCATAATGCTGCTGATAATTGGAGTTTTTTACACATTCTTCTCCATAGAGATCTACTCTTTGCAATGTGCAATAGCATCATTTTTCTAACTTCCTGACATTTCAAAAGTGCCTGTAAAAGGTTTATTTGAAATAAAATGCTTTGAATCTATGCAGTCCTATGCTGCCCATGCCATTCTTTATAAATAATATCCACACTATCATATTTTTAGGCTTTTTTTCAGACCACAGTGCTTAACGTTTGTTCGTCATTTTTTATAAAATATACATCAAAACTATTCAATGGTAATTTAATGGATGTTCGCCAAGACCATATTCATTAGCATAACTAAATTTGACGCGTTTTATTCTGACAACAGCGGTCACTCACCTTCCGATATTTTTCTCTTAGAGAATGTAAATAAAACCAGTAAACGTCGTGAATCTATAGCTAATTAATTAATGATAACCGATTCTCAGTTTAGCGTACCGACGCTGATGGCGAAAGGTCAATGATCGCTATTGTCATTGTCAAACGTAGCAGCTATGGAGATATAGGAAAGCGGCTGTCATTTGACCTAAAACCTATGCACAATGTCGACAAAAATGTCTTCTTTATTAATGTTAGATACTTCCCACGTTTACGATGAAATATTGACAGTAAGTCAAAAATAAGTAAATACTAATAGTCTTTTGTAATTACAATTTTAGGTGGACATGTGCATGGTTCATTTCATTTTAATATTATTCTGTTTTATTTACAAATCAAGTACATTGCCGTTCAAAGAAACTGCATTCGAGTACAATGTACACGTTAAAAAATAAATATCTTTGAAAAATGCCAAGTTCAAAAATAAATTACAAATGCAATACTAAAACTTGTTCAGAACCTTTTTTAAAGAAATTGGAATGATACTAAGTAATTAATTCTTTAGGTCCATCAATACAATCAATTTTCTTTAGATATAAATAAAATTGAAGTATCCGTTTGTAATATTAAAATAATATTTATGTACGTATCGAAACCCATACCAAAAATGCATTTTTAAAATTAAAAAGCCTTGAAAAGAAAAATATTACAAAGTTAATCGCAGAAAAACGTCTTACAAGAGTAGTGTTTATACATTTTTAAAAACCAGCCCCCCTAGCCAAGTTACAACCGTTTCGTTTCGATTCTCTTTTTGTTGATCGACTCGAGTCGGCCACGCCCCCCGATGTCTTTGTTCTGACGTCATCTTAACGCTCAATCACGTGGTCAGGAATAGGAGGCGTGGCCTACTCGAGGCGATCAACACAAAGAAAATCGAAACGAAACGGTTGAAACTTGGCTAGGGGGGGCTGACATTTTCATTTATATTATTCCTTACCTTGAAGCAGTTTCTTTGAACACCAGTGTTTTAAATAACTATTTGAGATCATGATGATGAAACATTTAGTGGGAAGAGCAATGTTGTCTGTTAATTTTGCAATCGAAATAATTCTTATTGTATAACAATAAATCAATTATTTTTATATTTAATTTATTATAAAGAGTACAAAATATTTTCAACCATAGTTGGTACTTACGACCTCTTCACATTAGGTCAGGTCGCGTCAGAAAGCATAGTTAATAGATACTTACGACTTGTTTACACTGGGTCAGATCACGGCAGCAAGTCAGGCCTTTTGCATTAATACTTTTAGCCGAAAATTGGTTTGAACGAGATCTAGTAAGTAGTTTTTTTTTTTTTATTCGTCATAAATCGTAAAACGCAATTTACCTTTCAAGTTTGTACGGAACCCTCAGTACGCGAGTCCGACTCGCACTTGCACAGTTTTTTATTCTAATGTTATTGGTTGAAGCAAAAGGGGCGGAAATCAGACTTGACTGTGCAAGGGATTTTGTTTTAAAATCGATTAGGTTTGGACATTGCTGATTGTACGAGTACATTCGCCATCCAAGCGCACTGCACTTCCGTCGAGCGAATAATACGAAACCAAAGTGAACCACTCCGCAAGTCGTGTTGCAGTTAGCTTAGCTTAGCTTAGTCGGCCTTATAATGTTCCCACTGTTGGGACTCAGGCCTCCTCTCTAGGAGAGGGAATGGGCCGTAATACATCATGCGGGCCCAGTATCCACCACGCGGGCCCACTATCAACCACGCGGGCCCAGTACAGTTGCAGTTACTCATGGCTTATTCCAAAAAACTTATTTCATTTGCGTTCACAGCCGTTGCTGTTGCAAAACGGGACTGGGCTTCGTTGCGTGGGCGTCTAGGCTGAGGCCATGCAGATAGATAATAATGGATTGATTTTTCATGTGAATTCTGCTCGCAATACGAATAGGCGAGCATTGGTCACAAAGACAAGGATCCGAAAGTTGATGATAAGAATAAAATATTGGCTTTCGAGTCCACAACCTGACATATGTCGGGGTTCAAATTTAATGAAAATATTTAAAACGATCTTTATATACCTAAGTATGGAAATAACATTCAATAATCCATCTCTTACTATGTAAGTTTTCTAAATATTATAATAATAATTTTATTCTTAGGCAATTATCAATAGATACTTATTATTATCATATAATAATAATTGAACATTAAAAAACGTCAATAGTGAGCTCGTGTTTTCTTTTACATAATAATAATCTAAAAATTATGATACATTTTATTACTGTCTATCTAAACAAATGATTTCAATGTGATGATATCGTTGAACTTATTTTATAATACTGACAAATTCGATGATTTAGTTATTAATAATGATTTACATTAAGATCAAAATGACAGTTGAAATACAACATCTATATCTTCGTAAATTGTTAAATAAAAATCATTAAAAGTCTGACCAAGTGTTAACTTTGTTTTCTTGCATCTACAGCGCAGCGTATTTTATAAACTCTACACGATTTTATAGTTTAACGAACATAATTTTATGAACTCAACTAAGAGTTTGGGTTGATAAGCTGCTTTAATTCATGTTGCATTTAAATACTGCTCGCTATAGAATTAATGAAATAATTTTCTGCATTTACTATTCCTTTGACTGAGTACGGACATCGCATACGCGTTCATTAGGAGAGCTTCACCATGTTACTATGTAATTAGTATTTCTGGCTGGTGTCTGCAACTTCATGAGTAATTCGTCAACTGGACCCGTATACCTACGGCCCATTTGGGACGACTTGTATAAAACCAAAATAATATAGTATCTGTCGTAACATGAGTTGCAGAATGTAAACATAATTTATTTTTGAGTTCTGCAAGTCGTCCTAAATCGGCTGTAGGCATGAGGGATGAGATAATGAATTACTCAACTCTATTTTTGACGCTCCCACCAAATATTAAAACTCTCCACATAATAGTAGAAGCGTCTAACACAAATTCACACACAAAACGAAACTTTATAATAATATACTTAGATATACACTTAAAATAACATTTTAATACTGTCTATTATACTACCTATCTATATATTTACACGTGCCACAAACAATGTACGCAACAAGTGTCAATTTAAACTACACTATTTAAACACTACAAGTACATAAAAGACAGAATTATAAAATACAGATGTATAAAATGAAACTTTAATTATAGAATAATAGTTATAAATAAATATGTGTTTTCCTCGCAGGTCTTCATACATTCTGGCAGTATCGCCTTCCATTCATACACATCTATATCAAAATCTGTGTTGCTGTCCATGTGGGCATAGATTGTCCGAGGTTTAAGTGATTTGAAGTGCGCAACTATACGACACATAAGAACTGCCAGGAGTTGATGTTTCCTGCCGCTGTTAGTAGTTGTTTGGTACATACAAGTTATAGATATCTGAGGTTTTGTAGAACAGGTTCATCTGTTGTTGTATGGACTTTAAAAAAAACTTTGACTCCCGAGTTTGTTTCGGTGTTTCTTCTCACAGTAACTAGGATACACCGGCCTCATCTAGTTTAAACTAACGAAAAAATTGACGTGTAAAAGTGTTTTTTAAAACCAATTTGCAAAATAAATATCATTTATCTATAACTAGCTTCTGCCCGCGGCGTCACTCGCGTGAATGTAGGTTCCATATAAACTTTGGACCCCCGCTTCATCGCCTTAGGGAGTGAATTTTGGAAAATCATTTCTTAGTGCTCTGCTAAGTCATAAAAGGAAACCTTGTGCAAATTTTCATGCTCCTAATCTCAGTAGTTTCGGCTGTGCTTTGATATGTCAGTCAGTCAGTTTCCCCTTTTATATATATAAATTTTCTTAAGTATTTTGAATGTCAGGATAGGATAGTAGGAAATCCTTCATACTGTGATTATTCTTGATTCCTTAGGCTGTTTGCAGACTGAGTTAGTTCATATTACATGTTTGACAGGCTTGCTCTAAGAAAGATTTTAGATCTTAGAATAATATGATCTTGCATGTTTAATCATTTACTTGCATACAAATATTTGAACAAATTTTACTATCAAGAATTATATTTCTTTGTGCGAAGCCAAGGTAAAAAACTTCTCAAGCGGCTATCGTGTAAAAAAAATATAAAAAAACGGTAATTAACACATCACTATGAGAAACATTAAACTACAATCAACCATAACTCGTCAGAAAATTTAAGAGTTCTTCTGACAACAGGGTTAGAAGAACTCTTAAATCTATATTATTATTTTTTCATTCTTGATAGGTTCCCGCTCGACCGTTATCTCACCTGATTGAAAGCGACGATGCGGTCGACGATGGAGCGCGCTTACCTAGAAGCAACCTATTCACTCTTGACTTAAAGATTCCCGGGTTGTAGCCATTAGGAAACACAGATTTCGGCAAGAAATTCCTCTCCTTAGCTGTACGCATAATGAATGTGTTCCCAAAACATTTTGTGCGTATACATGGGATGTCCACCATGTACCGGTGGCGCATCGCCGTGCGCCTAGTGGTCCAATGATGGAACGGGCTAGGCGGAATTAGGTTATGCAATTCCGACGCACACTTCCCGAAATGCAACCGGTAGAAAACTGACAGGCTAGCAACTCGGCGTCGATGCTCAAGACTTTGAAGCCTCGACTCAACGAGTGCATCATTGCCAATGATCCTCCTAGTTCGCCTCTCAATTGCCTCTTGTGCAACCAGCTGGTATCGGGCAAATTCGTCCCAAAGATGAGACCAGTACTCCATACACGAAAATGAAATAAAAGATGTGAGAAACAAAATCATTACAAATATGACCACGCAGATGTATTTAAAACATACTTACTTGGTTACAAGAAATTGTCAAAGGATGTGTAATTACCAAAGAAAATTGAGTTTTAAAGTCCACAAAGACTTTATTCATTGAAATAATCATGAAGAGAAAATAAAATTGTATGAGAAATTAACATTTTGAATGAAATATATTGCATTATCAAAAAATAAGATTGGAATTTGACAGTAACGTGTAAGGAAAAAAATTTTGGCGGCTTTGCCCTCTAGCTGGGTGGCACAAGTGTTACATAATATAATATATAATAAATTATAATCATGAAAAAATCATGAATATAGCAAAAATAAAAATAAAAATGAGACTAAGTAGATTGCTTTTGGGCACGCCATAATTATGGCGATAAGTCCCCTCTTTGACGAGTGGCTGGAAAGGCAACACGGCGTCCTTACCTTCCGCATGACGCAGGTCCTCACCGGACATGGTAAGTTCGGGAGGTTCCTGCACCGGATTCGTGCGGAAGAAACGCCCGGGTGTCACCATTGTGTGGACCGCCCGGAGGACACGGTGGAGCACACGTTGGAGGTGTGCCCCGCTTGGGTAGAGCAACGCCGTGTCCTCGTGGGGGCGATCGGCGGCGGCGATCTCTCGCGCCGGGCTTTGGTACAGGCCATGGTCCGGAGCGAGGAGGAGTGGCAGGCGGTTGCCTCCTTCTGCGAAGCAGTAATGCTAGCAAAGGAGGCGGCCGATCGCGTGAGGCAACGGTCCTCACGCCCCAATCGCCGCCGGGATTCCGATCCCGATTTCCGGCCATCGTAGGCGCAGGCTTGCGGACGACGAGCAATGGGTGGCTCGCCGTCCGACCGTCCGGTAACCGTCCGGACCGAGCCCAAGTCGTCGACGGCGCGTGCTGTTCCACGCGCGCCTCAAGGAGATGTCAGCAACTGTAGGGGCCTAGCAGGGTCGAAGCCTACCGGGGCCAAGGGTCTGATTCTGAAAGGAAGACTCGGCCCTGGTACGAAAGGCAACGAAGGAACAGGAGTGGGTTTTTAGTCAGTAAAAGTCTGACACTATCTCCCGCCCCGCCCAAGGGCGGGGGATGTCATAAGATGATTTTCCCACCGAAAAAAAAAAAAAAAAAAGTAGATTGCTTTGTTTTCATTTTTGATAAGTTCTATTTTGCTATCGATCTCACTTGTCGCTAAGCGATATATATATAATAATATCATTTATTTATTTAGGTAAATAAGAAGCTCGGGAAGGTAGGGTATTGTTTTTTTTAAGGTTGGAAATGATTGGTTCATAAGACATTGGTTCATAACATATTATTTCAATCAAATTTGTAACCTTTGTGAGAGCTGGAGTCTGTAGTGGGTTCGAGACCTGTATGACAGATCTCCAGGCTCTCACCCTCTTAAAAACTATAAAGTACTAATTTGTAAACATCAAAGCCTTCACGTACAGAGAGTAATATTTATATTTAAAAAATAAAACAGGAAAGATGCTAAAACTAAAAATGGTGTGTCTGTGAGTGTGTAGTGTATGGTGTGTGTAGTGTGTGTGTCTGAAAGTTTGTTTGTTAGAGTGATTGTGGTGTGTAATGTTGTCTACAAATTTACTATATAATTTATTTTAAAACAGCTAAAATATTTTCTGTCTCAGAATAATCTAAATCAAGAAGCCAATTTATTATTTTTGCTTTACATTTGGATTTGCACAAGGGGTATATGTTTAAAATTTTGTTAGTGTTATTGTACACATGACTGCTAAGGAAGCGGAAGAAGCGTTGGGTCGAAGCACAATTTGTACGAATCGAGGGACAGACCGAATGCTTACGTCGCTGGGAGATTAAAGAAGGGTCGTAGGGAGTGTGGCCGTGGGTTGTCATTAAAAGATTGAGTATATATAATTTACGAACAGTCAGAACCTTACAAGTTTTGTAAAGGTCTGTGGTAGGAAAGCGATAGGGTAACTGCCAACCAACTTTCAGCAGTGCCCTTTGGGCACGTTCTACTTTCAACATGTGGGACCTTCCTGAACCACCCCATGCAACTATACAATATTGGATAAGGGATTGGCAGAGTGCTAGATACACAAGTTTAATCACCTTCAAATCAGCAACGTAACGGAGGTTCTTAAAAACATAGATTAACCTGCGTAACCGTGTTGTAAGTGTTTCAGTGATTAAACGACTTCTCTCGCTCTAGGACGGAGTGGGAGGGCAAGTCAGACTTTTACAGACTAAAACCACACCTAGTTTGCCTTGCGTTCTAGGACCCCAGGTTTCTCTTCGGAAGCTTCTCGAAGGTAGGCTTCAACGCTGATCGGCGGCAGCGATCTCTCGCGCCGGGCCTTGGTACAGGCCATGGTCCGGAGTGAGGAGGAGTGGCAGGCGGTTGCCTCCTTCTGCGAAGCAGTAATGCTAGCAAACGGCGGCCGATCGCGTGAGGCAACGGTCCTCACGCCCCAACCGCGGCCGGGATTCCGATCCCGATTTCCGGCCACCGTAGGCGCGGGCTTGCGGACGGCGAGCAATGGGTGGCTCGCCGTCTGATCGTCCGGTAACTGTCTGGACCGAGCCCAAGTCGTCGACGGCGCATAGTTCGCCTCAAGGAGATGTCAGCAACCGTAGGGGCCCAGCAGGTTCGAGGCCTACTGGGACCATGGGTGATGCGAAAGTGACCCTGGGGCCCTGGAAAAAATGGCAAAGAAGGAACAGGAGTGGGTTTTTAGTCAGTAAAAATCTGACATTATCTCTCGCTCCGCCCAAGGGCGGGGGATGTCATTAGATGATTTTCCCAACCGAAAAAATAAAAAAGCCCTGATGAGCTCCCATGGTTTTGCTCACATCTCATTGAGGCGAGCGTGGAACACTACGCGATGTCGACGACTTGGGCTCTGTCCGAATAGCTACCGGACAGTCAGACGGCGAGATATCCACCTATTGCTCGTCGTCCGTAAACCCTCGCTTACGTTGGCGGGAAGGCAGGGAATAAGGTCAACGATTGACAAGCAAACTCAGTAGATACCTTTTTATTCTAGCATTCCATATAATATCTAAGATATCTTAAAGTTATGTTCAAGATAGATCGTGTAACATCGGTAAAGTTAGCTTCCAAGAAAGTTTTGGATCATTATAATCACATCACACTAAGTAATACTATACAGGCGAAAATTTGTGAGAGTGAGTGTACATTTTTGTTCTTTCTTGACTTTCGAATGACTTATGGATTTGAATGTTTGGCACAAAGGTTGACCATGTTCTGGAATAGTATATTCATCATCATCATCAGCCTTTTAATGTTCCCACTGCTGGGACTCAGGCCTCCTCTTTAGGAGAAGGAATGGACCGTAATCCACCACGCGGGCCCAGTGCGGGTTAGTGAATGTTACATGTCTTTGAATTTTCGGTTCTAGGACATGCCGGTTTCCTCACGATGTTTTCCTTCACCGTTTTGAGAGCAGTGGTGTAGTGGTAAGTCGCGGCCGTTACCACTCGACCACCACTGCTCTTTAATAGAGTAATAGTAGGTATATTAGATACTTTTTATCCCGGGAGCATGTTTACTAACTTATGCCAACGGCTTCACCTGCCTGAATTGTGGAAAATCATACCAAAAGAAAATACTTCTATGATAAAAAGTATGCTTTATGCGATTCTAGAATATGTTCTACCTGTTTGCCAAATTTCATCCAAGTCCATTCAGCTGTTTGAGCGTAAAGAAGTAACAAAGACATATATATTATACAAAATTAGTTTTAGTATATGCGAAACCCGAAACACGTGTCTAGTATTTTTATGTAAAGAATCTATGTACAAAATTTCATAACTGTATCATGAAAAATCACAGAGTTATAAGCTTGTTATGTTACCTGGTTGTCCGCACAAATACTTGGTCCCGGGGGCAACCGGGTGACTGAGGAGTTGTTTTGGTCCTGCACCCAGCTGTGCGCTGGCTCCTAATGCCCGCTATGACCTGCCGTGACCTGTGTTGTACTTAGTGTCGGTGGTGTCCAACTTATGACCTTTTTTAAGTATTTTTGGGAAAAAATGTAACATGTAAAATAATTGGAATCGAATAACAGAATGTTACTGATTCTGAAAAATAATGTTGTATACATATTTTCGCTTTTATAAAATTAGTGTGATAAAAGGAAATATTGTATCACAAAGTAATCCTAATCCATAAATCAATAATCTTATAAGGAAAATGTAACATCCCCCTTTCACACAGCTTATCCCATCACTAAATCTGTTCTGCAATGAGTAGTTTGACCTTTTTCCGGTAACAAGCAAAACCATTTCCATTCACAAGCCCCATTGTGCCTGGTTTGTTGTTAAAAATAACATTTTTCTGGAGGTCATCCCATTATGGAATCAACATTGTCAAGGAGTGAAGGAAAACCGCATGCGAAAACCTGTATAATGGAGCATGCTGATCAATACATCTCTGCTCTATTCTTTTCTCAGATAAAAGTATTTTTGACGTTATTTTGTGAAAAGATATTCCAAATAGTTAATCGGACCTTTTAAATATAAACTCGAATATGGCAGATCTTGTAGGCATTATCATCATCATCATATCAGCCGAAAGACGTCCACGGTTGGACATAGGCCTCCCCAAGTGTCGCCACAATGAACGGTCCCTTGGGTCTCGCATCCATCGGATTCCCGCAACCCTTACCAGGTCATCGGTCCACCTTGTAGGAGGCCTTACAATACTGCGTCTTCCGGTAGGTACGCGGTGCCACTCCAGAAGCTTTCGGCCCCAACGGCCATCTGTTCTGCGAGCAATGTGCCCTGCCCATTGCTACTTAAGTTTGACGATTCTTCGTGCTATGTCGGCAACCTTAGTTCTTCTGCGGATATCTTAATTCCTGACTCGATCACGCAAGGACACTCCGAGCATAGCCCTTTCCATTGCCCTTTGGGGGACTTTAAGCCTTCTGATGAGCCTCATATTGAGCGACCACGTTTCGGAGCCATATTTCATCACTGGCAACACGTCTTGAGACACTGTGGTATGTTGGACAAGAAGATACTGTGCAGCTTCCCGAACGTCGCCCAGCCGAGTCAGATTCGACGGTCGACCTCTTTCTCTAAATTAGATCTACCTAACTGGACTGCCTGTCCGAGGTAAACGTAATCATCCACAACTTCGAGTGTAGAGTCTCCGATCTTGATAGGAGTTGGTTCTTTGCTTGATAGGATCTTGTAGTAGTAAATAATATTTTTTATCTATATCTATATACATATATTAAAATAAAAACTGACTGACTAATTGACATATTAGAGTACAGACGAAACTACTGGGACTAGGAGCGTGAAATTTTATATACGATTTCCTTTTACGTCTTAAGCGAGCCAAAGAAAGGATTTTCCAAAATTCATCCCCTAAAGGACTGTAACGGGGGTTCAAAGTTTCTATGAAGGAACCTATTTTCACGCGGGCGAAGCCGCTGGCAGAAACTAGTATATAATAATAAGATTAGGTACGAAGCCACTGAGTTATTTTTAATTAGTTGGAAAAGTTTCTGAAGGCGATGGTACTCATAAAGTACCGTCGAATTAAGTCTGGAATATGAATAGTTCTTTTAACAAGTTAAATAATACTTATTTGAAAAATATTTTGGGAATAGTTGAAAATTTTTGCAATTTAAGGTTTATTGTCATAGTAAAATTGATTCATATTCATGAATTTACTTTTGTCTTGCTGAAACTCCAAAAATTAATGTGAAAAGTAATGCTCGTTCACCATTTCTTATGTTAGTAGCGTTTAGTATTGAAATCACTGAAGCGTAAGCTAATGGACAAGGATAAATGTGTCCTTTTTGTAGAAAAGATGAATGGATTGTGTAAGTAATATGTCAGAAATAGCGCGTAATGATTGACAGGATAGAATGAAAGAAAAAAGCATGTTGTGCCAAACCCAGGTAACAAGGGATAAAGGAAGAAAAGTAAGACGCCTGCTGAAAGTGTTTTTATCTAGGAAGAGAATAATGATCACGCTTGCTTTCCCAGAAAGGAAACGCAGAGTAATTGTAGGTATGGTTTTTATATCGCTATTTATTTGGACAGCTTATTTAAATGTTTGTCCTATGGTAAGTTAAGGTGTTCAATAAAGAAATAATAATAAACATTGTTCAGGCAGGGGCTATAGTCTTAAAATAGTTCTTGGTAACCAGTTCACTTAAGCCTCCCAAAAACATAGCTTTATATATCTTCCATATGTCGTAATATTTTCCCATCAACTAAGGGTTGTCCACTGTGTTCATTCAGGGATAATCGCCGGTTGGTATTACGTTTCATGAAAATTGACTAAATGGCCTCTGCAAGTTGGCCTCGGTCTCTCGTGCGCCTTTCAAAGGTCCAAGAACTCAGGATCCTGAGATAAATAAATGGATAATTAATAATAATAACCCCATCACCGTATCTCTACGTTGACGTCGTGGTGGGGCTTGCGCGCTCTAATAAACCCTAAGTCTGTACCGGTAGAGTTTACTTTGCCGTAACATGCCTAGGGTCAGGGGCCAGACTAAAAGAGATACAATCCGCAGGGTAGTTTTGTGGCAAACTGATGGGCATTAGCGACCCCACGAATCCGATCTCCCGGGAGAAATCTTGTTCCTCATCTCCGTCTTGCCTTTGTTTACCGGCCGTAGTGAACACTGTCGAGGAACGGAGCTCCCACCTCTCTCTTGCTTTTATTGACTGGCTTGAGTGGAGATTCACAAGAGCAAACGTGCTCGGGAGAAGGATGTATAATCCACTAACATGCTGGTAGGGATCTTGACTGTACTTCCGGGATTGTCCTGATAGCCGTGGTATACCTCTCCGCTCCTCAAATACCTCAGGATATGTTGCCTTTTTGTTGCAACGTCACTTCGTGCTAGCGACCGTTTTTGGGGGCCCATTTATTGAGTGTGCAAGTCACCCCCTACCTATTTATCGATGGAAATTAATAACATTGTTCAGGCAGGGGCCATAGACTTAACATAGTTCCTAGTAACCAGTCCACTTAAGACTACAAAAACATAGCCCTATATCTTAGTTTTCCATATGTCGCAATAGTTTCCCATTAACCGGTGGTTGTCCTTGGTTGGTGGTATAGCGTACAGGGATAATCGCCGGTTGGTACCACGTTCCATTAAAAGCGTATAAGCGGCCTCTGCGAGTTGATTTCGACTCCTCGTACGCCTTCCAAAGGTCCCCAGGGTTCTGAGGTATAATAACTCATAACAAATAATAATGGAGTCTAAGCAATCAACCACTCAATCATACGACCTGTTTCACATAAGTTACTGATGATGAAGTCAATACAATATCCGTCTTAGACATCGAACTTAAAACTTCAAGCTCAGAAGTCGCGTGTATAACTTCTAGACCTCTTCATCTCAATATGTGTCATTGAACAATTTCGATACAAATATCTATATATTTATATAACTTAATAAATAGGTAAACATTTATTTTTACAATACACTAACGTTCACTTATAATTATTTATATTTAATTAATAGTCACCAACACTAACCGTCACTTTAAAAATATTGTGTGTGTGTTTATGATTTAACAAATATTTACACTCTGCGTCCGTGAATGTAGGCTGAAACAAAGAGAAAAAATATTAATATTCAATTTAAAGGGAGTTAATTTACAGATATTGCGGAATAGAATAGAATAATAGAATAAATTATTGTACACCAAAAAAAGTAACACAATTTATACATAAACTTAAATCTATTGTTACAATGTCGGTCTTATCGCTGCCAGCGATATCTACCAGACAACCTTAGGATGGAAAATATTACAAATAGTACAGATACTACTCATAATCACTTTAGTTTGTATAATGTGTAGGTTCTTACTGACTCTTCGTGGCTCTGTCAAATCCAACTTTTACTCATTCATTCAGCCAGTCACGGTCACAAATTCTTATAAAATAATAATCTACAATCTACAAGCTCGTTAATAAATGTAAGTCAAAATACAACCGTTTAACAAAAACGTGACAAGAAACTCGCAATTAGAAATAAATCCTGCTGAATTTAACTTAGTTATTTTATAAATATTTTGACATGATTACAACGTAGTTTTAGAAGTAGAAGTTGTGATTATCATCATTGTGTATGTTGGAGAGTACTCAAATGCCAGCCGCATTTGCAAATGCCCAAAATCCCTTTTCTAAACTAAGCTCTTTTATAAAACCGCGTGGATAGAACGCTGATCCTGCTTTGTTGGTTCGTTTCAATTTCAAGGATTTATTACAAAAAAGTTTAGCTTAGTTTTTGTGCAAACAGGACCACTTGGTCCCGGTTTTTCATGTCTTATGACAAAAACATTGACAGATTAATTTCATAGTACCTAATCCTTGAATTAATGAATGAAATGTTTGAAAATATTATAAAGAACACTTCTGACACATTTCTTTAGTAGAAAATATTAACTAACAATATTGTTTAAAGTTGTATTTGATCACTAAATAAATAATATTAAGTGAATATAAAAACTGTGAAATTAGTTGTATTATCTTGTGAAATTAACCTGTAGTGAAACTAGATGTAAGTTTTGTACAGAAATAAACTAAAGTCTTTTACTAATACTAGAAAGAGTGTAGAAAATAACTTGATATGTTATGAGAAAGAGCATAGAGGTCTTATGACAACACAAAATGCCAACCACTTGACCTTTGATTTCAGCTGTAGCCACACTCGCTTGAATACATTTAACAAATTAATAAAATGAAAAGAACAACTGAAAAGCACAAATTTTATGGAAGAGCATACTTTAAAAAGTAAACAAAACAATATTTCATATTAATTAAAACTAAGAACAAAACAATTCAATTTCAAGCAATTCTGTATTATCATTCTCTTTGAATGTCTCTAATGTCTCAGCAATTTCTTTAGCTTAACGTCTTTAAACGGTGTCTATCTCAATTTCAGTATATTACTAGCTTTTGCCCGCGGCTTCGCTCCCGTCAACTGACTACTATATCCAACTCTACCCAACTCTACCCTACACTACCCTACTCTACCCTACTCTACCCTACTCTACCCTACTCTACCCTACTCTACCCTACTCTACCCTACTCTACCCTACTCTACCCTACTCTACCCTACTCTACCCTACTCTACCCTACTCTACCCTACTCTACCCTACTCTACCCTACTCTACCCTACTCTACCCTACTCTACCCTACTCTACCCTACTCTACCCTATTCTACCCTACTCTACCCTACTCTACCCTACTCTACCCTACTCTACCCTACTCTACCCTACTCCACCCTACTCTACCCTACTCTACCCTACTCTACCCTACTCTACCCTACTCTACCCTACTCTACCCTACTCTACCCTACTCTACCCTACTCTACCCTACTCTACCCTACTCTACCCTACTCTACCCTACTCTAAAAAAAAAAAAAAAAAAGTAAAGTAAAGTATCCTATGTCCGTCTCCTGGTTCTAAGCTACCTCCCTGCCAATTTTCAGCTAAATCGGTTCAGCCGTTCTTGAGTTATAAGTGAAGTAACTAACACGACTTTCTTTTATATATATAGATGTGGCTGAAGAGACTTGTAAAATTAAAGAGCACTGCGAATGAGTAATGGCGCAAGGCGTAAAAGAAGCATAAGAAAAACAAAAGAAACTATAAAATATATCGGAGCCACAAAATCTTCTGGCGACAGAAATTCAGTTAGATTAAAGTCCAGATATATATTCTAAAGTAAAGTCGCTTTTTGCTACTATCTGTATGGTCGCGTTAATCTTTTTGACTTTGCAACGGGTTTTGATGCAGTTTTCACTATTTTTAGGGTTCCGTACCTCAAAAGGAAAAAAAGAAATCCTTATAGGATCACTTTGTTGTCCGTCTGTCTGTCAAGACCCCTTATATCGAGAACGCGTGGAGGTATCGAATTGAAATTAGAACCAATATACTCAAATCTGCGATCCCTTAAAGCTGTTAAAAAAAATAATACTTCTGAGTTAACAAAAAAAAAGATGCGGCCGTTTATGTCACAAAAAACGTCTTTTTCGACACTCTAAGGAATCAAAATTCATAGGTCAAGTTCAACAGGTTAATCATACTTCCTGTTGACCTAGAATCCTAAATTTGGCATGAAGCAAGGTGTTATAGCAGAAGTATAGGAAAAAATCTGAAAACCGTAAATTTGTAGATACGAAAATAAACTTTTTTTGCGATTCGTAAAAATTTTCTTAACTCAATTCGGGAATTGAACTGTTTTCATAGGTTTTTTTTTTTTTAGGTGGGAAAATCATCTAATGACAAATCGCGCTCTTGGGCGGAGCGAGAGATAGTGTCAGACTTTTACTAACTAAAAACCCACTCCTGTTCCTTCGTTGCCTTCGTCCCAGGGCCCCGGGTTTCGTTTTCACACTACCCATGGCCCCAGTAGGCTTCGACCCTGCTGGGCCCCTACGATTTGCTGACATCTTCCTGAGGCGCGCGTGGAACAATACGCGCCATCGACGACTTGGGCTCAGTCCGGACGGTTACCGGACGGTCGGACGGCGAGCCACCCATTGCTCGCCGTCCGCAAGCCCACGCCTACGGTGGCCGGAAATCGGGATCGGAATCCCGGCGGCGGTAAGGGCGTGAGGACCGTTGCCTCACGCGATCGGCCGCCTCCTTTGCTAGCATTACTGCTTCACAGAAGGAGGCGACCGCCTGCCACTCTTCCTCGCTCCGGACCATGGCCTGTACCAAGGCCCGGCGCGAGAGATCGCTGCCGCCGATCGCCCCCACAAGGACACGGCGTTGCTCTGCCCAAGCGGGGCACACCTCCACCGTGTGCTCCACCGTGTCTTCCGGGCGGTCCACACAGTGGCGATACCCGGGCGTCGCTTCCGCACGAATCCGGTGCTGGAACTTCCCGAACTTACCGTGTTCGGTGAGAACCTGCGTCATACGGAAGGTGAGGACGCCGTGAGGTCTTTCCAACCACGCCTCAAAGAGGGAACTTACCGCCATAATTGTGGCGTGCCCAGCACTGGGTCGCGACAGTCGCTGTCGCCATTTCTCCATGAGAACTCGCCGGAGCTCTGTCCGCCATGCTGCGACTTGTCGCGGCAAACTGTTTTCATAGGTAAGTTTGTACGGAACCCTCAGTGCGCGCGGCTGACTCGCAATTGCAAGGTTTTTTTTTAACTTTGCCCCTCACTAGTTATTTTGGGAATTTCACAGCAAGGTTGGCGCAGTGGGTAAGCGATTGGCTGCTGTGTTGCGTGTCGCAGGTTCGGTTCCCACACGGAACAAATATTTCTATGGCCAACAGATAGAACTTCCGGGTCTGAGTGTCTTGTGCATGTGAGTTTCCATGACTTTGTTAACGCACCCATGATACACGAGTAATTCCTATTGTGAAACAATGTTTATAAAATAAAATTAAAATTAAAACACCTATTCTAAAAGGCACACATAGGTGTTATAATTTAAAGCATAAAAAAAACATTCAATAAAATTCTTAATTCGTAATTTTTCATATTTTTTGTTTTATAGACACAGAACATTTAATAAGCCTTGAAACAATGGATGTTTTGGGGTGGCAATTAGTCGACATTACTATATTGCAAAAAGTTTATAAGTAGTATCCTAGCTAAAAAAAAACATGGAACGACGGCATTCTGAGTACTACAAAGGGACCGTTAAAATATATTCTGTACTCAAGAATTTATTGCCTCAATAAATCCAGGATGTTATTAGCTGTAAGGAAATTTTATTCACTAATAGTAATGGCATGGAAAATGTATATATTTTCTAGGATCTATTTAAATAGACGTTTGTCATTAGTAGGCTTCGGCCTTGCTGGATCCCTACAGTTTTACTGACATCTCTTTGAAGTGTGTGTTAACACAACGCGTCGTCGACGACTTGGGCTCGGTCCGGATGGTTAACGGACGGCCAGATGGCGAGCTACCCATTGCTCGTCGTCGAAATCGAGGTCGGGAGCCCTGTGGCTAGGGCGTGTAGATGTCAGTTCCTCACGCGTGCGGCCGCCTCCTTCTCTAGCATTACTGCTTCGCACAAGGAGGCGACCGCTTTCTATTCTTCCTCTATTCTGTAGTATCCGTACTATGGCCTGTACCAGGACACGGCGGAGCTCCTACGAAAGGAAGCAAAGAAAGAAAGAAAAGAAAGAAAAGAAAAAAGAAAGAACAGAAACAACAGAAAGAAAAGAAAGAAAAGAAAGAACAGAAAGAAAATAAAGAGAAGAAAGAACAGTAAGAAAAGAAAGAAAGCTACAGGTAAAGTTCAACAAAAAGATAATCAACCTAATAAGATAATAAGTTTTAGTCTAATCAGCTTTAGAATATTCCCACTGCTTGAAGTCAGACCTTTTCTCTATGTTTTAATGGGCCATAATCCACTACGCGGGCCCAATGCGGATTTAAGCAGTGGTGATGAAATAAATTATACAAAGTAAAGCGGCCTGCTTGGGTTTGAACTCGTGATGTAAGACTTGTAATACGGGGCCGTTACAACTGGGCCAGCACTGTTCAAACCGCAGTTGCTCTTAGTGTATTTTAAAATAAACTAATATGGTGAATTCTTGCAGGCCTAGCCATGTTACGATCGTTACGTGTCAAATCTCTTTCTACAATTGGTAACGCCACCTATTTGTTTGTTCTGACAACGTGACTTAGCGTTGACATGATGTCATTCCCATACATTTAAAGTTTTCTACTACCGTTAACGATTGTAGATTACCTGGCTTGCTGATTTAAATATGGCTAAGCCTGCTGAGCTACAACAATTAAGTTAGTTATCTGTTTCGTTTAAAATCCTTTCTGTATAAACACTGTTAACAAAAGCACTAATCTAAAATTAAAACTCATTTTGAGTGTTACATTCATTATGAAAAGGCACTAATTGCTTTTTAAAATCTGAGGGTATTACCTAAAGTTTTAATTATTAAATCTAGAGCCAAATGACTGTAGTTTCGGGTTCTGCTTTGTTAATTAACACGAGCTTTACAATTAGTGCATCTGTAGATGAACTGAGTGTGAGTAAAATTAAAATGAACACACACAATACACATACAACAAAAAATACAACAGCACAATACAACAAACACACAACACAAATAATAAATAAAATAAATAAACATATAATTTTTTTGGGTAGATATATCATCAAATAACTCCACCCGGTCTTGGTGAAGTGAAAGGGAGTGTCAGACTTTTACTGACTGAAACCACACCTATATTCCTGCAGTTGCCTTGCATTCTAGAACTACGGGTTTCCTTTTCAGATGTCGATCCATGACCCCAGTAAAGTTCAGCCCTGCTGGGCAACTACAGTTTTCTTGATATCTCTTTGCGCGCGTGGAACATTAAGCGTCGTCGGCGACTTGGGCTCTATCTGGACGATTACCGGACGGCTGGTAGAAAAGCCACATATTGCTTGTTGCCCGCAAGCCTATGCCTACGAGCTGGAAGTCAGGGTCGGGGTCCTGGAGGCTGGGGAGCGGGCGTGAGGATGTCCGTTCCCTCAGCGTTCGGCCGCCTCCTTTGCTAGCATTACAGTTTCGCAGAAAGAGGCGAGCGCCACTCACTTCCGACAGCCCATGATGACGGCCCTCAACGACAAAGCCCCTAAGGCACTGGAATTCCATAAAACATTACAGCATCCAACTATTAGACGAACCGTACGACTACTCAGGCCCCAAGGAACTGAGAATTTGCACCGACGGATCAAAGACGAACAACGGAACAGGAATCGGAGTCTTCTCCAACGACCTTAATATAAAGATATCCAAACCGCTAGGAACACTCAACTCTGTCTATCAGGCAGAATGTGTTGGCATCATTCTAGCGGCCCACACCATAGAAGCCAGGAGAGTTACGGACACTCATATCCGCATAATCTCCGACAGTGCCTCAGTACTTAAATCACTGGGAAAAACCTCCACAACCTCGAAACTCATACAAGAATGCCACTTTGCACTAGAACGCGTTACAGTGCCAAACAATATCACTGTGACACTGCAGTGGATAAAAGGACACAGCGGCTTACTCGGCTGGGCAACGACGCAGCTGATGAGCTGGCAAGGCGGGGGTCTAACACGGTGGTCTTCGGACCTGAACCCATGCATGCATGCTAACGTACAAGCGGGAAGGTGGTGGTCCCTGGCACCGGGATGCAGGAAGGCTAAAGAAGTCATGCCATGCTTAAATAGAACCCTAACCAGCAACCTTCTGCGACTGGACAGAAGCAGCCTGAGTCTGGTAGCAGAAACCATCACCGAACACTACTCCCTGAACAAACACTTCTTCACAATAAATATCACGGATAGTCCTCTGTGCAGAGGATGCATGTAGTCAGAAGAAACTGTCCCGCACGTGCTACTCGGGTGCACAGCCGTCAGCGAGATAAGAACACGAATCTTGAGAGCGCCGAATTCAATCATAGACGCCCTGAGCAACTAAAGAGACTAATCTGCTTCTGGAGTGATTTGGACTGGTAGGAGTAAAGGCCGCCATGGCCCACGCACAATTGTCCGCTAAGGACTAAGTGCGGAAACCAGACCACAGAGATAAGATAAGATTAGATTTTCATACCTACAGCTCGAAGTGCGCTAGGCCTAGCATAATTTACGAGGCCTAGTGGGGCAGATGCCTACTAAAGATATGGGGACATTTGAAAGAGTGACCGTGGTTCTAGATCGCAAAAAGCAACTAAAGGATATATAGGTGGATTTTAGTCAATATAAGTCTGACACGACCTCTCGTTCAACCCTAGAGCAAGCTCTAGCAAGCGAAAGAAAACTTTTGTATAACAAATTTGCGTGTCACAGTCAGTGTTGGAATTTAGGGTCACCCCTAAATTCAGTAAAGCTTAATTTAGATGCCGAAAAATTAATAACTTAGTCTATAATTATTGCTGCTCCAAAAATCAGTTATTGTTAAAATTTCTCGCTTCTAAAGACAATGTAAAACTATTTTTATTACAATTCAGTTCGACTAGACAAGAGAAGTTTAACGCTCAACGATTGATGATATTTTTAATGGCACAATTTCAACTAGGAGTATAAGTTTTAACACAGCCGTTTTATTTAATTGAAATTATATTTAAAAATATTTCTGTTTGATCCTCAGATGTACTGAGTCAATACCGTCAATCAAAAGCATACCATTTGTGAACTCTACATTTTCAATATATATTTTCAAAGGATATCAGAAGTTTAACAAAATGATGTATCCTTTGTCTGCAGTTTTCAGTATATTGATATATACTTTTCTCTTATTTCAACTTGATTTTCCAATTCTTTAAATTGAAAATGTAGCGAATTGGCAATACCAAACAAATGCAGGACTTAAAGATACTTCAGACTTGATTTCGTTGTTATATAAATACTTCCTGAATTAGAATATGTTTAAAACTAGCTTCTGCCAACGGCTTCGCCTGTGAGAGAATAGAAAATTATCGCAAGGGAACATACTTTATTTTTTTTTTTCGGTGGGAAAATCATCTTATGACATCCCCCGCCCTTGGGCGGGGCGGGAGATAGTGTCAGACTTTTACTGACTAAAAACCCACTCCTGTTCCTTCGTTGCCTTTCGTACCAGGGCCGAGTCTTCCTTTCAGAATCAGACCCTTGGCCCCGGTAGGCTTCGACCCTGCTACGCCCCTACAGTTGCTGACATCTCCTTGAGGCGCGCGTGGAACAGCACGCGCCGTCGACGACTTGGGCTCGGTCCGGACGGTTACCGGACGGTCGGACGGCGAGCCACCCATTGCTCACCGTCCGCAAGCCTGCGCCTACGATGGCCGGAAATCGGGATCGGAATCCCGGCGGCGATTGGGGCGTGAGGACCGTTGCCTCACGCGATCGGCCGCCTCCTTTGCTAGCATTACTGCTTCGCAGAAGGAGGCGACCGCCTGCCACTCCTCCTCGCTCCGGACCGTGGCCTGTACCAAGGCCCGGCGCGAGGGATCGCCGCCGCCGATCGCCCTCACTAGGACACGGCGTTGCTCTGCCCAAGCGGGACACACCTCCACCGTGTGCTCCACCGTGTCCTCCGGGTGGTCCACACAATGGTGCCACCCGGGCGTTTCTTCCGCACGAATCCGGTGCAGGAACCTCCCGAACTTACCATGTCCGGTGAGGACCTGCGTCATGCGGAAGGTAAGGACGCCGTGTTGCTTTTCCAGCCACTCCTCAAAGAGGGGACTTACCGCCATAATTATGGCGTGCCCAGCACTGGGTTGCAATAGTCGCTGTCGCCATTCCGCCATGAGACCCCGCCGGAGCTCTGTCCGCCATGCCGCGACTTGTCGTGGCAGCGGAGTTTCGCCCCGACGACTTTATTTTTGGAGGTGGGAAATCTAATAGTGACTTCTTCTGCTCTAGGGCGGAGCGAAAGGACGTGTCAGACTTTTACTGACTAAAATCACACCAATGTTCCTTCAGTTGCCCTTTGCATTCCAGGACCACGAGTTTTTCTTTCAGAAGTCAACACATGGCCCCAGTAGGCTTCGGCCCTGCTAGGCTACGATTTTGCTGGCATTTTTGTGAGGTGCACGTGGAACACTACGCGCCGTCGACAACATGGGCTCGTTCTGGACGGTTACCAGACGGCCGGAGAGCGAGCTACCCATTGCTCGCCGTCCGCTAGCCCACGCCTACGGTAGCTGGAAATCGGGATCGGCGGAAACGGCAGTGCTCCGCCGAAGCGGGGCACACTTCCACCGTGTCCTCCGGCCGGTCCGCACAATGGTGACACCCGGGCTTTTCTCCTGCCTGAATCAGGTGTAGGAACTTCCCGAAATTACCATGTCCGGTGAAGACCTGCAACACGTGGAAGGTTAGGACGCTGTGACGTCTCTCCAGCCAATCTTCAGGGGACTTACTGCTATGATTGTGGGGTGCCCAGCACTGAGTTACAATAGTCACTGTTGCCATATCGCCATGAGATGCCGCCAGAAAAGGGAACATACTTGGAGGATAAAAGTATCCTATGTTCTATTCCATAACATGGTGTACTCGGGTGTCAAATTTCGTTCAAATTCGTTCTGTCGTTTGATTGTGAAGGAGTCTTGTTCTGGTTTTTCACGGACAAATAAATAATAATTATTATCCATCAGCAACTTGCTCTAAAATCTCTCTTGTGGAATCGGAAGTGCCGTACTACAGGTATGAGCCCGACCCATATCTTGATAATGGTCATTTAGCTTTGTACTGGGATCGGCCCATCATCACTGACAGGACTACTGCGGCCAATAAGCCTAGTATAGTGGTTGTGGACCGAAGCGAGAAGCGTGCAATGATTATTTTCATAACTGTTCCGCACGATGAGAACCTCGTGAAAGCCGAGAAAGATAAACAAATCAAGTATATTGACTTGACTCGCGAGGTTTTTGACATATAGGAAGTGGATTCGGCGATCATTATACCGGTAGTCGTGTCAGCCAATGGCTTAATAGCCAGGAGCCTCGACCAAAACTTTAGGAGGCACTCGTTAGGCAACTGGATCATGGGTTTGATTCAGAAAAATGTACCTCTGGACACGACTCGTATAGTTAGGAGGTTCCTTTCTCAGGAGCCCTGAGCACCGGTAGCTTGGACCCTGTTCCCGTTACCGGTGGGCTACTATTTTTTATATCTTTAAATTTTTTTTAATATGCTTTTTTTTAAGAAATAACTAAAAATGTAAAAAATATGTTTATATATAGAAAATAAATGGAATGATAATAAAAAAAAAACATTTCAGAATTACTTCCATATATTTGTTAATACCAATGTTCTTAGCCTAGTGTTACTAAAAGCATAATGAATTAATAATAATAATAATTATACCCTATCAGGCGCTTGCTTTCGCGTGTAGGCCTATCCAGTGTGCCATCAGTACAGAGTCCTATCGGCCAGCGCACGCGGTCAGGTTCCGCATCAGCACACTGAACGCGTTATTATATTGCACACGCAGGGCGTTGTATGTCCTCCGCGAGTATTTGGCCCACAAACTACATATGTAAAAGATCTGGCAGAAAGCTCTAAATAGTGTGACCTTCACTTGTTCATTACACCGTGCGAATCTGCGAGCCAACATATTACAGCAAACAGACAACGCCCTGCGTTCCCTCAGAATACTCAGAATTTGCAATATTGGCCAAAAAGTATTAAAACCCCCATATTAAAGGGTTTCATTTCCAACGCTGCATCAAGCTGACATTTCCTTTAGTATAGTGCCAAAAGTTGCGGTATTAATATATTTTCTACTCTGGTCATGATTAATGTGCTTTAGTGGTCACGATAAACCCAACACTATAATTAAGAAGTGAAGGTCTATTTTGCTACGGTCTTTTTCTTACTAGCATTAGTAGGATGACTTATGTATGACAAACGGCTTTGTGCAAGTTTTGATAAATTACAGCTTTTCCTTTATTGGCCTCTCGTCTCGCAAACTTGATTTTCTCACTTCCTGATTCCTTTTCATCCTTATTTTGTTTATTTTTACCCGACTGCAAGAAGGCGCGCTTCAACAAAAAAAGTAATACTTTTTAACAAATCCAATAAAAACTTCCTAAAGTCAATAAATACTCGTGTTAAAACAATAAGTTTTAGGACATTTTATTAAGAAACAATTATATTAATTATTCACTTTTTCTTGTTTCTTTATTTCTTCTTTTTTCTTTTTTCCTTCTTTCTTCTTCTGCTACTGAGAATTTGTAAGAGTTTGTAGAATGAATGAATGGAAACCAATGGATGTTACCTCTTAGGACATCACGATTACTTTTGAGAACTGTCAAAATGCTGGGATTTACATATTTAAAGTTCTTGACTGACCCCCGGCTTATATTGTAACTAAGTAACCAGAGACGTCAGATATACTTGAAGTTTTCATGGAAACCGATGAATGGATTTGAATGATAAGTACAGCATAATCAGCCTTAAATAATGTTCCCACTGCTGAGACTCAAGCCTCTTCTCTCTAGGAAAGGGAATGGGCCACAATCCATAACGCAGTCCCAGTGCGGGTGGGTGAATGTAACGTAACGAGTCTACGAATTTTTTGTTTTAGGAGATGCCGTCCCTCACGATGTTTTCCTTTACCGTTTTGAGAGTAGTGGTGATGAAATAAATACACATAGTAATGTGCCTGACTGGGTTTAAACTCTTGACCTACAACTCGTGAGTCGGGACCGTTACCATTGAGCCACCACTACTCTGCACTGGGCCATAGAAACAACTCATTAATAAAATTAAAATTCATTCATATCCGTCCAACGGTGTCCATAAAAACTTCAACTATATCCGACAACCCTGGTTACTTACCTCCTTTATTGGCTGTACATCAGTACATCACGTATAGCACAAAGTTAAAGTTAGAATAGATAAATTATGTTTATATGATTAAATTTAGTTTAAATCGAAAAAAACTTAAATATTAACTAAACTCTACTAAAACCTAACTATGTACATAAATATAATACAAAGTACACTCAGGCGTCGAAGTACTCCTCCACATCGCTGTCATCCGGAAATGTGCTCAGAAGACTGGCAGCATTGCTACGTTGAATGGCAATGCTAATTCTTTGGGCGAAGAATGAGCCAGCCCTCTGGTCACGCAAAATAAACACCACAAAACGTTTAAATATGTTTTTTTTTAATGTAGTTTTATTAGAGTAATATCACGAACGCACTATTTATATGTCACCGAAAAATTGCAAACGTCGTCGTAAGAATGTTAAATATCGCGAGAAATTTATTGTAAACTTTTTTTCTAAATAAGGTAAAGGTAAGTTGTATTTACGGTGACATATACATACATTCGTAACGATGACCGTATCCATTCGCAAAACAATGTAAACTTTGATAACAAATCATACCTAGTTTGTACCCAACAAACCTTTCATTAATGAAACTACAACCTATATTATTATCTCTCTGTTTCATTAAAGCATACCTGATATTATTATTTCATTTCACCAACAAAGTCTGCAGCCATCCAACCATTCGCAATTATCGTCAATTCACCCGAAACCATAATAAACTTCTCTACATACACACATTTTGGTCTGAGAGCATTTATTCATGGACATGCAATGTATCAAGTGCTGATCATAAATATTTTTGAGCTGTCATCTCGAATACCAACACGGTTTATTTTCAACTCGATCGACTACTCTATTCTGTAAGTTTTGTCCGACCAGTATAATGGCTACTTGGACAGCTCTGTCAATTGTCCCGTTCGCTATTAGGATATTATTCTCGCCTTTTAAGTCATCATCAGCTTTTCAGAAGTAAAACACTGTTGGACTAATATAGAGTGGCTGCCATAATTTCGTTATTTTACAACAACAACTAACTTTATTGAATTCTTAGAAAGTATTTATCAATGGTAACAAAGTTTCTTTTTATTCACATACTGAGTGGTCGAAGAATGTGCATAAAATGTCCGGAAAACCTAACTCTCATACTCGCACACAAGGATGACTATTGCCACGCTCTTGTATTAAAGTAGTCTGGCTGAGTATTAGAACCATCAAAACCTTCTATCCTGCTACTGAGGAAACATTATCTTAAAATTATAGAAGAAACATTTAAAACTAAACAGCTTTTATATTATAACGTAAATAAAATTACATTTTATTGAAGTTTCAGGGTGTCTGGTGGAGGGATGTATCACACTACGTGTCTGGCAATAGATGACCAAGATTACTAATACCATACAGAAGAAAGTGAAAAAAATTGAACTTTATAATCAAATTAATTTAGGTTGCTTTTGGCACACCTTTGTAGGGTATAGTTCCTATTTGTATTGGGGACATGCATTTACAAACTTACAGCTTTTATAAAATAAGGAAAGTCTGACAGCCACGGGCTCTTTGACTACTACTTATATTATTAAGTAAATTTTTCTCACCATCATAGTAGATCCCATGCGGACATTTAGGGCAGCTAGCAAGCAAATGCGGTCTCTGCAACGGGAGGTCGTTGTACATCCGAAACGACGAGCGCGGCCATTCGCTTACTGCACTTCCTCTTGAATTTCTGAGTTCCTCGATACCTGTAGAGACGAATACTTCAAGGGGATTATTGTAGAAGTTTCCAATTGGAGTGAAAGATTTATTCAAGGTTTCGTCAGGAGATAAATAGTTTTATCAAATGTCATATTGTTGTGTCATGCAATGTTGTAACACGGTATGTATCCAATCATACGAATCTTTTGCAAGCCCAGAGAAATTATTTCTGTGTGAAACTTCAAAATGTATGTTTTCAATATGTGGTGTGTAGTCAATCAAAATTTTATGAGGGTGAAATATCTTTAAATAGCTTCTCCTGCTCTGGTTGGATCGAGAGGTAGTGTCAAACTTTTACTGACTAAAAACCACCCGTTGCCCTTTGTGATCCACGGCCGCACTGACTCTTTTAATAATTCTGTTTCCAATTCCGAAGTTACAGCAGTCCCGTCAATCATTTTGACATCTCTTTGATGCGTGTGTTGAACACACGGCGCGGTAGACCCGGGCTTAAGTGGTCAACTTTTTGGGCATTTCGTCAGTCACTATTCTTATTGTACGGCACTTTTTTAGAGCCAATCGCATGAGTCCACCGATTTTTTAGCTTAGACATCGCTTGCTGACCTTAGTCTGTGGATGGGTGACCCAGTTGCGTAGCTATACCCTATTCAGGGAGTCGTGAGACAAAAGGTAAACAAACTATGAAAAGGGTTGCTTAAAAACATGAGTAAACCTGGACCATTTTTTCTTCGCCGAAGAACAATCGTGCAAAGAAAACGCCAATGCATTTAACAGAAAAGGAAACTGTTATTAATGTATTAAAACACGTCGAAAAAACTTGGCCAAAGGTATATCTACATTGTTTGCTTTGTTTACATTTTGTCTCAATCCCAGATGAATAGGGTATAGATGACCAACAACCCTGGGGCAAAATAAAACTGGGGCCTCTTTTTTACATGGGTAATCGTCAAATAACCTCTCCTGCTCTGGGTGGAGCGGGAGGGAGCGGCAGACTTTTACTACCTAAAACAAGTTGCCATGTTTAAAGTAGTGTTACCTATGTTCTTTAGATTTCGAAGGTGGGAGGATTTATCGGAGGTTCAATAAGAGTTGTTGATCTTCACAACTCAGTAACTGGGTATCACGAAGCTCTTTGGCATGATTAGTACCAACGGTCACCAATCCATGTACCGATATCGGCAATCATCTTTGCAAAGTATTCTTCATCACCAATTAATTTGTATAATAATCAGAAATAAATGATAAGTATTCTATTCATTTATATTATTTTCATAAGACTGAAGAAGTGCTTATTGCTTGTAAGCTTTTCCATCTCATTAGGACCTACAAGTGTCTTATAATAATTATATTTAGGTCGCTTGAGTGCCTTCTTAAGCCTTCTTGAGGTTCAAGGGGAAACGAATATTTTTTTCAGTACAAAAATATTATATTTTTATACAGTAAAAATTACACTACAATGCCTATTTGTCTATTTTTTGTAAAATAAACTACTAAGTACTTATTATTGGATTTTTTTGTATTTTTTGAAATTATTGTTTATTGAATCTTGGGATTTTAATTTGTTTAATGCATATTATAATGATTTTATTTTATTTTTTGTGTAATGAAAAGAAATGTTTTAATTTATTGTACTTTGTATTTTAGGCTAATTATTTTATATGGATGATCTCTATTAGGGGTTTTTCCCTGAAATAAATGTTTTTTTTATTTTTATTATACGCTTGGTGTACGCATGCTCACAGTTTACATACAAAACTATGAAACTGTGTCGACGAAGCTGCAATGTCGTATCGTCGTGTCCTTGACGCTTCGTACACATAGCGTACACCAAGCGTATAATGATGAATACGCGTCTATGAAGCTATGCGTCCGTCGCCAGGGGGCCTAACTTACTTTCTGGATACAAGAATTTTGTAATCATTGATATTTTGTATAATAAACTACCAGACTGGGTTGGTGGAATTGGACTTGCTCCTACTATGATGTGTCAATGTTGTCATGATATATTATACGCTTGTTGTACGCCTGCTCACAGCTTAAATACAATACTCTGAAACTGTCGACAAAGCGGCAACGTCGTATCGTCGTGTCTTTGACGCATCGTACACCAAGCGTACACCAAGGTAGACAGGGGGCGTAACTTACTTTCTGGATACAAGAATTTTGTAATTATTGATATTTTGTAGTTACACTACCGGACTGAGATGGTGGAATGATTTGCCCCTACTATGATGTGTCAATGACGTTATCATGATTTATTATACGCTTGGTGTACGCCTGCTCACAGCTTACATACAAAACTATGAAACTCTGTCGACGAAGCGGCAACGTCGTATCGTCGTGTCGTTGACGCTTCGTACACCAAGCGTACACCAAGGTAGACAGGGGGCCTAACTTACTTTCTGGATACAAGAATTTTATAATTATTCATAATTTGTAGTTACACAACCGGACTGAGTTGGTGGAATTGGACTTGCCCCTACTATGATGTGTCAATGTTATCATGATATATTATACGCTTGGTGTACGCCTGCTCACAGCTTAAATACAAAACTATGAAACTGTCGACAAAGCGGCAACGTCGTATCGTCGTGTCGTTGACGCTCCGGTCACCAAGCGTACACCAAGGTAGACAGGGGGCATAACTTAGTTTCTGGATGCTAGAATTTTGTAATTTTTGATATTTTGTAGTTACACTACCGGACTGAGATGGTGATGGTGGAATGAATTGCCCCTACTTATGACGTGTCAATGTTATCATGATTTATTATACGCTTGTTGTACGCCTGCTCACAGCTTATACACAAAACTATGAAACTCTGTCGACGAAGCGGCAACGTCGTATCGTCGTGTCGTTGACGCTTCGTACACCAAGCGTACACCAAGGTAGACAGGGGGCCTAACTTACTTTCTGGATACAAGAATTTTGTAATTATTGATATTTTATAGTTACACAACCGGACTGAGATGGTGGAATGACTTACCCCTACTATAATGTGTCAATGTTATCATGATTTCACAACAATAAAATAATAGTGCTATTTGTTTTTCATAGCTTCGTCTCACCTGTCTCTAGAAGGGGAGGGAGTGTAGGAACGCCTTTGCTCTGTAGTGGAGCAGTTCGTGCATCTAAAAAATTTATACTCTGTCACTTCTAAAATACATACCCTATATTGGCTTTAATTTCCCAAGATTACATAATGCTGTAGCAATGTTAAACATCTAACTCTTACTTCTTAGTAAGCATTATACTACATATATCTACGAATAAAAGTTGTACTGCGCTCAACTGTGCTGAATATATACTCCCTACAAGACTTAAAATCGTACCTAGAATAGTCATAGTCATAGTAGTTTATTGGTAAGGGATTCTTACAAGTCATCTACAGAATACTTATAAGAGAAATTATAAGTTACGCCACTTCTCCATTAGGTACGTGACCATACTTCTCATTTTATAACTAAGCAACGGGGAAATGAGACAGCTTGTAATAAATTAATTTGTCTTTTTTACAACGCCAACTAAATAGTCTTTTCCAGCAGCGATCGAAGCGAGCGGAGCTTGAAATTGTAGGGCTCTCCGACATGGACGATTAGGTTATTTTTTTTTATAACCGCCTAGAAAGTTACTTACAAAGAAGATAACTAATGGCTACAATACTATCATTAAGAAACTCGTTAATTGTAGCTGACTTAGTAATTTAGAAGGCAATGTAGATTTTTAGATTTGTATAATGCTATTAAAAATCCTGAGTAAGTGCGAGTCGGACTCGCGCCCTGAGGGATCCGTAAAAACTCACCTATGAAAATAGTTCAATTCCAGATTTTTCTGAAATGCAATTTTTTTTTGGTGACGTAACAATAAAATTACTGTTTTCAGATTTATTCCTATACCTATGCCATAAGACCTTATTTTATGCCAAATTTCAGGATTCTGTGTCAACGGAAAGTACCCTATGAATTTTGATTGCCTTGATTATATACAGCTTTTGAAAAGAAGTCTAAAAATATTTTCCCTAAGTTTGTATTTAGTGACTGGGCGACTAAAGGTATTAGGGTAAGTAGGGAAAAACTATATGAGCTGTATGGCCTTAAGCCATTCTTCAACACTGAAACTTTTAATAAATATGTAAATAGATATTCTAAACTCTTCAGAAAGATTTGCAAGGTAGCAAAGGCCCTGTACATTAGCAATAAGATCAAATCGGCAGACAATAAAATAAAGACTGTGTGGAAAGTTATTAATAATGAAACTGGTAGGAATAAAGTGCGCAATACGGATTTTTTGTTGGAGACTTCACATGGTCCCAAAAGCTCTAACATAGAAGTAGCCCAAGAGTTTGTGAATTATTTCACCGATATACCTCTTAGGACAACGGAAGCTCTAAATTCCTCCCCTGAAGATTCAGTTGCTTTATTGAAAGCAAACTTGCCAGGCTGTCCGGTTGAATTTCAATTCAAACATATAAACCCTTTGACAGTCATAAAGGCTTTCCGGCAAATCAAAGTCAAATTAACCGAAGACCTATGGGGAATGTCTGTTAAAGTATGCACATCTATAATTGAGACCATAGCACCGTACTTAGCTTTAATATTTAATTTGTGTGTGGACCAAGGAGTCTTTCCAGATATAATGAAGTACAGTAAGGTTATACCACTTTTTAAATCCGGTGACCATAATGACACTAATAATTACAGACCTGTATCAGTATTGCCGGTTTTCAGTAAGGTGTTTGAAAAAGTTATGCTTAATCAAATGCTTTACCATTTTAACAGCAATAAAATCTTTCATGATCAGCAGTATGGTTTCACCAAAGGACGTTGTACGACTGACGCTGGTGTCACTTTATTAAAACATATATTTGCAGCGTGGGAAGAAGCCCAAGATGCGATAGGAATTTTTTGTGACCTCTCAAAGGCTTTTGATTGTGTTAATCACGAAACCTTGCTTTTAAAGCTAGAACATTATGGACTAGGTAAACTTGCACTCAGCTTGGTGAAATCTTATTTAATTGACAGGCAACAGCAAGTTCAGATAAACGGTGTCGATTCTCCGGGTTTGAAAGTCAAAATGGGTGTACCACAAGGCTCAATATTAGGTCCTTTCCTCTTTTTAGTATATATAAATGATCTACCGCATCTATTAAAAAAACAACCACATATTGTATTGTTTGCTGACGATACGTCGTTAATTTTTAAGATCAATAGACGTTCCACTAATCTTGATGACGTAAACGATGCTTTACAGCAAGTCCAAAACTGGTTTACTGTTAATAATTTAGTGTTAAATGGAAAAAAAACTAAGTGCATAAGATTTGCGTTACCGAATGTTAAAAGTAATTACTCCGACATAGTATTGAACAAGAAGAAACTTGAATTCGTCGAGAATACGGTTTTCCTAGGGATCACGCTTGACTCGAGGCTACAATGGGGTCCTCATTTAACATCTCTGGCAGGTCGGCTTAGTTCAGCAGCATATGCTGTCAGAAAAATCCGTCAATTTACTGATGTGGATACTGCGCGACTAGTTTATTTTAGTTACTTTCATAGTATCATGTCTTACGGTATTTTGCTATGGGGACGGGCTGCAGATATAGAGTCTATTTTTATTCTGCAGAAAAGAGCTATCAGAGCCATATATAATCTTCGCAGACGCGATTCTCTTAGGGAACTATTTAAGGAAATAAACATCCTGACGGTCCCTTGTCAATACTATTATGAAAACATTATGTATGTTCGGAAAAATATTCATCTTTTTACTAAGATAAGTGACAGGCACAATTTTAATACTAGGAACAGGAACAAATTAGATCAACCTCGGTTCAGATTGGCTAAAGTACATAGTTCTTTCATGGGGTCCTGTGTAAAATTTTATAATAAAATACCAGTTGAGATTCTACAACTAAATGAGTCCAAATTTAAAGCATGCATTAAACGCACACTATGTAGACAAGCGTATTATAAACTGGAAGATTATATCCTTGATAAAAGCGCTTGGCTAAATGCCGGTCCTGCTCCGCAGCCACAGCCACTTTTACCTTCAAATTAGTTTTTTTTTTTTATAATTTTGGAAGAGATACTGTTCCCCTTTTTGTATTGTTGTTTTAGAAATGTTTTTTATTTTATTTTATTTTATTTCAATAGAGCTGATAATTTATTATCTTTTGTATTTGGAAACAGTAGCATTGTATAATGTAGAAGCACTTTGTTTTTCAAGTTTTGTGAATGTGAAGTACCATGGAACATTTTTATTAGGTTACAACTTGTTTGACATTACGAGCATGGCAGTTGAGAGTTTGTCATGCTCACTCAAATGTCTCGCTGATGGTGGCACGTGTTATTGGGTCATTCAGTTCCCTTAAAAATGGTTGAGCTGAGTGGGGCTGATGCACGCGTCATGCTCGTGAACGGGTGCCGTCAGTTGAGACTGGTCATCTCTTAGCTGCCAGTGACTTAATTCAATTTCTATTTTTTTTTTATTAGTCTTTTTTTAAGTATATTTTTTTTATTTTAATTATTATTACTTATCTACATTGTGCTCACATATTAGAAGCGACAAGAAATATGTAACCAAGATTTATGTAACTCATAACATGATTTAAAAGAGTGTCCATGGAGTTTCTTGCACGTTCTTCTCCATAGAGATCTACGCTTTGGAACGTGCAATTTAGCTTCACTTGTTTTTTCTTGACTGACTGACATTTTGACAATTCAAAAGTGCCTGTAATTGGTTTATTTGAAATAAACGTTTCTGATTTCTGATTTCTGATTTCTTGAGAGTGTCGAAATATACGATTTTTGCATCATAAACGGCCGTACCTTTCTTTCCGTTAACTTAGAAGTTTGATTTTTTCACAGCTTCAAGGGACCGCAGATTTGAGTATATGGTTTTAATTTCAACTCGATACCTCCACGCGTTCCCTTGACAGACAGATGGACAACAAAGTAATCCTATAAGGGTTCCGTTTTTCCTTTTGAGGTACGGAACCCGAAAAATAGTCTGTTTATAAGTAAACAGGCTATTTTTCGCACCCGTACTATAATATACAGTCATGTAAGTTTTCTACTTGAAATATATATTTCTACACAGGCAATTCATCTACAAACAATCAATCTGCCTGGCATTTTCCCAACCATGTTGAAATCTGCTTTAGATAAAACCAAATGCAGCTGAATATCAGTATTCAGCTGCATTTGGTTTTATCTCATTTGGTATTTAGCAGCTGTATTTAGCATGGAGCTGACTAAGCAGTCAGCTCCATGCTAAATACAGCTGAAGTAGAGGAGTGGGTGCTATATGGTGGATAAGCATCCACCATATAGCACCCACTCCTGTCAAGATCGATGACTCTACTCGAAGTTGTGGACGTGAAGAATCAACGTTACCGACATAGCTCGAAGAATCACTGCCATGTGTTTTCACGGCCCTCGGAGCGCGCCGCCTCGGCGCTCCCAATTAACGGTAGGAGGAGTTCACATCGGCGTCGGGTCGACGATGAAGTACCTGGGACTCGTCCTCGACAGCCGGTGGAATTTCGAGGAGCACTTCCGACGTCTGGCTCCCAAACTGAATCGGAATGGGGCTGCCCTCAAGCGGCTCCTGCCCAACCTCGGGGGTCCAGACGCCTCCTGCCGGAGGCTCTACGCAGGCATCGTCCAGTCCATGGCCCTTTATAGGGCGCCGGTGTGGGCGCCGTCACTGCGAAAGCGACCGGCGGCCCAGCTGAACGCGTGCCAGAGGGTCATGGCCATACGGATGGTGCGGGGATACCGCACGGTTTCCCGCGAAGCGGCGAGCCTCCTTGCTGGCCAGCCACCATGGGATCTGGTGGCAACAGGCCTTGCACGCATGCACGATCTGCGCGTGGAGATGCAACGTCGGGGCGAAACTCCGCTGCCACGACAAGTTGCGGCATGGCGGACAGAGCTCCGGCGGGGTCTCATGGTGGAATGGCGACAGCGACTATCGCAACCCAGTGCTGGGCACGCCGTAATTATGGCGGTAATTCCCCTCTTTGAGGAGTGGCTGGAAAGGCAACACGGCGTCCTTACCTACCGCATGACGCAGGTCCTCACCGGACATGGTAAGTTCGGGAGGTTCCTGCACCGGATTCGTGCGGAAGAAACGCCCGGGTGCCACCATTGTGCGGACCACCCGGAGGACACGGTGGAGCACACGGTGGAGGTGTGTCCCGCTTGGGCAGAGCAACGCCGTGTCCTCGTGGGGGCGATCGGCGGCGGCGATCTCTCGCGCCGGGCCTTGGTACAGGCCATGGTCCGAAGCGAGGAGGAGTGGCAGGCGGTTGCCTCCTTCTGCGAAGCAGTAATGCTAGCAAAGGAGGCGGCCGATCGCGTGAGGCAACGGTCCTCACGCCCCAATCGCCGCCGGGATTCCGATCCCGATTTCCGGCCATCGTAGGCGCAGGCTTGCGGACGGCGAGCAATGGGTGGCTCGCCGTCCGACCGTCCGGTAACCGTCCGGACCGAGCCCAAGTCGTCGACGGCGCGTGCTGTTCCACGCGCGCCTCAAGGAGATGTCAGCAACTGTAGGGGCCTAGCAGGGTCGAAGCCTACTGGGGCCAAGGGTCTGATTCTGAAAGGAAGACTCGGCCCTGGTACGAAAGGCAACGAAGGAACAGGAGTGGGTTTTTAGTCAGTAAAAGTCTGACACTATCTCCCGCCCCGCCCAAAGGCGGGGGATGTCATAAGATGATTTTCCCACCGAAAAAAAAAAAAAAAAAAAGCTCGAAGAATCACTCACACAGTGGTCAGGGCACATTGCTCGCAGCACAGATGGCCGATGGTCCCGAATACTTCTGAAGACGTAGCATTAGACGGCCTTCCACAAGGTGGACCGGTGGGCACGCCATAATTATAGCAGAATTATTATTTACTGTTGTGTTTTACGAACCTGACGCGGACGAAGTCGCGGGCAACAGCTAGTATAATATATAATAATATATTCCACCACTATCACACAACGTCGTCTAGCCCCACCCTAAGCAAGCTTGTGTTTTGAGTACTAGACATCTGATAAATATACTTATATATTTCTAAATACATACATATTATAGAAAAAGTACACCCAGACACAGAATAAATTATTGTGCTCATCATAAAATCATTTGTTCTCGATGGAAATTTAACCCACGACCTCCGGCATAACAGTCAGGGCCACAAACCAATAGACCAACAGGCGAGTCTAAAACCAAGAGGCCAGTCTAAGTAATGATGATGATAACTAAATTTGATGATATAAATATAACTTTTACTTTAGCAATACTACATCATCATCATCTTCATAACCATTTCTCAACTGTGTTGGGGTTGGCTTCCAGTCTAACTGGATGCTGCTGAATACCAGTATTTTACATGAAGCGACTGCCTATCATACCTCTACAATCCAGTAACTGAGCAATACGGTACTTCTTATAGACTGACAGTAAAATCCTTAGATAGACTGACAGTAAAATCCTTAGATAGACTGACAGTTAAATCCTTAGATAGACTGACAGTAAAATTTTCTGGTTTCTAACTATTCGTAATGACTGTCAAAGATCTAAAAATGACAGCTGAAACCAACGGCTTAACAAGCGTTCTGAGGCATGGAGAAATCTTGGTATTTTAAGATGGTCACCCATCCACAGCCTAAACTCACCAAGAGTTGCTTAACCCTAAAAATCGACGCATTTTAACCATAAGCACTTGGATCGTGTGCTCATATGTATGAATAATCTAATTTAGTACAACACACCATCATAAAAGTCCAGTCATTTATTTGAATTATAAACGTGTTCCGGTAATCTGATCTTTTGAAAAAGTGCCTACACATATCAAGGGATCAAAAAAGGTCGAATAGCATATTTAAGGCTGAAAATAAATCATGTAAGTATGACCCGGACGTATCCTTAGGGATCCATGCTTTTTATTATGGATCGCAAATCCGGCTGACGTAAAACTAACATTTATTTTGGCAAATGTTTCATGATCTTGGACACTACTGTGGCTATCAACAATTTTTTTACAAGGGCTTTTATTGCAATGAAATATTATCCAAGTGAAGTCAATGTGTTTAGAGATCGATTATGTGATATTTATGATTTTGGACTACTGTTATATTGTTATTTGAAGATCATCTACTTATATTCTCTTCGACCACATAAAAAAGCACTTTTTTTCCCCAAATTACCTCGAAAACTTTTCCATCTAAACTTTCCAATTTTCTTTCTTTAAGAGCCATCCAACCCACGGTACATTTTCATACTACAGCTCTTACGTAATTATGACGTTATTACACATATTTTTATAAATATCTTGGAAACAGAATATATTATCTTGTGAATATTTTCTAAGTTTCTATTGGAATCAAATCATAAATTTGTGTAAAACTAAACCAGTAAAGACCTCTGAAAATCTGCTACTTCGAGCGAATTTTGGCCCATAAATTAAAAAAGTCTTGTTCATTTACTTCTGATTCTGAGTTACTAAAATTATTTTCGAAATTTTTAAAGTTTAAAAAAATTCATACTGGCTTCTGCCAGCGGCTTCTCCTGCATGAAAGTCGGTTCCTCCTTATAAACTTTAGAACCCCGATTCATAACTTTAAGGGTTGAATTTTGGAAAATCGTCTCTTAGTCCTCACCTACGTCATAAAACAAAAACTTTGTGCAAAATATCACGCTCCTAGGCCCTCTAGTTTCGGCTGTGCGTTGATATTTCAGACAGTCAGTTTGTTCTTTTAGATATTATATAGATTCCAGTGAATGACAGAATTACTGAATGCCAATAGCGCGTTCAGGTGTTATCTCTCTTTTTTCGCGTTCCATCTTTATCAAACTTTGCGTTGAATTGCGTTGGATGAACCAAAAAGCTTTTAAACCATGCTCAGATTGACGATAAACGCTCTCGTAAGAACCGTACTTGAAATAAAATTCTAGTACCGTATATACCGCATTTACTTTTAATTATTTTGACAAAGTTCTATTGCCAACATACTACCAAACAAATCGATCGATCTCCTATTTATTATGCGGTCATTGGCTCCTGAGCTTATTATAAAATATCAAGACATTTCATACATCAAATTAGTTGCTTCCTAACTACATATCAAACAGTAATTACAAGCAAACAAATATTTTAAAACCTATTGTATTAGGGTTCCGTACCTAAAAAGGAAAAAAACGGAACTCTTATAGGATCACTTTGTTGTCCGTCCGTCTATGTGTCAAGACCCTTTATCTCGAGAATGCGTTGAGGTATTAAATTGAAATTAAAACCATACACTCAAGTTTGCGGTCTCTTTAAGCTTTGAAAAAGTCAAATTTCTAAGTTAACGAAAAAAAAGATACGGCCGTTTATGTTCTAAAAAAGTATATATCGACAATCTCGTGGAAATCAAAATTCCCGTTGACCCAGAATCCTGAAATTTTGCATAAAGCAAGGTCTTATAGCACTGGTATAGGAAAAAATCTGAAAACTGCAAATTTGTCGTTACGACACAACAAAAAAAAAAAATGCGATTCGGAAAAATCTTCGACACTCCATTCGGAAATTGAACTGTTTACATAAGTAAGTTTGTACGAAACCCTCAGGGCACGAGTCCGACAAGCACTTAACCAGTTTTTATCGATTTCAGTTTGTTAATTGAGGTCGAATTAAAATGGAGATTACATTTTCGATACAAATTACACTAATATAATACTCAATGACATCTGGCAAGGTTTGATTTCTTATTTATTTATTTATTTATTTATTTATGTACACACAAACACTTAAAAATGAAAATAACAAAAGCAGACAGAAGAGCACAAAGGTACTGCTTATTTCAAATGAAATTTCTTCCAGCAGACCTGCGACAGGAGAGTTGGATGAGACATGTAGACACAGTGTATACAAATAAGTTAGAAAATTAAAATATATATATTTATATATATATACCTATACTAGATTATCTAAATTAAATCAAATAATACATAATTATATATATCAATAACCGTATATAAAATACATAAATAGATACAATACATAAACTAAATTATAAAAATATATATCTACAAAATATAATTTTACGAGATGGTAGAGAGGTAATGTTCTTTGACTAGCATCTTGAAGACAGATACACTTTTAGCGTCACGGATCTTAGCTGGAAGTGAGTTCCACAGTCGTACCGCATGAAAAGAGAAGGAGTTGGAATAGAAATGGGTATTATGGGATGGGAAATTAAGATGGAATTTAAGGTGGGATCTGCAAGGGGCATCGGCAGGGCGAGTGAACGAGAAACGATCACGCAAGTAGCCAGGGTATGCAGGGTTGAAAAGGATGTTGTATAAGAGACATAATACCCGAGTGTTCCTACGAAGACGGATAGGGAGCCACTTGAGATCCTTGCGGAATTGAGAGACATGGTCGTATTTTCTTAGGCCATAGACAAAACGAATACACAGGTTTTGCAAGCGCTCAAGCTTATTTAACAGCTCCTCAGTGGCATCCAGGTAGCAGGCATCCGCATAATCAATGATCGGCTGGATTAAAGTTTGAGCTAAATATATTTTAGTTTTAAAGGGCAAGAACCTTTGAAGGGTTTTAAGGCTGTGGAAGGAAAAGTGTACCTTACGGCTAACTTCATTCACTTGCGCTCGCCAAGAAAGGTTGCTGTCAATTGTGACACCGAGATTCTTGGCTGAGTCAGTGTATGCAATAGTCGAGCCGTTAAGAGATAAAGGCGTCAAAGTAGAAGTGTCAAGCGCAGTGCGATAGTATTGACTGCCTATGATCATGGCCTGGGACTTGGAAGGATTTATTTGTAAGCCGTAAGACTTGGCCCACTGACTAATACTCTCCAGGTCACGATTCATGGCATCAATCGCTAAGTCTGCATCAGCCAGTAAGAATTGACGATAAAGCTGCAAATCGTCTGCGTAAAGATGGAAGTTGGAGGTGATAACTTTAGTAACAGCATTTATGAAGATACTAAAAAGAAGAGGAGAGAGAACGCCACCCTGAGGAACACCAGCAGTGAGATCACACCAATCAGAGAAAGTCTCTTCAAAGCGGACACACTGAGAGCGACCTCGAAGATAAGAATCAAACCAGGCTAACGCTGAGGAAGAGAAGTTAATAGAACTAAGAACGCCAAGAAGTATGTCGAAATCCACTGAATTGAACGCACAACTGAAGTCAAGCAAAACAAGTAAAGTGAGAGATTTGTTGTCCATAGCCCAGCGGATATCGTCAGTGACTTTCAAAAGCGCAGTTACAGTACTGTGACCAGAGCGAAAGCCAGATTGGTAAGGGGAAATAATAGAGTTTGTCGATAGGTACCTGCTGATTTGACCATGAACAATATGCTCAAGAGCTTTAGAAAGGAATGGCAAAATGGAGATGGGTCTAAAGTGAGACAAGGATGAAGGATTGTGTATCTTGGGTAGCGGTATTATATGTGCCTGTTTCCAAGCTGAAGGAAATGTGCCAGAAAATAGGGAAAAATTAATGATGTGGGTAAGAATTGGGAGCAGTTGGGGGAGAATAGGTATTATCATTCTCGAACACAGATTGTCATGGCCTACAGCAGAGGAGGAGATAGCAAGGAGAGATTTTTTAACATCGTCTTCGGAGACAGGACTGAGATTGAAAGTTGGACAATTCGGCAATGACATTTTAGAAAGCTCAAGCAAAGTGGAAGCTTTAACACTTGGGTTCAGGGAGACAGGAGGAAGAGAAAAATGCTTATTTAGAGCGCTCAAGTCTAAATCTTTACAAGTGTTCGAAGGAGATTTGCCAATACCGACTGTCTTTAAGAATTTCCAAACATCAGAGGACTTGCGATCTACAAGAGAATCGTGGAAATAGCGTCTCTTTGCATCTCGACACAGACGATTGCAGTGGTTACGCAAATTTTTAAAATCAGCGAGATTCCGCTCCGTAGGTCTACGTCTGTACCTACTCTTTGCTTTGTCCTTACGAACAATAGCACTTTTAATTACAGTGGTCATCCACGGAGCAGGATCACGCTTGATTTTAACTCGCCTACGTGGCGCATGAGCATCATATAGACTCAGCAGTTTGGAATTGAAGCAGGTCACTTTTCCGTCGACACTGGTGCTTTCACTGACAGAGGTCCAATCGATTTCACATGCATCACGCGTCAACGCCTCTAGATCTATTCCATTAAAATTACGGAGATAACAGAAGCGAGGTTTACGTTTGGGAGGACGGATACGATAAGATAGATAGATGAGGTCATGATAGGAAAAGGTTGCAGAGAGCTGCCCAAACTCAGCAACATTATGAGGCGAAGATACAATCATTAAGTCAAGGAGAGAGGGCGTGCAATTAGGAGAGTTATGAGTCGCAGAAAGAGGTAAAATATCAAGGTTAAAGGAGGATAAGAGAGAACGGAGTTTACGTGAACGTGAATCGTCTTTTAATAGGCATGTATTAAAATCACCCATTAAAATGACGTGCTCGTACGATGGGCAAAGATTATTAAGTGATGATTCTAAAGAATCAAAGTAGTTGATGTGTAGATTAGGGGAGTAGAATACCGCAAGTAATATTTTAGAGTGATTTAAGGTAATTTCCAAAAACAAGAATTCAGCCGACCCAGAGTACTGAGATGGTGAAGCACTAACAATTTTGTGGGGTATGTCAGCACGTATGTAAATAGCGACACCACCGCCACCCTTACCAGTTCTGTCATTTCTGATCAGAACATAACCAGGGAGTGAATAGTGTGTAGAAAGGAGTGAAGGCTTGAGAAAGGTCTCTGATATTAAAAGTGCATCAAGTTGAACGTTGCTAAAGGATGCCAGAAGATCGGAGTAGTGACCAGGAACACTCTGTGCATTAATGTGGGCTATGTGAAAATTGTTAGGATAGCTAGAAAAAACAGTGGAGATGTTGTCATGCAAAGTACGATGCGAAGACTCACTCTCCGCACTAACAAAACTGCAAGTCGAAGAACATGAGAAAAAGCTGTCATTTAAGTCGACTAGACTATTCATATTAAATAAAAAAAAAATACAATAATAAAAATAAAACAAAAAATTAAATTAAATATAAACGGCTGATTGCTTTTATAACAACCACCCTAACTCACTGGTTTGTCGGAAGAAATTATCAAATTATACAACATAAAAAAAAAAAAAAAACTTAAGAACAATAAAACAAACATAACATAAAAGCATAAAACTTAAAACAAAGTAGATATACTCAGAAAGAATAAGAAAAAATCACAAACTAGAACTCGAACGCAACGTAACAATTTACGTCTCAAGAGAAATGTTATGGCTTAAAGAGCTCAGTATCCAGGCTAAAATCATAACAAAAAAAAAAGAAAGTTAAATTGACAGTGACAGTTTACATCAGTCATAACAAAAAGAAAAAAAATAAAATTAATAAAATAAGTGTACCGACATCACAATAAGTAACTTAAAATTACAATGACGGTGAAACACGATGAAAAAGCAAATTACAAAAAGTTTACTACCGACACAATTAAGTTCGTAATCGCACACTCCTGCAAAATTAAGAAGCGACCCGCCGGCAGTACAGGACAATAACAAACTTAATTATTACGCCGGCGCGCCTTCCTCTGACCTCTTGAGGGTGTAGCAGGAACCTCAGGCTGGCACACATTTGGCGGAGTATGTCTCACAGACTGCGCCGTGCTACCAGAGTCGCAAGCAGCCTTAGGGAACCGTGCAATTAGTGCTTGAAATTCACCCGGAGTCTCGATCTTGTGCCGCTTAGAATCGGGTGTGATAATGACTATCCTGCCCTCCACTGACCAGCAATTCGTCATACCAAACTGCTTGCGTGCGTCCATGAAAATCCGATGTCTAACGTGCGTCAAAAATTCGGAGATGGTGATACCAGTTCCCTTGAGGGATTTTTTGCTCTCCCAAATTATGTGACGGTGCTCAGAGGTATACAGTCTGACCAGGATAGGCCGAGCCTTGCCTTGTGCTTTGCCCAGTCTATGGCAGACATGGACATGCTCCTTTCCAAAGCCAGACAAGCCCATTTGGTCGGTTAATACTCCGTGAACGATGTCAAGCAGCTTCTCACCGGGATGATCAGGGACACCGTGAAACAGGAGCACTTTCCTCCGCATCAGAGTTTCATGGCGGTCAAAACCATGCGCCAGCATCTCAATTTGGCTTTTAAATTTGGAAAGTGCCTGCCAAACAAAAGTTTTGAACTCTGCAAACTCACTTGATAGTGTTGAGATGTCGAGTGTAGCTGTTGGTCGGACCTCCGAAGTTACATTTTTCAGTTTCTTCTCATAGTCTGACATACGAGAGTTGAACAACTGCTCCAAATCTTCCAAGCTTGTTGTCAGTTTTATGTCCATAGTGTGGTTGAAGGAAAGTGAGTAGAAAGAGGTATAAGATATATTAGAGAGACTTGCAAATGATATATAGTGAGCAAAGGGTGGTAAGTAATAATAAACTTCAATTAAATCATTAAAAATACAAATAAAAATAAATTAAAATTAATAAAAACTGGAAGTTTACTAAAAAGCGTGTTTACTGTGTCTACCCACCTTTTTTGTCTTTCTTTTGAGTCAAGTGAGTTGAAGTTACCTTAAACGTGGTAGAGTAAAGGTTATGTTTATTCATTTTGTATTACTGCCCCCCTAGCCAAGTTACAACCGTTTCGTTTCGATTCTCTTTTCGTTGATCGCCTCAAGTCGGCCACGCTTCCTATTCCTTTGTTCTGATCACGTGACTGAGCGTTGAGATGACGTCAGAACAAAGGAATCAGAGGCGTGGCTTACTCGAGGTGATCGACGAAAAGAGAATCGAAACGAAACGGTTGTAACTTGGCTAGGGGGGCTGAGCTATTATGAGTGTCGTGAGAGCCCAGAAGGTTCGAAACCAGGAAAGAACAAATATGTTTCGTTTTTTCAAATCATACCTATGTACTTTTCTAATTTTATCTGGGACGTTACTGACAATCCGTGCCTTGGGAAGTGTAAAGCCATTGGTCCCGGTTGTCAATCATAAAAACACATATAGTATACGTAAATGGTAGTGGCAGTTGTTACAGGTAATCAGACGCCAGAAAGGCTGACCAGACCATCAGTCCATTCAAGGGGTGTCGTGTTGTCCAGTAGGTAACTAGGCTGTTGAGGTCTGATAGGCTTCACAAGCGGTACTCTCATGCAACTCTTTCTTCCTTCCAAATATCATTTTTTGCGTGGTTTAGTTCTGCTGGTGGGCGTTAAACTTATTCCTTCATCTTTGCCTGGGTCTACTGTGCTGTCTAAATTTATAATTGAATTTTAAAAATACCGGGCAAGTGCGAGTCGGACTCGTACACTGAGGGTTCCTTACAAACTTACCTATGAAAACAGTTTAATTCCCGATTTGAGTTACGAAGATTTTTGCGAATCGAAAAAAAAAAATTGTGACGTAACTACAAATTTAGTTTTTTTCTATTTTTTCCTATACTTGTGTCATGCAGCCTTGCTTCATACCAAATTTCAGGATTCTAGGTCAACGGGAAGTACCCTATGAATTTTGTTTCCCTTGAGAGTGTCGAAATATACTTTTATGCGACATAAACAATTTCTAATCTCATTTTTTTTTTGTTAAGAACCCAATTATATGGCGTTTATTTAGTTTACTTCACTTATACGTGAGCATTGCTTCGAAATTTGACGTGCTCGAAAAATTCTGACTACATATTTTGGTTCAACGTCTTCAAAGGTTTTGGGCCCATATTATCGTTTATTTGCTCTTATTTCATTGCCAACCAGTGGTATTCAATAAAATAAAATAGTATATAGTATAGTCGGCCTTATAATGTTCCCACTGTTGGGACTCAGGCCTCCTCTCTAGGAGAGGGAATGGGTCGTAATCCACCACGCGGGCCCAGTGCGAGTTGGTGAATGTTACACGGTGTCTTCCGGCCCACGCTGAAAACCAGCGCTGTGGACTCGTCGCATTTTTGCGTTGTGGACACGGTATTATGCTGAGCGTACGGCCGTTTTGCTCGGACGTGGCGCATATTTGTTATTTGTGATTAGTTATGTTTTTTTCTTGCAAAATGTTTGCAATATGTTTAGTTATAAGTTTGCGCCTTTTCCGGCAAATAAAATGTTTTTCTTTCTTTCTTTCTTCTTTCTTCGAATTTTTGGTTCTAGGACATTCCGGTTTCCTCACGATGTTTTCCTTCACCGTTTTGAGAGCAATGGTGATGAAATAAATTACACAAAGTAATGCACCTCGCTGGGTTTGAACCCGCGACCTACAACTCGTAAGTCGGGGCCGTTACCACTCGGCCACTACTGCTCTAAAAATAAAATAAAATAAAAAACACTTTTTATAGAGGGTTAAAAGATAGCTGTTTAATATCCCTTAGTGATTGAATCTTACTGATAATATAAATTTATTCTTTTGTATAACAAGTTATGGGTATACTTTTTATGTGCCGGACCGACTAGGCCACTGTAAAAATGTCCTAAGAAACTTGGTCACCCTAATAAAATATAATGATAAAAATGTAATAATGTATCATAAATATTTATATCACCAGGGGTTATGTGATATCTTTTCAATAAATTTCACTTATTTGCGTAAACATTTTCATGCGTACCTAATTTCTCATTGTCAGCATTTTCTTCCCGTGTCTTTTATTACTTGAGGTACACAGAACAGCCCCCCTAGCCAAGTTACAACCGTTTTGTTTCGATTCTCTTTTTGTCGATCACACCAAGTAAGCCACGCCTCCGATTACTTTGTTCTGACGTCATCTGAACGCTCAGTCACGTGGTCAGAACAAAGGAATAGGAGGCGTGGCCGACTCGAGGTGATGATCAACGAAAAGAGAATCGAAACGAAACGGTTGTAACTTGGCTAGGGTGGGCAGATAAAAGAGTTGAGGTACCTACAGTGCGTTTTAAAAGGACACTTCCCTCTTCACTATCGTCAACGTGATCATGGTTTTAAAGCTTGTTATTTCATTTAACGCAATTCAATGCAATGTTTGATAAAGAGGCAACGTGAAAAAAGAGAGATAACGACTGAACGCTCTGTTGGCATTCGGTAATCCCGTCACTCACTTGAATAGTTTACAAAACTTCTTCCAGAAAATATGTGTTTCTTTAAAAACCTTAAAGTAGTTTTCGAGAAAATTTTCGTCATACGGAATTTCAATTAAATGTGCTAGATATTTGTGAGAATATTTTCATTACTTTTTTAGTTTATGCGTACATTATGAACGGCCAAAGTTCACATAAAATAGCAAATTTTCAGAGGTCTTTACTGGTTTAGTTTTACACAAAAAGATTTGAATTCAATAAAAACCTAGATAATATCCACAACAGATCTGTGTTTCCAAAATATCTGGATAAAGAAATATAATAACGTAATAATCACGTAAGAGCGGTTGTATGGAAATGTATTCCAGGTTGGACACTCTTAAGCATTCTGCCCACGGTATTGTTTATTTTGATCAAAATGCGACTGCGCAATATTATGGCACTATCGATATTATAATTTATCACGACACCTCAAAAAAAAACCCCATCTAACTTCCGCCATAGTCGCTTCCACCTTGTGAAAGTAGAAAGTATAAAGTATTAATCTACTGGTGTTTTTTTTTTTGATATTTTTATAATATTTTTTTTTTTTGAGTGACAAACAAACATACAAATCTTTCTCCTTAATAATATTATTGATATATTAGTATAGACTAGGGCCCGTCCACGTAATAACAAAATAATAAAAACGTAAAAAACGTAAACGTAACGTAATAATAAAAACTTTGCTTAAAAGCGGCCAACTCGAGGTACATTTTCATACAACCGCTCTTACGTGATTATGATGTTATTACACATCTTTCTCTAGATATTTTGGATACACAGCTATCTTTTGGATATTATCTAGGCTTCTCTATAAATAAAAACATAATTTTGTGTAAAACTATTCAAGTAAAGACCTCTGAAAATCTGCTATTTTACGTGAACTTTGGCTCTCCATAATGTACTCACTCATATATTAAAAATAGAAAAAAGTACATCCATAGAAGCCTTGCACATTTAATCGAGATTCTGAATGACGACCATTTTTCTGAAAAACTATTAAGGATTTAAAAAAATATAATCTATAATCCATTCATCCGTTTTTATTTGGCGTTCCTCTCGCCTTCCATTAACTTATTAAGAATTTTTAAAATATAATACATTTTTCAAGGCTTTAAGAAACCATAAGTAGAACCTATGGTTTCTACAGAAACACAAAAAACAATTTTTATTTTAGGTGGAAATTCATTAATTATCCTCTTCCGCTCTTTTGCTGACATTAAATCACATGTGTTTCTCTAGTAGCTGTTTGCGTTCCTGAGCACGGTACTTTATGAAGATGCAGCCTTAGTTGATAGCAAGACTTTTTCTATTTAAAAATATTTTTTCTTTAATTTTCAACTTCATCTTACTTTTGGTTGGAAATCTCGATTTTCTTTCTTTTAGCCACAGCAGCTGGTAATTACGAGTTTCTTTAGTCAAAGGCAAACTTCAAGATTAAAATACTTGTGCTAAACTAAATCAGCTTAGTGTGCGACTGTCAGTGCAAGGCAAAGCTTTTTGTTCACACTTCGCAGAAGGAACTTTAATAGTGATTCGTAGTAAATATATTTAGTTTGAGGCTGCGGAAAATATATTTAAGTCGCAGCAGGAGGCCGTAGATTAGGAAACTTCTACAATAACATCTGTTAAAACATGGCGGTAGTGAGGTCATTTGATCTGTCTGTCAGTTGTCACTATCAAGTAATGTCATTGTATGACACGTGTAAGTAAGGTGGGTGTTTCGTCACTCTGTAGACTGAGACTTGGTCATTGTTGCAGCCCAGTGTTCTTGAGTAAGATCCATGTTCGGGATAATTCCCTCTGCGAGTGTGGACTTGCGGAGGGTACTTTAGACCATATTTTCTTCTCCTGCTCCTTAAACAACAAATCTTTCGATCTATACCAAAAAATTTCCAAATGCAATATTCCTCTCCCAACCAATTTTCATTCCCTTCTCTCCCACTTCTCTCCTAAATTAATTAACATTTTGGCGACATTCATAAATGAAAATAATTTAAAATTTTAATTGGTGTGTAACGTGTATATAATTATTCTATTTATAGTAATTTATGTGTTTTATGTAGTATCCAATTTTTTTTTTAGCTAAGTGTATATTATATTATGTGTCTACTAACACTTGTGTTTGTCTTTCCAGTTTACTAACATCTTCCACGAAGTACAGTTCGACGGTTACTCCCACTGGACCACCGTCCCAACGTGACACTGGCAGAATAGTCGAAACCGGCTCAATTGCCATAAAAAAAAAAAAAAAAAAAAAAGTAAGGTGGGGATTGTGACATTCATTCTGTGGAGAACATGCGCGTGAGCGAATAACCTCACAACCTTCATCTGTTTCCATCTCGGATATTCGTGATTATTGTGATTTAAAAGTTTGTGAAATAATGAAAGGAAGATTAACGCTATCTGTTCGTGATATTATTTTCTGTTATTGAAGATGTACGAGGAGGAAGGCTTTTTTTTCGGTGGGAAAATCATCTTATGACATCCCGCGCGGGGCGGTGCGGGAGATAGTGTCAGACTTTTACTGACTAAAAACTTCGTTGCCTTTCGTACCAGGGCCGAGTCTTCCTTTCAGAATCAGACCCTTGGCCCCAGCAGGCTTCGACCCTGCTTGGCCCCTACGGTTTGCTGACATCTCCTTGAGGCGCGCGTGGAACAGTACGCGCCGTCGACGACTTGGGCTCGGTCCGGACGGTTACCGGACGGTCGGACGGCGAGCTACCCATTGCTCGCCGTCCGCGAGCCCGCGCCTACGGTGGCCGGAAATCGGGATCGGAATCCCGGCGGCGGTTGGGGCGTGAGGACCGTTGCCTCACGCGATTGGTCGCCTCCTTTGCTAGCATTACTGCTTTGCAGAAGGAGGCGACCACCTGACACTGCTCCTCGCTCCGGACCATGGCCTGTACCAAAGCCCGGTGCGAGAGATCGCCGCCGCCGATCGCTCCCACGAGGACACGGCGTTGCTCTTCCCAAGCGGGGCACACCGCCACCGCGTGCTCCACCGTGTCCTCCGGGCGGTCCACTCAACGGTGACACCCGGGCGAGGAGGAAGGCTTGCCCGAAAATAACATTCCTGATCCTTCTCCGTCATATACATATCTTAACTACATTACTGGTTACATCCCCGTATTATTACTCAACATTGTATGGTAAAATGAATCTAATAAAGGATCAAAACTTTAAGCATAACTTTTTAAATAATAATGTGTATTTTTTATTAACTCAACTCATTTTTTGAATTTTATCTTTGTATAAGCATTAAAGATACAGAGTGGTTATTTGAAATGGGCAGAAAGTGCATATACCTTAACCGTTATTGTTACAACAAAACGTTTCGAGGAAACCATCCATTACTTTTTTAGATTCTAAAATGCATTCACGAAAAAGTTAGTCAGCAAAAAAATTCTAAAAAACCAAAAAAAGGCTTCGTCCTTCAAACTACTTTCAATAAACCTTTACGTTGTCTCCAGTATTCACCAAAAAATATTATCCGTCCAGTTTTGTCGTCACGTCAAAACTGGATGAAAAATATTTTATTACTTTAGTATGGACACTCGCACATCCATAGGACATTTTTTATTGGGTACATCAAAAAGGCTAAAACGTGCTCTCAACGCTAAGCTACGATTTCATAATATTCGTTTTTGTGATCTTATGCTAATGTAACTGTAATAAATACGAAGCAGTTCACATAATATAAAATGGGATGAGTCTAACTAAATAATACATAGAAATAAAAAAAATACTTTTTATAAGATTTATTAGCGTTTAAAACGCGTAACATCTGACGTGTAGTCATGACGTCGGCGTACGGTACACATTTTTCTGTGACCGCCAGGTCTAAACGAGTAATGATTATCATCATGATGAAAATCAGGACTTGAGTTTAATTGCCAATACGCAGCGAAAAAACACCATGATTAATATTTATTCCTACTTCGTTTAACAAGTACCTTAACTTAGCCCTGTCGAACAATACAAAGACCGTGGTAAAAGATAAAAGACCCCGTTTGTATGTTAGTCCTTCCATTTTAACATTACCAAAGTGATGTTAAAAATAACTCATCCATGTTTTACGAGTAAGGTTCAACCCTTATCATATTTATCAGTTCTTATATGTCTTAAACTGGATATGGGTCTTTCAACTCATCGTTACTATAAATAATCTTGGAAGATAATGCCATGAACAATCCGCTTTGATGTGAACAATGTGAACATTCGTTTAAAATATTTCTTTCTTTTTTCGTATGATTTTTTGTTGCTAGGCGGATTTTTGTGCCTTTTTGAGACCGAATAATTTATAAGGAATCGGACTGGTACTAGTTTTTGCTCTCGTTGAAAAGACGTAGTTATTTTTTAAGTCGAATTTGAGTGATTTTAATAAAATATCCTATTATACAGCCTTATAATCACCTATTGTTATTAATCTTCTTACTTATTTGCACTCATTTCTATACTTCGATCGGTCTATTTAGCAAAAATGTCAACTTGGAAACTTTCCCCACCAACTGTGTTCCCACGTTGTCGTCGTGGTGGGGCTTGCGTGTCTCTGTGATCTTGAGGGCTATGCCGGTAGAGCTACTCATGCCGGAAGGCCTCAAGTGAGGGACCAGACCAAGAGGAACACACAGGCGGAGTCCAGACGGACCGCCACGGAAGGTGCACTGTCTAGAAGCATCGGCACCAACAGCTGTTGGTGTTTTTGGACAGTGGTTTTGGGAGAGTGGGTTCGCCTCAGGTACGCGTCTGCTTATCAGACGTGACCAAGATGGCGAACGTGGTTATTGGGGACCCCACCCCACAAAAAAGGCAAAGCTGAGTTCAGCACAACATGGACGCGACTCAAAAAAAATTATTACCCCAGGAGGGTACCGCCTGCACCGCAGGAGGAGAATCCCTCCCCGAGCAGAGCTCGGGCTGCCCCTCGTATTCTGGGGGGGGCAAAGAGCGCGTCAGGTTCCCTAGGGACCTGTTACCGTCCTTCGTGGACGCAAGGAGCCAGGGTGGCTCACCCACCGGTAGCGTGGAGTCCCTGGGACCCGTTCCCAGCACGTCCGCTGCGCCGGTGGGTACTACAGAGGCCGGCAGGTGCTTTGGCCTGAGGGAGGTGAGTGGAGACGCGACGTCGGACTCCGATGCCGCGTCTTCACTCAACTCGGAGAGAATGGAGGTGGATGAGGCCACCTCCAGGAAGAAGAGGAACATTCAGTTCCTCAAACGCCCCATATCCAGAGACGGTCGGAGGACATCCTCTGACGATGAGCGTGGAGCTTCTGCCCGCAAAATTTCCACTGCTGGACGGGGTGCGGGCCGAAAAGGAAAAGGGAGAAGGCCCACCGCTGAGGAGGCGACCCAGCGGTCCTTGAAGATTGCCAGGGAGGGGCGCCACCCTGGGGCAAGCAGTGCCCAGGCCAGCCCCTCAGAGCCGGAACCTTCTGGCAGTGAGCCAGAAGGCATGGAAGAGGCGCTGGCCCAATTCAAGGGGATCGTCACAGCCGCCATAGATGGAGTTGCCATAAAGAGGAAGGGCGTCTCCAAGAAGAGGTCGATCCCCCAGGCCACGACCTCAATTATAGAGGCACTGGGGATCGTCTTGGAGCCTCTCAAAAGATCCCTTTCCAAGAGGATTGAGCGGCTCGAAGCGGACCTGGCCGGTCTCCGAGGCACTGGCCCCGAGATGGCGCCAAATGGGGGGCGCAAGCAGGGGCAGTCCCAGCCCCTGCCCCAGCCGGAGAGCGAGGTTCTGGCCCTGCTGCGGCAAGAGCTGGCTGCCTTCCGGCAGCAGCAGCAGGAGCAGCAGCAGCAGTTCCAGGAGCGGGTCCAGCGGCAGTTCTCTGTCCTGGAGGGCATCGTCCTGCGCCCCCCGCTCGCGGCCACCGGCCAGAAGAGGGCGGCGTCATATGCCGCCGCCGCCGCAGCCAGGGCTGCTGCGCCCAAGGCGGGCCCGTCGGGGCAAGTCGGGCAAGGGGCTGTGGCATCGGAGCCTGTGAGGTCGGCCCCGGCGGCCAAGCAGCAGCAGCGGCAGGGGAAGCCTGCTCCTTCCCTGAAGGGTAGAGCGTTGCCTGCCGCGGCGGCAACAAGGCCATGCCTGCCGCCTCCCCTGCCCGAAGAACCCTCGGCTGGCGCCGATTGGACGGTGGTTGGCGCCAAAAGGAGTGCGGGCAAGGCGGCTAGGGCGGCCAAAAAGCGCGCGAGGCAGCAAGAGCGCAAGAAGCGGGCCATGGCGGCCAGACTTCGCGCCCCGACTTCCGAGGCTGTAGTCATCACGCTACAGCCAGAGGCGGTAAAGAAGGGCGTGACGTATGACGCCGTCATGGCAAAGGCGAAGCAGGCGGTGTTGCCCCACCTTGGCGAGCTTGGAGCCTCTGGGGGCTTCCGTATGAGGCGCACCGCAACCGGGGCCCGAATACTGGAGGTCCCTGGTGCGGATAGTGTCTCTGCCGCGGACGCCCTGGCTGAAAGGATCAGGGCGTCCTTAGATGTCGAGGAGGTCCGAGTGTCCAGGCCCACCAAGTGCATAGACATGCGCATCATGGGCCTGGACGACTCCGTCAGGGTGGACGAGGTGGTGGCCGCCATCGTCAGTGCGGGAAAGTGCACCTCCGCTCAAGTGCGGGCGGGCACCATACGCGCTGACAGCACGGGCATGCGAGCCGTTACGGTGAGCTGCCCCGTGTCGGCGGCCAAGGCCATCACGGGCGAGGGCCGAAGGCTTTTGGTGGGCTGGGTTTCCGCCCAGGTGAAGATGCTGGAGCCCAGACCTCTGCGGTGCTACCGCTGCCACGTGGGGCACCACGTGGGGGCCTACTGCGCCGCGGAGGTGGACCGCAGTGACCGCTGCTACCAGTGCGGTCAGGCCGGTCACAAGGCCGTCGAATGCCATGCACCGCCGCACTGCTACGCATGTGCGGCGGCAGGCAAACCGGCTGACCACCGGGCTGGGGGCAGGTCCTGCGACCCCCCCGCCAAGACCAAGGGCAAAGCCATGAGGCCCATCCCCGCTGATGTCCTCACCGCCGCAGCCGCCTCTTTGGCTGCCGTCGCTATCGCCGCCACACCCGCCGCGGCGGGGCCCTCACGGGGGGCTCAGGAGGAGACTGTAATGGACTGTCAATAACGACTCCACTGCGTCTCCTCCAGGCGAACATCAACCACTGCGCCCCCGCTCAGGATCTGTTGCTCCAGAGCATGGCGCAGTGGTCGATCAATATCGCCGTGGTCTCCGAGCCGTACTATGTCCTGCCCAGGGGAGACTGGGTGCGGGACCTGGACGGCTCGGTGACCCTAATTTCGTCGGCCGCCGCCGGTACCCCAACCCTCGAGGCTGTCACGAGGGGACGGGGTTGCGTGGCAGCACGGTTCGGGGACATTGCAGTGGTGGGCGTCTACCTGTCCCCGAACAGATCTCTCGGCGATCTTCACATTTCCCTAATGGAGCTGAAAGCCGTCGTCGCTGGGTTTGGTTCCCTCCCCGTGGTCGTGTGCGGGGACTTCAATGCCAAGAACTTGGCTTGGGGTTCCCGGTTCACGAACCAGCGGGGTCGGATGGTGGAGGACTGGGCTCTGGAGACAGGCCTGGTCGTCCTAAACCGGGGTTCTGTCCCCACGTGTGTGCGGATGCGGGGTGACTCAGTGGTGGACATCTCGTTCGCCAGCCCCGCTCTGTCGCCGCGTGTCGTCGACTGGCGTGTTATGGAGGGGGTGGAGACGTACTCAGACCACCGGTACATCCGGTTTGACGTCTCCGCCCAAACCTCGACCGCGCCGGTCCGACAGAACCCTTGTGGTCCGCGGTGGGCGCTGAGGCAGATGGATCGGGAGCTCCTCCTGGAAGCCGCGACGGTACAGGCCTGGGTGCAAGCACCGGACAGGCCTGTCGACATCGACGTCGAGGCAGAGTGGTTCCGGGAGGCCGTATCGCAAATCTGCGACGCGGCAATGCCCCGAGTCCATCCGGGACGTGCTCGGCGCCAGGTATACTGGTGGTCGCCGGAGATTGCGGCACTGCGCAACGCGTGCAATACCGCGCGACGCCGGTATGCCAGATACCGCAGGCGCCGCATCCGTCCACCGGATGCGGAGGCCAGAGAGGCGGAGCTGTACGAGGGATACAGAGAGGCAAAGCGCACCCTCCGAGCGGAGATAAGACGGGCCAAACTCGAGGCCCGCAACGTGTGGCTGGGGACTCTGAACGGGGACCCATGGGGACGCCCCTACAAGGTGGTGCGGGACAAGCTCCGCCCCTGGGCTCCCCCGCTAACGCAGAGTCTCCGGCCTCAGCTTGTGGAGGGTGTGGTGAGCACTCTGTTCCCCACGCGAGGGGAACACTCTCCCCCGCCCATGGCTCCGCCACCAGCGGTGTCCGACGCGGACCACGATGGCGACGACGACGACAACGCTCCAGAGGTGACCGAGGTAGAGATGAGAGTGGCGGTACGAAGGCTGAGTGCCAAAAATACCGCCCCAGGACCCGATGGCTTGCCTGGGAAGGCCTGGGTCCTGGCCATGGAGGCTCTCGGGCCTCGACTAAGAGGGCTCTTCAGCGCATGCATGGAGAGGGGCCAGTTCCCACTTCGCTGGAAGACTGGGAAACTGGTCCTCATCGCGAAGCCGGGGCGCCCTGCGGACTCTCCGTCCGCGTACCGGCCCATTGTGCTGCTCGACGAGGTGGGCAAGCTCTTTGAAAGAGTAATTGCAGACCGCCTTGTCGCGCACCTAACACGGGTAGGGCCGGATCTGGCGGACGGCCAGTTTGGTTTTCGCAGGAGGCGCTCCACGGTGGACGCCATCATGCGCGTGCGAGCCCTCACGACGGGGGATGCGGTGGCCCAGGGCAGGTGTGTCGTGGCGGTGTCTCTGGACATCGCCAACGCCTTCAACTCCCTGCCTTGGAGTAGCATTAGGAGGGCACTCCGGTATCACCGGACGCCCGACTACCTCTGTCGTGTGGTCGAGGCGTACCTGTCGGACAGGTACATCATCTACCCTGGTCACCAGGGAGAGTGGGAACGCCGAGAGATGTCGTGCGGTGTTCCGCAGGGATCGGTACTAGGGCCGCCCTTGTGGAACATCGGATACGACTACGTGCTGCGCGGCGACCTCCCTGACGGGGTCAGCGTGGTCTGCTACGCAGACGACACGCTGGTCCTGGCGCGGGGAGAGTCGTACCAGGCGGCGGTCGAACTAGCGACACACGGGGTTGCGACAGTCGTGGGCAGGATCCAGGAGTTGGGACTCGAGGTGGCATTGCACAAGTCCGAGGCCATCTGCTTTCACGGTCCTCGGAACGCGCCACCACCGGGTTCTCAACTAACGGTAGGAGGAGTCCACATCGGCGTCGGGTCGACGATGAAGTACCTGGGACTCGTTCTCGACAGCCGATGGGATTTCGAGGAGCACTTCCGACGTCTGGCTCCCAAACTAAATCGGAATGGGGCTGCTCTCGGGCGGCTCCTGCCTAACTTGGGAGGTCCAGACGCCTCCTGCCGGAGGCTCTACGCAGGAATCGTTCGGTCCATGGCCCTTTATGGCGCACCGGTATGGGCGCCAGCGCTGCGGAAGCAGCCGGCGGCCCGGCTGAACGCGTGCCAGAGGGTCATGGCCATACGGATGGTGCGAGGATACCGGACGATTTCCCGCGAAGCGGCGAGCCTCCTTGCTGGACAGCCACCATGGGATCTGGTAGCAACAGGCCTTGCTCACATGCACGATCTGCGCATGGAGATGCAACGCCGGGGCGAAACTCCGCTGCCGCGACAAGTCGCAGCATGGCGGACAGAGCTCTGGCGGGTTCTCATGGAGAAATGGCGCCAGCGACTGTCGCGACCCAGTGCTGGGCACGCCACAATTATGGCGGTAAGTCCCCTCTTTGAGGCGTGGTTGGAAAGACCTCACGGCGTCCTCACCTTCCGCATGACGCAGGTTCTCACCGAACACGGTAAGTTCGGGAAGTTCCTGCACCGGATTCGTGCGGAAGAGACGCCCGGGTGTCGCCACTGTGCGGACCGCCCGGAGGACACGGTGGAGCACACGGTGGAGGTGTGCCCCGCTTGGGCAGAGCAACGCCGTGTCCTCGTGGGGGCGATCGGCGGCGGCGATCTCTCGCGCCGGGCCTTGGTACAGGCCATGGTCCGGAGCGAGGAGGAGTGGCAGGCGGTCGCCTCCTTCTGCGAAGCAGTAATGCTAGCAAAAGAGGCGGCCGATCGCGTGAGGCAACGGCAACGGTCCTCACGCCCCAACCGCCGCCGGGATTCCGATCCCGATTTCCGGCCACCGTAGGCGAGGGCTTGCGGACGGCGAGCAATGGGTGGCTCGCCGTCCGATCGTCCGGTAACCGTCCGGACCGAGCCCAAGTCGTCGACGGCGCGTATTGTTCCACGCGCGCCTCAGGGAGATGTCAGCAAATCGTAGGGGCCCAACAGGGTCGAAGCCTACTGGGGCCACGGGTAGTGTGAAAGTGAAACCCGGGGCCCTGGGACGAAGGCAAAGAAGGAACAGGAGTGGGTTTTTAGTCAGTAAAAGTCTGACACTATTTTCCGCTCCGCCCAAGAGCGGGATTTGTCATAAGATGATTTTCCCACCTAAAAAAAAAAAAAAACTTGGAAACTTTTGTGAAGTGAGACTGAAGCTGTCATACCAACTGATGCTAGAGATAGGCAGCTGACTTTTAATTCACTTCGCGTTAATTTTCACGGTGACATTTTTACAATGTACCGAAATGATATTCTGTAAACATCTCACCGTGACAACTTATGTAAATTAAGGTTAAAACGAGCTGTCAGTATCAGCTTCACGTAGCATCACATTCCACTTCACACTCAATTTCAGCTAAGGTTTTACGGTGACATTTATACAAAGTAGCACTACAGAAGTTATAATTATTCTGTAAACATTGCATCGTTACAACTTTTGTGAATTACGGTTGAAATGAGCTGTCAATATAATATAGCTTCACGTAGCATCACATTTTCACTTCACACTTTTTTCACATATTTTTCTTTTTATGTGAAAAAAGTGTGAAGTCAGTCAAACATTATTTTTTTCATTTTAACTAAATAGACTGAATTTAATTAAAAGACCTAGAAGTGCCCAAAACTACCCGCAAGATGACCTATAACCGTGCATCTCGTACAACTTTTATGACAAATGACTGCTGACGAACATGAATGATACCAAAGATCACTTTTAATAATTACGTTAACGAGTAAAAACCTGATCGGGATCGACTACCGGACTGCGAGATGCAGTCCGGTGGCGACTCTGGTAGCGGCCTCTTGGGCCTGCGCAGGATGTCGCGCCAGCGGCACAGGATCGCTGTTCTGAAGTATGTCCTGAACCTGTGGAAGAGAAAACATTAGTGAAAAACAGGTTTTAAAATATAAACAGGTTAAGTTTTAATAAGGGGCTAGTAGGTAAGTGGTTTGCTTATATCTTACTAAAGATAACAGAAGCTAAATAAAATTAATTATCATCAATATTTCAACCGCAAGATGTCCACTTCGGACATAAGTGTCGCCACAACGAACGATCCAGTGCGTCTCGCAGCCATCGGATTCCCGCTATCTTCACCATGTCATCGGTCTACCTTGTGGAAAACCTACCAACGCTGCATCTTCCAATACGCAGTTGCCACTTCTGAACTTTTCAACCCCATCGACCTTCTGTTCTGCGAGCAATATCCCCTGCCCACTACCACTTAAGTATGGCGATTCTTCGGGCTATCATCATCATCATCATCATCATTTTAGCCGAACGTCCACTGCTGGATATAGGCCTCCCCCAAGTGTCGCCACAATGAACGGCCCTGTGCGTCTCGCTTCCATCGGACTCCCGCAACCGTTACCAAATCATCGGTCCACCTTGTAGGAGGCCTTCCAACGCTACGTCGTCATTCCAGAACCTTTCGACCCTAACGGCCATCCATTCTGCGAGCAATGTGCCCTGCCCATTGCCACTTAAGTATAGCGATTCTTCGGGTTATGTCGGGCAATAAAACTAATGATCTAAAATGAAATGTATCACTAAAACAATACCTCTCGAAAACACCAATCTTTTTACCGAACTTGATTTAATGTGATAAGGGTCCAATCCAATTTATCATTGGTAAAAATTACGATCGTATCCATCATATTGTTTTGTATCTCTCAAAAAAATTGGAGAGATCTGTTTCTCCAATTTTCTTTCCTTTGCACTTAAAATAAATTAAAACGCAATTTAGATCTAGAACAGGCTGTTGTTTAATTAATAAATCACAGAAATAACGAATACGTAATACTATAATAATAATAATAATAAATACGACGAGACTGGTAGAAAATTTTCCTACCAAATTAATTCAATTAGAATTTTCCCAGCAAATAAATTGAACTGAATCTACATAAACTGTGAGAAATAGGTTTTAGAGGTGATTTAAATTACAAGATAATACTAATCTTTGCTATAAATTGGTTACCTTGAATCTGTTTAACCAATTAAATAAAATTTTATGAACCTAAAATGAAATATAACATCTTTATTCGTAGATGGATTATTTGGTTAAAATAAATTAGTAAATCTTCTTCTATTTTATTATGGAAAAATAGTCGACGTGGGTCGTCCAGGGACCCAACCCTGATGGCTTAAACAACAGAAATAAAAGAGACGATTAGTAAAGAATGATTCGAGGTGGAGTCGAGTTGGAGGACATTGCCTAATTAAAAATAATATAGGTGATAGTTTTCCACACTGTTCAAACCAGAATTCATCTCTACTTGACGCCAAAAATAGGTAAGCTCTTCCCAATCTAGCTACTTTACACAGAACTACTCAAATCTAAGTAAAATTGTTTATTTTTCAATTGAAAAAGGTATTTAAAAAGTCTCTATTGGTCGTTATGAAAGGAGACTTCTAATATTAACAAACTGATAGATACATCGGAGTGAGTGAAACCATTCATCGAGAACAACTCGTGATATTTACTCACACCCGTGTGAGTGATATGTGTAACGATAGCACGATAATTTTCTATATTTCTACATATTTAATTTTATATGTAGGAATATTTTATCGTATACCTACCACGTCGATAACAACCTTTTTTTTTTTGAAGATTACAAAATATCATAAAATAACCTTTGTGGTTTGGCAGGAGTGACAGGGAGCGTCTGACTTTTATGAAGATAAACTGCAGACGTATTCTGTGATCGATAAAAAACCAGATGACTAAATAAAACTAATGAAGTCTTAGAGTCCTTAATTGTTTGTTTGTAAAAGGTAATCTGTGGGAGTACTGATTCGATACAAATAGTACATTTTGATACAAGTGCAGAAAGTTTGTCATTGCGACCGAGGTGGAATTCGCACGAGCCGTAGGCGAGTGTGTTAAGGAGCCGAGGGCTGCAGTGACAAATTTGCACGTGTGTCAAACGACTTTTTTCAATACACTTACGAAGAAATGAATAAACGGTGATTGACCAGCGACTGGTGGGGGTCGACGCGCGCCCAGCCTGATGCGATACATGTAATAGCATTGTGGCGGGGGACAGCACGCGCTATTTCTGCACTAGAGCGGAAAGCAGTCTATTGCGTGCCTAAAAGCGGTGGGATAAGAGCGGGTTTTCGAGTAAGTGTATTGAAAAATTCTTTTCTCTACATGAAACATATATCGTTGAGTACCTGAGTTTATGTCGCATCGTTCTTTTTAAAAAAAAATATTTTAAAAAGTTGTCCCACACTAGGAATTAATCCTGTATCGTGGGTCCACTCACAAGCATGTAAACTCACATACACAAGATACCCAGACAAGGAACACCAATCTGTAGGCTATAGAAATATTTGTTTTGTGCGGGGATCAACCCATGACCCGCAGCGTAGCAGCCAATCACTCAACCACTGCGCCAACCATGTCGTCTTTCGAGTCGATTAAATACATTTGTACATAAGTGTATAAACATTTGACTGGCCTGTTGATCTAGTGGTTAATGGCCCTGACTGCTATTCTGGAGGTCGTGGGTTTGATTCCCACCTAGGACAAATATTTGTGTGATGAGCACGATCATTAATTTGTTCTATGTCTGGGTGTAATTTATCTATAATATGTACGTATTAAGAAATATATAAGTATGTTTATCAATTGTCTAGTACTCATAACACAAGCTCTGCTTAGCTTGTGGCCAGGACTGCGTCCCGGCTACGTAGGTACTCTTTATAGAGTAATGATCGAGATAAAGCTACCAAGAAACAGATTGGCCTCTACGAGTACATCAGCAATTCCAAAGCAGTCTACTAGATACTGGCCTTCTATATGATCGAGATCCAATGTTCATGCATTAGGATATCTATTTATAGAACTACTAGCGCATTTTCACCGATCCTGAAAATGTCACAAATCGTTTAGAAAATCCACTCTAAATCACGCTCTTGGCATTTAAAAAAATATGGGTCAATCGGTTTGTAAAGTCGCTTAAGTATGACGAAGTGTATTTTATCGACGCCGATCTGCCCCCCTAGCCAAGTTACAACCGTTTCTATTCCTTTGTTCTGATCACGTGACTGAGCGTTGAGATGACGTCAGAATAAAGGAATCGGAGGCGTGGCCGACTCAAGGCGATTGACGAAAAGAGAATCGAAACGAAACGGTTGTAACTTGACTAGGGGGGCTGAGGCCTTATCAAAAACTCTCAACGCGATCCATTTGGCGATCTAAACTAAACTATTAAAGAGATGGAGCTATATAGGGTGAATAGCTCTATCTCTCCTTCTCGCTCGCTCGCCTGACCGTTTAGCAAGTCATGGTAGGGCCTCTGGTATCACATTGAGAAGAAAGTACACCATGCACACAATACAACGGCAACTGTTATTATATGCGCTTATTGCTTCATTCACTACGCGGCCAAACGTTGTTTGTGTTCCTGAGAACAGTTGATAACGTGGAGTATTTCACATTTCATGCAACCTTATGTTGACGTCCAGACGTCTTCTTCTTGACGATAAGTGGTCACCAACACTGGAATGACACGCTAACGGAGTACAGCATCAGTGTTATGTACTTTCACTTATAGTGTCGGTGGGGAGCGAATTAAGACTCACTTATTACGATGACAGTTTATTACTATTACTCAGGAAAACGGCTTTAGCACAAAGAACTGTCTTGACAAACTCACTTATTAGCTAGATTTGATTTTGAGCGCGAGCCGTTACCGCTCGAACGTGTCACAGCTGTACGTCAACTACCTAAGCGCGCTCTAGCGGATGGCATACAAAAGACACTCTCGGGTTGCCACTCTGTAAGCAGCCCCATTTAGCTGCAACATTGTTTCCCGTGAATTAAGTGTTTAGTGAAGACATAAACTCTAGGCAGTGCAGCAGTGGTGTGAAAAACATCGGTATCATCTTTCCGAAGCCGTTTTCCTAGCTTTGATGTCTATTTTCGAAGATAAAGACGACGTTGAATAAAATGATGAACGCGTTTTATACAGCTGACTTCACCTACTGCAAGGCGTAGTATTTTCCATCGCTGGCAATTCACTAGTCGAGTATGGGTTACCGGTTTTGTAATCATTGGAACATCAAAATCGGGGAAATATGAAATACGTTTAACGATCCGCGCGCAATGTGTACCACCATAAATCATCATCGTATCTCTTTATCACAGAGCAAAGAAATACATTCAACTCCGTCCGCTAAAGCGTTGGGCTAAGCTGGAGTAAAAAAATATTTTTCTTGCATATTCCTGGTGAAACAGGAAAAAAAAATATTACCACGAATATCCTTGCCGAGATCAGGAAGCAAAGATAATGGCTATCATTGCCGTCGTTGCTATCGTTATCCTGAATCATTATCATTAGGTTATTTCTAGACAAGCGTGCTCCATCGTCGGCCACATCATCGCTTACCATCAGGTGAGAAAGTGGTCAAACGCGAGCCTATACATTTCAGCCTCTCAGTCTTCAGGACTCCTTGATCTATCATCTCAATAACCGGTCTTGTACGTATCGCATCCAGTGAATTCCTACCTTATAATTCGGTGTATTGTATCGGTATGCGGTCGTCACTTCGGAGTCTTGATTATCTCGTAATCGCTGCCTCACTACTGCTTGGAGTCAAAACAGGGCACCTCTTTTTAAAATTCCTATCAATTTCAAGTGCTATGAAACGTCAGTTGTGAGTTATTTCGTAATAGTGAAAAGTGTACTCTTTTACGTCTCTGACGCGGATGAAGTCGCGAGCAAAATTAACAGTTCCCAACTCGTGATAAATTTCTATACAACCGCTCTTACGTGTTTAAAATTACATTTGTGTAAAACTAAACTAGAAAAGACAAGACCACAGAATATCTACTATATTTGCGTGAAGTTTGACCCTTTATAGCGTACTTATAAATTAAAAAGTAAAGTTAATATAACTATAGAAACCTTGTGCATTTATTTCAGACTCCGAATAACGAAACTTTTTACCAAATCTTTTAAAGGTTTAAAAAAAAAACATGCATTTCCTAAAACAAGTTTTGAAAAATATTCGAGTGAGTGACGGAATTACCAAATGCCAGCAGAGTTTTCAGGCGTTATCTCTCTTTATTAATTATTGAATGAATCAACAAACTTTTAAACCTTAAATACGTTGACAATAGATGGGTCGGCTAGGGCCCTCTTAAGAGTAAATTATGGAATGCTTTTATTTTATTTATTTTTTTAAACAAAAAAGTGATCCCCTGTTTACTATTAATAGTAAAACTTTCTACAAAACTGCCGAACTAAAAAGTCAACCTACAAGAAAAATGAATCCCGAGGGTGACTTTTTTCTGGACTGCAGAATGTTGGAAAGAGTTACCGTGGACCAGGAATGCAAAAGGTAACTAAAGGACAGTATAAGTCGGACACGGCCTTTTGCTCCACCATAAAGCGAGAGAAGTCATTTGATGATTACCCAACTCAATTATAGGATGAGTTTTCTTGATAAAAATGGTTTTACATTTTGCAGCCTCATAATTTTATTTTATATCAACATCAATAAGAGTGGGACTTAAAATGAACATGGACAAAACCAAAGTCATGGTAAACAGCCATTTAGCACCCACTCGTATCAAGATCGGGGACTCTACACTCGAAGTTGTAGACGACTACGTTTACCTGGGACAGACGGTCCAGTTGGGAAGGTCTAACTTCGATAAAGAGATCAATCGTCACCCAAAGGGTAATGGAAAGGGCTATGCTCGGAGTTTCCTTGCGTGATCGAGTCAGGAATGAGGATATCCGCAGGAGAACCAAGGTTACCGACATAGCACGAAGAATCACCAAACTTAAGTGGCAATGGGCAGGGCACATTACTCGCAGAACGGATGGCCGTTGGGGCTGAAAGGTTCTGGAATGGCGACCACGTAGGTACTGGAAGTCGTAGCGTTGGAAGGCCTCCCATAAGGTGGATCGATGACTTGGTAACGGTTGCGGGAGTCCGATGGATGCGAGACGCACAGGAACGTTTATTGTGGCGACACTTGGGGGAGGCTTATGTCCAGCAGTGGACGTCTTTTTGCTGAAATGATAATGATGATGATGATGAACATCAATAAACGTCATCATCATCATCATTTCGGCCAAAAGATATCCACTGTTGCCCCCAAGTGAGACCACAATGAAGGGTAACGTGAGTCTCACATTCATCAGATTCCCGTAACATCTTACACACATACACACACTGATATAGTATATCACACACAAGTTGGCTTACTTACACTTCACAAATCAAATACTGTTATGTCTTGTTTACAATTAAACGTATAACCTACAAGGGAAGACGGCTGCTGTCTGAGATACAGATATATCTAGTTCAGACACAGACACAGCCGTGTCTCAAAGTTGTATTCTTGAACCCTCAGAAGGTCATCGGTTAACCTTATGAGAAGCCTTGCAATGCCTTTAGTAAATGTATTTTAATGACAGAAATTTAAACAAATAACAAGTTTTTAGAAAAACATAATATTTAAACAATATTCGTCCCAAAACTACCATTGTATTACTACCAAAATGCCATCTAGCAGCTTTGGACTCAGTGGAAAGGCGTGCGAAGAGGCTAATTGGGGATCCATATTTGGTTAAGTCCAATCTACAAAGCCTCGAGCACAGGCGCAGGGTAGCCAGCCTATCGGTATTTTACAGGTTGCATTTTGGAGAGTGTGCGCGGGAATTGCATGACTTGATTCCGCCATCTCCTTTCTACCATCGGACAACCCGACGTACGGCGAGTATCCACCCTTACGTTGTTGAAACTTCAACGGTCCAGACTAAGCGTTTCGCTTCGTCGTTTATACCGCGTACATCGAAGGACTGGAACAATTTGCCTGCTGCGGTCTTCCCGTCCAACTATAATTTAGGTGTCTTCAAGGCTAGAGTGAATAGGCTCTTAATAAACTAGTGCGCCTCACCATCAATGATTGCATCGCTGCTTACCATCAGGTGGGATCGCAGTCAAGCACTGGTTTATATGAATTAAAAAAAAAAAAAAATTGTATTACAGAGTCCAGAGTTCCTCAACTAAATTTAACAACCCGCGGGCTATCAATTCAGTCACACACGCTTGGAATGCCTGAAAGTGTATTGAGAGAGCGGTTGAACAAATCCGAACACATCAATACCTACTTTAGCAATATATCGGTTGAACGCCCCGATAGGTATTACAAATTGTCCCCAATACTGACTCAACTATCTGAAATTTACAAGTTGTAAATTATACCGATTAATAGGATATAGAGCAGCTGTGTTCTAGTCACCAAAATTGATATAGTAGGAACCAACTCACAATATCAATTGGTCCGAAATTAACAAAGGATAAGCTATGTCTTTGATATCAGAAAATTGATTATATACATAGTCGAATCATGGAACTTAAATTGAGTGAGGTAGGTACTATAATGTGGCCAAGTGACGTCCAAGGACTGGAAGAAATAGATTGTTGGTTGGCATTGAAGTATGGAAATTAGCACGTGAATAGAGAGAGCCTTTGCCCAGAAGTGAACAAAGTCTGGTTGTGCATGATGCACAAGCTTCAAAACTCAAAGCATGTTTTTAGGGTTCCGTACCTCAAAAGGAAAAAAACGGAACCCTTATAGAATCACTTTGTTGTCCGTCTGTCTGTCTGTCTGTCTGTCAAGGCCCTTTATTTAAGGAACGCGTGGAGGTATCGAGTTGAAAATAAAACCATATGCTCAGGTCTGTAGTCCATTGAAGCTGTGAAAAAGAAAAACTTCTGAGTTAACGAAACAAAAGATACGGCCGTTTCTGGCTCAAAAAACATTATCTCGCGAGCGACACTCTCTTAGGGAATCAAAATTCAGAGGGTAATTCCCGTTGACCTAGAATCCTGAAATTTGGCATGAAGCAAGGTCTCATAGCGCAAATATTGGAAAAACAAAAAAAAAATTGACAACTCTAAAAAAATCTTCGTAACTCAATTCGGGAATTGAACTGTTTTCATGTTTGTACGGAACCCTCAGTGCGCGAGTCCGACTCGCACTTGCCCGTTTTTTTTTTTAAATAATGATACAGGCATTTGTCAAGATCAAACAGTCACAATAAAAGGTAAAGCTATTTACATGTCCCAAAGCGAAGATCTCTATGGAGCGTGCGCGCACGCACGTGCTAGAAACTACATGGATAATTTCAAGGTATCTCTCATAATGGTTGAATAACGTGTGCATGGTTATCTGCATGTAAGGTGTGTGTTTGTATCTCGATCACGCAATTGACTGAACGGATTCAGGTGAATCCTTACAGTTACGTAATTTATGTAACAGAATAACATATAATTTAATTAAGAGAGATACTTTCAAGGTATCTCTCTTAATTGGTTATTTCATAGTTTTTATTAAATATTGTTACTAACCCTTCTAGGAGTGCAAACTTGAAATAAACGATATTATTATTATTCCATTTATTTTCTATCTAAACGTATTACATTTTTAAATATTTCTTAAAAAAGCATTATGAAAATATTATTAATTATTTAAGTCAATGAAAATTGAGTATGTTTAAGGCAGTTAGCTCGTTTGTCAACATATTGAATGACATAATTTTCAAGCTACCGAGGAATATAAAATAATGGAAATCTTGAGTTTTTTTTCGCATAAGCCCGTTAATGTCTCTTGCACGTGCTTATGCCATAATTCAAGACGTTAAACGTGGGTGTAGGCCTTAATGACTTCCCAGTTTAGGCTGTTGGTAATTACTCCATATTTTTTTATAATGAAATTCCTGAAATGCAATTAAATTCACAAATTAATATTTCTAAAATACTAGTTTCTAGATAATATATATTTGTTTACAAAAATATGGGATCCATTGTTGGATGTTTCCTATATTTTTGTAAACAAAGATATTTAAAGAAAAGTAATTGCCAAAATAAAAGGCATTTTTTTATTTTATCTTGATTAAAATGTCTTTTGAATTTGTTTGTGTTGTTGTTTTGTATTGTGTCATTTTCAGAGGTATTTTTTTTTAAGTTTTTTGTTTATAAACATACATGATGTGAAGTTCCAGTAGGTTCTAGTACAAACAATAATAACTTTGCACCACAAAATTGTGTAAGAACTTATTTTGCAAATTGTAAACATTATCTTACATAAAAACTTAAATAATAACTAAACTATACTAAAACCTAACTATGTACATAAATATAATACAAAAACAAAGTACACTCAGGCGTCAAAATACTCCTCCACATCGCTGTCATCCGGAAATGTGCCCACACTGGCAGCATTGCCACGTTGAATGGCAATGCTAATTCTTTGGGCGAAGAACGAGATAGCCCTCTAGTTACGCAAATTATCGAACTGTGTTTTTTTTTTTAATTTAAATTTCTACATACTTGTTTCTTCACTGTGTATTTCTGTGTGTTTATCACACAACATGTTTTCTTTATTTCTATCTATCTTACTTTCAATCTCTTTCTTTCTTTATTTCAGATATTGAAAAACGCTAACTCGCGACATATGTACCTATACTCATTAATATTTTACCCTCTTTTGATCGCCACAAAATATTCCATTAGATGTTCTCAAACAAAATGATATTTGCCGATTTATATTACTTCAGTTAATATTTATTCATATCTATACTAATAATTATAAATGTGAAAGTAACTCGGTCGGTCTGTCTGTCTATTATCTCTTCATATCTTAATGACTAATCAGATCTAGATGAAAGTTGGCACATGGGTGGACTATACCCCGGAATAAGACATGGAATATGTGTGTGTAATTCCGGAAAAATATTTTCTTGGCATAACTTGGAAAAAGAGGTTAATTAAACACATTTAGGGCGGAATTCACCAATAAAACTAATCGCGTTTTAACGTTTGGCTCGCATAATCGCGTTTAGCCGCTGTCACTAGTGTCACTTGTCTGTATTTTTCTTTTGTTGTATTTTTACAAGTGACACTAGTGACAGCGGCTAAACGCGATTATGCGAGTCAAACGTTAAAACGCGATTAGTTTTATTGGTGAATTCCGCCCTTAGTGTTAATTATAGTTAGCTGTAAGTATTATAGCGACATGCTCAGGATCAACGGCTTTACGTGCTTTCCGTGGGTTTTACATGTTTGCCACCACCAACTCCCGAACTTCAAACTGCTACAGAGTAATTCTTACAAGAAAAACTCTATTGTATTTTTTGCCCGACCCGGGAACCGATCCCAGGACTACACCCAAGACCACGAGAACAACGAGGCAGTTTATTTTTAAAATTTACTATCATAAACATTATTAAATAATAATAATAATAATAATAATGCAATAATGAATTGAGGAGTGTTTTGGAGTGTGCTATTCGGGAGTATCGCAACATGCCGCTCGAACTTAGGCCGCGCTTACCTCGTTTGCCCATGCATAATAAGAATAAGGCGCTGGTGGCTGCTCTGGATTTGCAGTTGTCAAACTATTTTGACGACTGCGAAGATCTCACTGATACACACTCGATAATGTACTGCGCAGCTGTAGCGGCATGTCGTGTAGCTCACGTCAAGTTTCCGAACTGTGACGTAGCTACACGACCGAAACCAGCTGTGCCGGCTTGGCAGTGCAGGATCGAGCGTCGTATTGGTGGGGCCAGAGCACTCATCGGCAAACTAATCTGCTTCAGGGAGGGCAACACTCGCCCAAGAGTGATGCGCTTTGTGAGGCGGGCGTTTTCGGGGACTGACATCAGCCCCCGAGACTATATGTCCCGTGTCACGGAGCGCATCGACTTCCTGAAGCAGAAGGTGTATGCATGGGCAAACCGTATCCGCAGGTATAAGCGGCGAGTGGAGCGATACACCCAGAATCGCACATTCCGGAGTAATGAAAGGTGGGTTTATAGGGCTTGGGAGCGACCGGACCAAGGTGTGACTGACGCGCGCCTTCCGGATGATGATGTCATGACTTCATTCTGGCGCAGCATCTGGTCGGTGCCTGTCAGTCACACCGAGGGTGACTGGACTCGAGAGGTCGAGCGAGCGTGCGATCCAATACCACAAATGGGGGCAATTGACATCAGCCCCCGAGATGTAGCTCGTGCAGTCCATCCGTTGCCAAACTGGAAATCTCCAGGGCCGGATGGGCTGCACAATTTCTGGATTAAGTGGTTTACAAGATCGCATGCTCGCTTGGCATATCAGTTCCAGTCTGCCTTAGAGTCAGGGTCGCTGCCCCAGTTCCTAACAACAGGAATAACTCACCTGCTCCATAAGTCAGATAGTACTGCGGAGCGTAAAAATTATAGACCGATCACGTGCTTGCCGACGGTCTATAAAGTTCTTACATCCATACTGAGAAGCAAAATTAATAGTCATATTGACAAAAAATTTATCATGTCACCTTCTCAGAATGGATGTAGGAACGGGTCCCGCGGTACTAAGGAGCTGCTCCTCATTGATATGACCATTAGCCAACAGGTTCGACGTTCCCGAAAGGATCTGTCGACATGTTGGATAGATTATAAGAAGGCCTATGACTCTGTTCCTCATACATGGCTCATGAGGGTGCTGGAATTGTATAAAATAGATACAACACTACGCACATTCCTGATGTCATGTATGAGGCAATGGAGTACGGTCCTCCGCTATCCAGGATGTCGACATACCCAGAGGAATAGCGAACCTGTAAGGATCGAGCGAGGTATATTCCAGGGAGATAGTTTGAGTCCACTTTGGTTTTGCTTAGCCTTGAATCCTCTAACCACACTGCTGGAGAATTCAGGTCTAGGCTATCGGTTGAAGAGAGGTGGTCAGGTAATATCTCACCTACTTTACATGGATGACCTGAAACTTTTTGCCCCCAACAATCTGCAACTGATGGAGTTACTGAAGGTAACTGAAACCTTCAGTAATGCCATCAGGATGGAGTTTGGTGTGCACAAATGTGCGGTCATGCATGTAAAGCGAGGGGAGGTTGTGGAATCCGTGGGCACTCAACTCACGGATTCCGTAAACCTGAGATCCCTCTCTCCAACCGAAACCTATAAGTATTTGGGTATGTCGGAAGCTCTAGGCATCAATATCACTGACATGAAGCAATCGTTGAAGGAGCGTTTCTTTGGACGCCTGAAGAAGGTATTCAATAGCCTTCTTTCAGGCGGAAACAAGGTGCGCGCCTTCAACGTTGGGTCATGCCGGTATTGATGTACTCTTTCGGCGTACTCAAATGGACTCAAACGGAACTTGACTCCCTGGATAGGAAGGTCCGCACACTGCTGACTGCATACTGAATGCATCACCCACGATCGTCGGTGATGAGACTGTATATCCCGCGGAAGTGTGGGGGTCGAGGTTTTTTAAATGCTAAGACCCTACACAACCGCGAGGTATGCAGTCTCAGGGAATATTTCCTAGCTGCCGACGTGGGTATGCATCGAGATGTAGTGGCAGTGGACAAGGGACTCACCCCGCTCTCCCTGGCTAATGAGAACTGGCGCAAACCGGTAGTGCTTGACACTAACGATCGCAGGGAAGTATGGCAGAGCAAGGAACTTCACGGACGGTTTTTCCGGGCCCTTCACGGGCCCGATGTAGACCAATTGGCGTCCGTAGCCTGGCTGCGTTCCGGTGACCTCTTTGGGGAAACCGAAGGTTTTGTCTGTGCAATTATGGACGAAGTTATCATGACGAATAACTACCGGAGATTTATTGTGAAGGACGGCACGGTTGACATATGTCGGGCATGTCACCGTCCGGGAGAATCAATTCGTCACATTATCTCTGGTTGTTCTCGTCTAGCTAACGGAGAGTACTTGCAAAGACACAACCTTGTAGCCAGGATTATCCATCAGCAACTTGCTCTGAAATACTCTCTTGTAGAATCGGAAGTGCCGTACTATAGGTACGAGCCCGATCCAGTTCTTGATAATGGTCATATCACTTTGTACTGGGATCGGTCCATCATCACTGACAGGACTATTGTAGCCAATAAGCCTGATATAGTGGTGGTGGACCGAAGCGAGAGGCGTGCAATGATTGTTGACATATCCGTTCCGCATGACGAGAACCTCGTGAAAGCTGAGAAAGATAAACAAATCAAGTATATTGACTTGGCTCGCGAGGTTGTCGACATGTGGGATGTGGACTCGGCGATCATTGTACCGATAGTCGTGTCGGGCAATGGCTTAATAGCCAAGAGCCTCGACCAACACCTTAGGAGGCTCGCGTTAGGAGACTGGATCAGGGCTTGATTCAGAAAGCGGTACTCCTGGACACGGCTCGTATTGTTAGGAGGTTTCTTTCTCTGGAGCCCTGACCGCCGGTAGCTTGGACCCTGTTCCCGATACCGGTGGGACACTATTTTTTACATTTTTAAATGTTTTTTTTATTTTTTTATTGAAATATTTAAAAATATAATTTGTAAGATAAAATGATGAATAAACGAAATAATAATAATAATATTTTTTTTTCCCCATCGCCGTATCTCTACGTTGACGTCGTGGTGGGGCTTGCGTGCTCCAATATACCCTAGGTCTGTATCGGTAAAGTTTGCTTTGCCGTAATATGCCTAGTGTGAGGGGCCAGACTAAGAGAGATACAATCCGCAGCGCAGTTTTGTGGCGAACTGTTGGGCATTAGCGACCCCACGGACCCGATCTCCCGGGAGAATTCTTGTTCTTCATCTTCGGCTTGCCTTTATTGGCCGGCCGTAGTGAACACTGACGAGGAACTGAGCTCCCACCTCTCTCTTGCCTTTATTGGCTGGCTTGAGTGGAGATTCGCAAGAGCAAACGTGCTCGGGAGAAGGATGTATAATCCAGTAAGTTGCTGGTAGGGATCTTGACCGTACTTCCGGGATTGTCCTGATAGCCGTGGTATACCTCTCCACTCCTCAAGCACCTCAGGATATGTTGCCCTCTTGTTGCTACGTCACTTCGTGCTAGCGGCCGTTTTTGGGGGCCCATTTATTGAGTATGCAAGTAACCCCCTGCCTTTTTTCGATGCATATTAATAACGTTTTCAGGCAGGGGCCATAGTCTTGACATAGTTCCATGTTACCAGTCCACTTAAGACTCCAAAAAACATAGCCCTATTATCTTTGTTCTCCATATGTCGCAACAGTTTTTCAATAACCGGGGGTTGTCCTTGGGTGCACTAGCATAGCGCGTACAGGGATAATCGTCGGTTGGTATCATGTTCCATTATAATTATCTAAAGGGCCTCTGCGAGTTGGCTTCGGCTCCTCGTACGCCTCCCAAAGGTCCAGGACCTCTGCGTCAGGGTCCTGAGATAAATAAAATATATAAAAATAATAATTTATTTAAAGACTACATGAAATACTAATAATGTTATTATTTTTTTTATTTTTTTATTTTACTAACAACTAAATAAATAATCTGACTTTTCTACCGTACACTCCCAATAAGGTTCAGTTGAAAACCAGCGTCAGGCAACTACCACGAAGTTGTCTGGCATTTTTGCTGAACTGGACCTATTTGGTGCAGGCGCGAGACACACAATGTTAGTTAATTTTTTTTAATTTTTTTTATTTTTTTTTATCTTAAGTGTTTACAGTCATGTTGTTTCTACGTAGTAGTATCTGTGTACGTGTGCTAAATAAAATAGTTTTCTTTCTTTCTTTCTTTTATCTTTCTTTTTATAAAAATCTCAATATCAGGTTAGTGACCCTGACTGCTATGCCGCAGATCGTGGGTTCGATTCCCACCCAGGACAAATGTTTGTGTGATGAGCACAATCATTCACAAGAAAATTCTTTTCACGCAATCGAACCCGCGTGCAGTAACTAGTTAACTATAAAACGAACTCTGAATGAATAGTTTCATACATGAATGGGTTTCTGAAAACTACTCAAATTCAAATATTTCTGTTGAAATGGGATAGATATTCCATTCCAATAAATTGTAAAGTTACAACACTATGATATTTCTACATAAATTGTCAATTTTGTATTAAAGAACTAAGGGTCGCTGCACACGGGCCACACGCGAGAGCCACAAGCGCCGCCACGAGAAGTTAGAAGTGCCCACAAAGGAAGCTGAAGCACGCGGCAGCCACTTGTGGCCGGTGGCTGCTACTTTTTTTTAACCAATACGCTCAGTATCATAATGGACTCTGACGAAGAACGTTTAAATGCGCGAGTGGCGTGTGACAGCGTTTTGTATCGGCCGTTAACGGCCAGTGCGGGCCACAAGAAGCAAGCAGCGGCAATTTGTAGCATGTGGCGGCTACGGGCGTCAACGGTGTGCGGCGAATCCATATAAAATGTATGCTGTGTATGCCGGTGGCGACGTTTTGTTGTTGAGTTCAGTGGCCCGTGTGTGGCGACCCTTAATCAGACATTTGATTCCAAGAAGGATTTATTCGTTTTATTTAGTCTTTGCAGATCTTTGCGGTACCTGAAAATTCCATTTATATGCCTTTTTTGGGTCAAAAAGTCCTTGTACAGAACCCAGATTTAAACTTTGTACAAATAATAGCCTTACCTTCTCCACCGCATATCGTTAATTAGGTACATGAGACATATATCATTTACGTTTTAAAAGATTATTTACAATTTAATTTCAGTTGATTTTTTTGCGGGATTATGGGATTCTTTCTAGTGGAGTTCAGTGCCTGTTTTAATTATTCTTAACTTGATTCCTATACTCCATTCACGATAGTATTAGACAAAAGAGGTTCATAGAAGCAGGTGTGCACAACATTTATTTTTCGAGATAAATTCAAACAATTTTAATAAATAATGGTTTCAATATAAAATTTTAATTACCTACTTGGATAAAGACACACAAGACGGGTCGTTGTGGAGACGCTTGGCGGAGGCTCATGTCCAACAGTGGTCATCTTTCAGCCGAAATGATAATGTATTTACAAAACTTTGTTGCTATCTTTTTTTGTAAAAGCTATGGCATGATCAGCGTGGGCAGCAGCTAAAGATCTCGTCGATTGAAAACAAATGAAAATGAGACCTTTTAGCGTAATGTTTTGTTTTTGTTAAATTGTTTCTTTGTGTTTTTCTATTTTATGAAGTAAAAAAGAAAAAGCGTTTATGGCCAGTAAAAGCAATTTTCTTTCTACTTTTTTATTGTAACACGAACCTTTTTAATTTAAAAATACACATACAACATTTAGAATTTATAAAACCAGAAAGGTGTAAAACAGTTATTAATAAAAAAAACTGGGCAAGTGCGAGTCGGATTCACACACTGAGGGTTCCGTACAAACTTACCTATGAAAACAGTTCATTTCCCGAGTGAGTTACGAAGATTTTACCGAATAGCAAAAAGATTTTTTGTGACGTAACTACAAATTTACAGTTTCCAGATTTTTTTCTATACTTGTGCTATGAGACCTTGCTTCATGCCAAATTTCTGGATTCTAGGTCAACGGGAAGTACCCTATGAATTTTCATTCCCTTGAGAGTGTCGAAATATACGTTTTTTGCGACATAAACGTCCGTATCTTTTTTTTCGGTAACTCAGACGATTGATTTTTTCATAACTTGAAGGGACCGCAGACTTGTGTATATGGTTTTAATTTCAACTCGATACATTTACGCGGTTCAGAGATAAAGGGTCTTGACAGACAGACAGACGGACGGACAACAAAGTGATCCTTTAAGGGTTCTGTTTTTTCCTTTTGGGGTACGGAACCCTAAAAAACAGTCTACTAGGTAGATCTACTTATCTGAAATAGCACCACAGTTAGTTCGTTGGTTGGTTCATTCTACTCTTTCGTATTTCTACTCGTGCGTGTTGCCAGTGATGCCATATGGCTCCGATACGCATATGGTCGCTTACAATGGACCTTATCAGAAGAGTTAAAGTCACCCAAAGGGCAATGGAAAGGGCTATGCTCGGAGTTTCCTTGCGTGATCGAATCCTGAAATGAAGATATCCGCAGGAGAACCAAGGTTGCCGACATAGCACGAAGAATAGCCAAACACATTGAACGCAGAACAGATGACCGTTGGGGCTGAAAGGTTCTGGAGTGGCGACCGCGTACTGGAAGACACAGCGTTGGAAGGCCTCCCACAAGGTAGACCGATGACCTGGTCAGGGTCGCTGGAATTCGATGGATGCGAGACGCACAGGGCCGATCGTTGTGGCGACGCTTATGGGGGAGGCCTATGTCCAACAGTGGACGTCTTTCGGCTGAAATGATGATGATGATGATGACTTTATCGTATTTAGATTTACTTTTTCTTACTGACTTTATTACTGCTGCACAGCGTGTCGTGAAATTATTTTCCGTACGGGTTAAATTTTTTGTATTTTTAATTGTAATTTTTCGGTTAAAGTTTTAGTGTTTAGCGCGTATGTCACCGGTAAATTGCAAACGCCATAAGATTGTAAAATACCGCGACAAAAAACTTTAGCTTAGCTTATGCAGCCTTTTAATGTTCCCACTGCTGGGACTCAGGCCTCCTCTCCCTAGGAGAGGGAATGGGCCGTAATCCACCACGCGGGCCCAGTGCGGATTGGTGAATGTCACATGTCTTCGAATTTTTCGTTCTAGGACATGCCGGTTTCGTCACGATGTTTTCCTTCTCCGTTTTGAGAGCAGTGGTGATGAAATAAATTACAGAAAGTAATGCGCCTGGCTGGGTTTGAACCCGTGACCTACAACTCGTAAGTCGGGGCCGGTACCACTCGGCCACCACTGCTCTCCTCTGTTTCTAAACTATTTTTTCTAAATTGGGCACGGTTATGTTCAAAATTAATTTTGGATGTGATTTATCGTATAAAAAATAGTTTTTTCATAATATAACGAGAAAATATTTAACCTAATAAAAAAATATTTCCTGCATACGGAGTCCACAATTTTCTGATGACATAATATAATTATATATTATGATTTAAAAATAGCATTCACGATACAAGCTTAAATTCTGAGTAGGGCAAAGTTTACTTGAAAAAATAGTTAGTTTTCCCCTTCGCTTCCTTGTTCTATAACACAATAAACGTAAATGTTTTCAGTATAAAGAGTATCTCACGGCACTCAACGATATTGTAACTTTTCATCTATATCTTTCATAATCAGATCAGTATTTCTTTAAGTATCTCCTACAGACACACAAAAGAATTTGCTCTAACATAAAATTAGTTTAAAAATCCCAAACACTTACTTGGCATTCATCCAGTAATATATGATGGGGTTGACCATAGCATTGGCCATCGCTAGCCAGTAGAAGCCTAGGTACATGTGCTGGACGTACTTCATATACAGTATAGAAGGATTGAAGTGTGTGTAGATGAAGTAGGAGTGGTAGGGTAGCCAGCAGATCCCGAAGATCACTATCACTAGGATGAACATTTTCACAACCTGAGAACAAAGGATGAAAAAGTTACAGAAAATATTAGATCTCTATGGTGTATGTAATCTATATCTTTTTATTTATTGCCAACAGGTAACCATACACGTTGGGGTCCTAAACCTCAGGTACACCCTAACGTGTATGGCTACCTTTACACTAACGGTTTACATCACACATATAAATTGAATAGAGACAAGACAAAAACACTTAAAAAATACATTAACATAATAATAATAAAAATATGTCAAAATTAAAGATTAAAAATTCTAAAAATGAAAAATAATACCAAAAAGAAAAAATAAAAAACTACAATAACATATCAAAATTTAATTAAGTTTCACAAGATATTGTGCTGGGACTCCAATGGACTCCAGTTAAGGAGCTGCCGTGATTGGAGTGCTTCGTAACTTCGATCCAATATATAAAAAATATGATTGATTCGATAATCTTGATTTACCAGTTAAATAAATCCCCACCAGCTTTTCAACGAAGCAAGATGTTGTTTGAATTTTTTTTTTTTTTGTTGCATTTTCAATAAGGCCTTAAAAGTTCCAATTTCTTTACCAACGAACAAAAATATATAAACTGGCAACAAAACTAGTTTCTTTTTTAAAAATGATGATGCTTTATTTGAAAACCCGACTAACAATTTTAAATTGTTCCAATTTTGGAACTCCTGGCTCAGTTCCAGCAGAACCTCATTGTCTCCACTTCGGTGCTCTGAACGTGAACAAACAAGACGTGAGCGAACGAAATTGAATAAAACATTGGCTTGAAAAACAACGACGCTTTGTATAGGCGCGTTGTATTGAAAATCTGCCGAGAGGAAATGAATGTGTTATCGAGAGTTTCGAAGAAAATTGTCGATAATAATTTGTTGTTTTCCAAATTGGAACAGAGAAGAGGATTTGTTAAATTCAAGTTGGAAACAATTTTTTTTTTATTGCTGCTACGATAATATTTCCTTTAATTTGGTAGATACTCTGTCCAACAAGTGTTCTGGTAAACGATACTAGTACGCTTATTATGGAAAACGTTTAAGTACGCCTACCAATTAAATCTACTTCCGCGAGATAAGTGGGTACGATTTCCCCCAATTATTTCTGATAAAAGATAAATAATTGAAGACCAGAGGGCGGGTTTAGACAAAGTGAAGCTCCATTTATCAGTGATAACGAAGTTTATTTAGACAATATTAATTGGACAAAAACTGTTTAACAGTATATAATTGTATAATAGTGTATTTGGCCTTTGTAAATATGATCATATTTCTTCCTTCCGTTCTCAGCTTAAATGACTGCCTATCCGTTACAGGAGATCTCTCAGATCCCTCTGCACGCTCTTCACTATTATAGTGAACGAAACTTGTGCTCCTGATTATTTATTTAAAACAATATTTTAAAGTATTGGGTAGTCCTCACAATCTTCATTTTATATTATGATAATGTAATTTGATAATAATTTGATAATATATTTTAATTTCATAATATAATTGAATAATTATAATGTTTAAAAATGTAATTTTATAATATTTTAATTTCAAAAAAGGTTGAATAATAATAATATTTAATAATGTAATGTAATTTAATCTATAATTGAAGGTAATAATAATGTTCTTTTAATTTAATTTATTTTTAATTTATTGTTAGTATATTAGTTTTTAATTTTAGTTCTTATATTGTAATGACATTTTCCAGTTTTAAACTTATTTATAATTATAATCATTAATTAATAAGACCTAATGCAAATGCTGTGCATACCGTAAATATGTTATAGTCAATGTTTAGAAAATTGACAATTTATAGTCAATGTTTAATCTCTCTCCTAGAGAGAAGGTCTGAGTCCCAGCAGTGGGAACATTAAAAGGCTGATTATGCTTATGCTTATGCAATGTTTAGTAAATAAGTCGTTGGTATGCCTATATAAATAAATAAATAAATAAATAAATCTTAACCTTCGAGCATCCAAAAACATAGATAGATATTATATTCTTTATTGTGTACACCAAAAATTAAAATTACATTAAGAACTTAAAAATAATAGGGTGTCACAATGGGCGGTCTTATCACTAAAAGCGATTTTAACAAAACATACTTCTTCATACTACTACTCACTACTGGGTTTATGGCTAATTCTTACGTTGTATGTATCATATAACTCTGGGAAGCATATTTATTTCCCCTTGACATCAAAAAAGCTGAGAGTAAATTTTCCTACAAGCGTAATATTCGGAAGTACTTGAAGTCCTCTCAACCTTAGTTTGATCTTTGTCATAATTGTTATTATATTTTAAGTTTTCATGTATCTTATTATCACAGGCCACTTTATTTAATGATACTTCATTCCATTTGTAATCTATTATTTATTTATTGTGCAGACCTACCAAAGTGTTGTCTTTTTTTACCCAAAGGTTGACTGGTAGAAAATGCTTTGTTGCATAGTCAGCATCAAGTTACAAGTACATCAAGTTTAAATAAATAAAAAGTTGATACATACCTTTCGTTTCGATCGTATTGAATCTACTTGTCTTTGTGTCAGCTCACCGATGGACCCGGAACCCCACAGCACCTTCCCCATTGCTGAGTAGAAGAATGTCATCCCAAGCATAGGGATGGCGTATGTTACTACGAAGAATAATACTTGGTACCTGTGGCAAAGAAAACAAAACATGAATCACGCCTGTTCACCCCGAGTAAAGGCAGGGTATTGTTGGATTATAGGGATCAGTTTGGGGTTATTAATTCTAGTCTGTACCCTGTTGATGGTAAAAGATGTCTGATGTAAAGATAACTGGCAAAATATGGATTGATTGGTTGGTATGGTGGGTGGTTGATTAGTTGGTTGATTAGTTGGTTGGTTGTTGGTTGGTTGGTTGGTTGGTTGGTTGGTTGGTTGGTTGGTTGTTTTTATTATTATATTAAAGTTTTTATAATATAAGTAACATTAACCCCCGATTTCGATTTTAAGCAATTGAAATTTAGTATTTCTCAAACTGTAGTTTAGCCTGAAAACCTGTCATGGCTTATAAGTATGGTTTAAAACGTACATAACTCGAAATATCCAATTCAAAAACCCGCTAATATACTCGTATAATTGATCAAATATATTTCAGAAGCTATAAAAGGGTGGCAGAGTATGTTTAGATCATGTAAATAAATAAAAAGTCATTTCGTCCTTATCCACCACAAACCAATTGTAGTTTGGAAACGTTATAAAAAGTTATATGCCAGACGAAAAGAAAGTGCAGACATTTTTTACCAGACAGACAAAATATGAGGCATAAATTACTCGTATATTCCGTTTTTTACGGTTGTTAACTTTTATTTTTGTTGAGTCCTGGCGTTAATAATCGTATATTATTTTTGCTTTTAAAAATATAAAACGTACCTTCACATAAATTCACTTGATAGAAAAGTATATTTTTAAGTTTTGTTTTGTAGACGGCCACTTACAATTTTTATTTCTCCAAATCGTCCGGACCGTTCGTTGTGGCGACACTTAGGGGAGGCCTATGTCCAACAGTGGACGTCCTTCGGCTGAAATGATGACCTAATCTATTAGCGCACAGTACCGTTGCCGACGTCCGTTAGTCGACACCGTCACCTGCCTACGGTGATAACCAGCGTTGTGAACTCGTCGCATTTTGCGTGTGGACACGGCATTATGCTGAGCGTTCGGCAAATCATAGTCAAAATGTCATATGGCTCTTCACCTCTCAAGTGCTCCCTTTTCTTTTGCTTCGAGTTAATGGTTCACAGCTGGTTTCTGAATTAAGAATAAGAAAACTCATTAATTTCTATTATAGCATGAGAACTTAACAAGAGTTTCAAGTTTTTAACTTCAGATATTAGAGGCTAAAGTATGAAATTGCCGATTTGTACTGAAAAATTGGAATTCGTTTTTTTTTAATTAGAATATAGATATATTCTGGTGATCTAGATTCGACAAACTGTGTGAAAGCATTTTGTACTGCCTCCTGAGAAGAAAATTTTTTATCATGTAGAAAATTATCCAAATCACGAAAAAAATGATAGTCCATTGGAGCAAGATCTGGCGAAAACGAAGGGTGACGAATGGTTACTAATTGCAGTTCCTATAGAGTTAAAATAGTTTCTCGTGCTGTATGAGGTCTCGCGTTATCATGGAGCAATCATGGTGAATATCGATTTATGAGTCTGAGCTGTTTTACTGCTAGTTTTGCTACAATTGTTCGGAGTTCGGCACAGTAGACATCTGTCGTTATTGCTTGACCAGATAGGAGAAAGCTATGGTGAATAACACAATGCTAAGACCACCAAACAGTTACCATTACTTTTTTATTGGTAACTTTGCTTTAGGACACTGTTGCGGCGTTTGACCTGGGGTCAGCCATTACATTTTTCGCTTACGATTATCGTAAATTATCCACTTTTCATCACATGTCACAATTCGATCGAATATTCTTTCATTTCTGTATCGATTCAACAAGGCAACACAAGTTTCAACACGTGTTTCTTTCTGCAGATCAGTCAAATCATGAGGCACCCATTTTTCATATTTTTTTAAATTTTATTTACTTGACGCAAATGAGTCAATATTAATGGTAAGGTAACGATAAACCATACCGCTAATTCCTGGGTAAACTATCCACGGCTCGGATCGGCTTCCACCATCTCTTTCAATTCATTGTTATTCACCTTCTCGTTCTTCAAATCAAAGATTCCATCACGAAAGCGTTTAAACCAAAATCGCACGGTGCATTCATTAGCAGTCCCCTCTCCAAACGAAACATTGATATTGCGAGCTGTTTCTGCCGCGTTAGTTCCGCGTCGGAACTCGTATCCAAAAGTCACTCGAATTTTCGAAGTATCTATCCTTCTAGTCTAAGCTGAATAAAGAAAACAACTGAAAGTCAGTAATCGAATGTTGCTCATTTTTTAAAACAAAAACTTCATAGGTACCATGTGAAAAAAGTTTCAGTCAAAAATCTCGAACCATGAAGTTTCTATGTCAATTCGAAGCACCTATTACAATAAAACGGTAAAGTATAAAACTTTAACCCCTATTATATGTTTCAGTGAACTTAACTGATCATTATTATCATCATCATTATTTCAGCCGAAAGATGTCCACCGTTGGACATAAGCCTCCCCCAAGTGTCGCCATAATGAACGGTCCTGTACGCCTCACACCATCGAATTCCCAGAACTCTCACCAGGTCATCGGTCCACCTTGTAGGAGGCCTTCCAACACTGTGTCTTCCGATAACGCGTTCGCTACTCCAGAACCTTTCGGTGATGTTCTGATACAAAAATTTAACATGTATCTATAATTTTAACGCACCTTTTCCTTATTAGGATTTATTGAACTTAATTTTACCCAATTGTCTTAACTGACTGAGGGGTTGTTTTGCTCCCGCACCCAGCTGTGCGCTGGCACCTAATGCCTGCTATGACCTGCCGTGACCTGTGTTGTACTAATTAGTGTCGGTGGTGTTCAACTTGTGACCTTTTCAAATATTTTTGAAAAAAAATATAACATGGTGTAAAAACTATTGAAATATATTCAGTTACTGATTCTGAACATACTATATTCAGGTTTCACATAAACTAAAAATAATGTTCTATATTGTTTGATACCAAAATAAAATAAACTTCAATTTCTCAATCCAGAAACTAATCACTTTTTTTATGTCCATCTTTATTCTTGTTATTCACAAGAACTAAACAATTATTTAGAGTGTTTGACTGTTTGATGCCAAATTAAAATAAACTTAAATTTCTCAATCAAAAAACCAATCACCCTTTATGTCCATCTTTATTCTTTGTATTCACATAATATGAATAATTGTTAAGAGTGTTCCAGGTTTCAATTCTAATTCTTGTTAGTTGACAAAAATAAGCCTAGACTGCAAGCTCGTACGTGACTCCAAAATAGTTTCCCTGTACCATCTAGAACGCTCCACGAAATTCAATTGCATACGTCAGAAAATATTTCTGGTTGTGCTTCGCTCGTTATATAAATTGGCCAATATTTTTACCTGGTCTGTATTGGTAGAACGAGTTATTTACAATGTCTGTAAGTGTTTTTAAAAATAACGTGTTACGTTGGTAGCCTTATGAAAATGCAGGTATTTTTCGTTTATGAATAGCCACAAGTATTCCAATAATAATGTAAATAAGCTTGAAATAGGTTGATAAAATAAGTTGGTAACTTTTAACTACCAAGAAGGTAAGTGCAATATGTAATTAATTATTATTTTTATAATATATATTGACCATATAGCTGAAAAAAAATATTTTTTATGTACATATGGTTATAAAACATTAGAAGCACGGATCCAAATTATCGTATCCTTTAAAAAATAACCGGCTAAAGTATCTACAATTACTCCTTAAAAAAAAACAGCTGTTTGACAAAAACTTAATTGTAATCTATTTAATGTCAATAAAATAATTTTCGAATAATATATATAATGTTGTAGTAATTATAATATATTATTTTATTGTAGTTAGTAATTATTATGTTTTTTGAAATAGTGTTTTCTACTCGGGTTTTCTCCCGGTGGTTTTTCTTTGCTCCCGCCCTGAGACCCTCAAGGAAAAGGAGGTTTGGATCAATGATCAATATTGTTTCCCTTTTTATAAATACGGTCCCCCCAGTACTTTGCTTAAAATGGTAACTGTATGAATTACTGCTTATTTATGAATTACAAGAATGGAATTAAATAATAAACCTGTACCTACCTATCTAATTTTTCACAATTTATTTACCTTTTTAGGGTTCCGTAGCCAAATGGAAAAAAACGGAACCCTTATAGATTCGTCATGTCTGTCTGTCTGTCTGTCTGTCTGTCTGTCTGTCTGTCTGTCCGTCTGTCCGTCCGTATGTCACAGCCACTTTTTTCCGAAACTATAAGAGCTATACTGTTGAAACTTTGTAAGTAGATGTATTCTGTGAACCGCATTAAGATTTTCATACAAAAATAGAAAAAAAGCAATAAATTTTGGGGGTCCCCATACTTAGAACTGAAACTCAAAATTTTTTTTTTCATCAAACCCATGCGTGTGGGGTATCTATGGATAGGTCTTCAAAAATGATACTGAGGTTTCTAATATCATTTTTTTCTAAACTGAATAGTTTGCGCGAGAGACACTTCCAAAGTGGTAAAATGTGTGTCCCCCCCCTCTAACTTCTAAAATAAGAGAATGATAAAACTAAAAAAAATATATGATGTACATTACTATAAAAACTGCCAAAGAAAATTGGTTTGAACGAGATCTGGTCAGTAGTTTTTTTTTAGTACAGAAATTATTATTATGTTACTTGCTGCTACGGAACCCTCCATGGGCGAGTCCGACTCGCACTTGGCCGGTTTTTTTCTACTATTTCCATATTTACGATATTATAATATACTAGCTTTTGCCCGCGACTTCGCCTGCGTAAATAAAATATAACCTATGTCACTCAGGAATAAAGCAGCTTTCTATTAGTGAAAAAATTTTAACCGTCGGACCAATACTTTCAGAGATTACCTACAAACAAAAAAATAAACTTTACCTTTTATAATATTAGTGTAGATTATTATAATGTTGTAAAAATCATATCATAATATATTATTATACTAGCTGTTGCCCGCGACTTCGTCCGCAAATAACCATTATATTTCTAACACAATTTGTTTTTGCGGATAAATCATAAACCAAAACTTTACTTTTCTTATAAAACTTCTCTGTAAACCAAATTTCTAGTCCCACTTTCAGGAGCCGAAATGTACAGAGATTCAGGACTGGTGACGCGGGAGCGAGCGATATACAGCTATCCGTGTGAGAAGCAGCTGTCCTGAGATTATTATTATTGCGAAGCATACGCTTACAGGGAACTGCACACGCTTGAATTAGAAGGGGTAATTGTGAGAGATTAGTGGTATTCGGGGTATAAACACTGTTTCCTCGACGCCACAACCCTTTAGAATTTCCACCTCAATAATATTTGAGAGATGACTTTGAGCTAGGCCCAGTTACATAGTTTAGGTGGAATTAAATTCCGTAGCAGCATGATCGGGACTGACCTTCAGCTGGATAGTGTGCGCCGGGAGTCCACTTGCCGTTCTAATACAGAAAATCTACGGGATAATATAAAGCGTCATCTTGCTCTACAACAGTATTTATAGAGGTATAGAAATACCACTTCGTTCGCATCAATTTGCGAGAGAACGCTTTCGTTAATTGCTGCAGCTTGATCATTTTTGGGTGTTAAAATGGCCCGTTCACACACCCAAGAATTCTCTTGTAGCGGTAATCGACCGACGTCCCCGTACACCAGACAAATTAGTTCTTCAATAGTGGGAACTACTTTGCTTAGAGTCTCTGGTAGGCGCACTTCAGAGCTCTCTTCTGGTAAGTTGCCTTCACCAAACTTTTAAAAGAACATCCAAGAATTCTTGAGTATATCCGCCCAACTGAGCTCGCATGTTAATGGTCAAGCGCAGTCTGTAAACTCGTGACCATAGATTCAATCGTTTCAACGAAGCATTCACCTCGTCAACCCTAATTTCTCGCGACACCACAGGCAAAGTTTGCCGAAAATCGCAGCTAAACAAAACAGTGACACCTCCCATCACATCTTGATTCCTGCGTATGTCCTGCAGGGTTCGGTTTACAGCCTTCACTACTTTTCTATTCGCCATAGTACATTCATCCCATACGATTAAAGAGCAATCCTTGAGTACCCAACCTTTGTCAAAGTTGCGTGATAGCCCACACACTGGCATTTCTTTGCTCTCTAAATCGATGGGAATGTTAAACATTACGTGCGCTGTTTTGCCCCGTGGAAGCAGTGTGGCAGTAATTCCAGAAGAGGCAGTCGCAATCACTATTTTGCCATGTCACCTCATTTCTGCAAGGATGCCAGTAGCAATGAATGTTTTTCCTGTTCCTGGAGCATTAATGCAATATATTTTACCCTGGCTGAGCCTAACGCGACGATGTTAAAAATGCAGGGACATTTTGTTCTGAGGTGAGTCGTGATCATTGACGATATCACCCCGATTTCCTCGACCTTGATATGCCAATGATTGCGGAGCCGGTAATCCATATTCGACCAGTCCAGTGGATTGCCACCGATGGAAATGACCACGTCTTGAAGTGAACCTAGACAACTATTCGAAACGCGTTCGTTGTTCTGTTCAATGTCACCCTCATTAGTACACCTTAAAGCACGTAAAAAGTCTTCGGACAGATGATGGCGATAATTTACCCACAACCGACCTTTTTTTTTCGGTGGGATAATCATCCAATGACATTCCCCGCTCTTGGGTGGAGCGTGAGATAGTGTCAGGCTTTTACTGATTAAAAACCCACTCCTGTTCCTTTCCATGGCCCTTTATGGCGCACCGATATGGGCGCTGGCGCTGCGGAAGCAGCCGGCGGCCCAGCTGAACGCATGCCAGAGGGTCATGGCCATACGGATGGTGCGAGGATACCGGACGATTTCCCGCGAAGCGGCGAGCCTCCTTGCTGGACAGCCACCATGGGATCTGGTAGCAACAGGCCTTGCTCACATGCACGATCTGCGCATGGAGATGCAACGCCGGGGCGAAACTCCACTGCCGCGACAAGTCGCAGCATGGCGGACAGAGCTCCGGCGGGTTCTCATGGAGAAATGGCGACAGCGACTGTCGCGACCCAGTGCTGGGCACGCCACAATTATGGCGGTAAGTCCCTTCTTTGAGGCGTGGTTGGAAAGACCTCACGGCGTCCTCACCTTCCGCATGACGCAGGTTCTCACCGAACACGGGAAGTTCGGGAAGTTCCTGCACCGGATTCGTGCGGAAGCGACGCCCGGGTGTCGCCACTGTGTGGACCGCCCGGAGGACACGGTGGAGCACACGGTGGAAGTGTGCCGCGCTTGGGAAGAGCAACGCCGTGTCCTCGTGGGGGCGATCGGCGGCGGCGATCTTTCGCGCCGGGCCTTCGTACAGGTCATGGTCCGGAGCGAGGAGGAGTGGCAGGCGGTCGCCTCCTTCTGCGAAGCAGTAATGCTAGCAAAGGAGGCGGCCGATCGCGTGAGGCAACGGCAACGGTCCTCACGCCCCAACCGCCGCCGGGATTCCGATCCCGATTTCCGGCCACCGCAGGCGCGGGCTTGCGGACGGCGGGCAATGGGTGGCCCGCCGTCCGACCGTCCGGTAACCTTCCGGACCGAGCCCAAGTCGTCGACGGCGCGTATTGCTCCGCACTCGCCTCAGGGAGATGTCAGCAAATCGTAGGGGCCCAGCAGGGTCGAAGCCTACTGGGGCCATGGGTAGTGTGAAAACGAAACCGTGGCCCGGGGACGAAGGCAACGAAGGAACAGAAGTGGGTTTTTAGTCAGTAAAAGTCTGACACTATCTCCCGCTCCGCCCAAGAGCGAGATTTGTCATAAGATGATTTTCCCACCTACAAAAAAAAACTCCTGTTCCTTCTTTGCCTTCGTTCCAGGGCCCCGGGGTTCTCTTTCGCATCACATGGCCCCAGTAGGCTTCGACCCTGCTGGGCCCCTACGGTTTTGCTGACATCTCCTTGAGGCGCGCGTGGAACACTACGCGCCGTCGACAACTTGGGCTCGGTCCGGACGGTTACCGGAAGGTCAGATGGCGAGCTACCCATTGCTCGCCGTCCGCAAGCCAGCGCCTACGGTGGCTGAAAATCGGGATCGGGACGGCGGCGGGGCGTGAAGGCCGTTCTCTCGCACGTGCGGCCGCCCTCTTTGCTAGTATTACTGCTTTGCAGAAGGAGGCGACCGCCTGCCACTCCTCCTCGCTCCAGACCATACCTTGTACCAAAGCCCGGCGCGAGATATATCTCACACAGGTCGCCCCCACGGGGACACGGCAGAGCTCTGCCCAGGCGTGGCACACCTCTACTGTATGCTCCAACGTGTCCTCCGGGCGGTCCACACAATGGTGGAACCCAGGCGTTTCTTCCGCACGAATCCGATGCAGGAAGCTCCCAAACTTACCATGTCCGGTGAGGACCTGCGTCATGTGGAAGGTAAGGACGCCATGTGGTCTTTCCAGCCACTCCTCAAAGAGGGGACTTACCGCCATAATTGTGGCGTGCCCAGCACTGGGTTACGACTGTCGCTGTTGCCATTCCACCATGAGACCCACAACCGACCTGGGTTTGTGACTGGCAAACAAATGTCGCAGTCGTCTGGGGCTATCGGTGATGCTGGCCTCCGTCACTGTCAGTGTCGTCCCAGTGTTGATCGTGATGACGTTGGGGCCCGTACAGTGTGAAGCAATCATCGCAAATAATGACACTATCCATTATTGGGATGAACGGTGTAAACCCTTCCCAATGCGCTGTCTTTAAAGTGATGATAGAAGTTCTGAAGTTAAATTTAAAAATAATAAGATGTAGTACTGTAAAAGAAATCAATGAAGTTTTTAATTCGCTTTGATATTAATACGAATTCATTAATTTCTAGAGATACAAATAATACGTATAAAAACTTACTTCACAGATGAATTGTATTTATTCATTTTATATACATTTAAATCTAATAATAACGTAATTAAAACTAACTTACAAAATAAAAATAAAAGCCCTAAAGTACTAAAAAAAAGCAATAATATAAATAAAAAATAAAAGAAAACAATCACAAAAATTACGCGAGGTTCGAACTCGCAACATAGCAAACGCGGATCCGTCACTATACTACTGCGCCACGGTCCTTGCAGAATCTAGATCTAAATAGCCGTCCTTAAATACACGTCATTGCTTGTCTGCTTGACTCCTTGTACAAAATAGCGTGATGATTTTCATTTTTGACCTTAAATTCCTAACCAAATTTAAAAAAAAAAGTGTATTTTTTATCTCCGGTTCCATTTTAATATGAGTTTTGATGGGTTTTTACTGAAATATTTGGAAAAATATCGAATAAAAATGTCGATGGCAATTTAAAAATACATAAAAAGCCATTTTATTATTGTTCTGGAAATATCATTCTATATTATGTACAAAAAAACACTAAAACAATCACAAAAATATTAACTGTACCTGAGGATCGAACTTAGAGGCGATTGTCGTTCAATTGGAATATTTTGGAATATTGCTCACCCCCCATAGCAAAAAGCGTGATAATATGTAGCCTAACAGTTGACCCGGCCTATAAGGATTATGTATGCAAAATTTGAACAGGATTGGTTCAGTAGTTTTTGCGCCAACTAATACCAACGCTCCACCATTTTACTATTTTATTATATGTATAGATTGTAAGCAAACTACGGAGAAATCAAATGTCAGATTGATTATTCAAGCAATTTGAATAGTGAATCATTTAATTTTTTATTTCTCCATGTTTCTATGAAAAATGTAAAACAAATCAACGAGTCATTTACCTTCATGTTAATTTGGCATGTCGTCGTTCCGAAACCTCTCTTAATAGACAAATGACATTCTGCAGATTTATATAATGTAACGAATGTAACATGTGCAGCTGTATTCAATGTACTCTAGTGTAATAATCGTGGAAGATAGGGCTTGTATATTGAAGAACGACAGTAGAGAAAATACGGGTTTTTTTTAAAAACCTTAAAATATGTGAAAAAAAAGTTCGTCATTTAGAATTTCGATTAAATGCAAAGTTTCTTCAGATATCTTTTTACTATTTTTAATTTGTGAATACATTGTGAAGGGTCAAAGTTCTCGCAAAATAGCAAATTTTCAGAGGTCTTTAATGGGTTAGTTATACGCAAATTTATGATTTAATTCCAATAAAAACCTGTGTGTATGTTTCCAAAATATCAGGAGAAAGAATGTATTAACGTCATAATCAGTATAATCACGTAAGAGCGGTTGTATAGAAACGTATCGGATTGGCCGCTCTAAGTTGAATTTTTGCAGTTCGGTAATAGTACATTATGATATAAGTGTGTAATGTTAGTGATTACCGTCGAGGCGGTATTTAGACCCGAGCCGTGGCGAGGGCCTTAAGAGAGCCAAGAACGGTAATCCTTAATTACTCACGTGTGACATACGACGTTTTTCAAAACACTTGTGAAGAAAACAACAGTAAAACTAGTAAAATTTTCTGTGACATGGCGGTAACAATCTGTTTTCATAAGCGCGCGCATTTTTTTTTATTTACCCCTAGAGGAAGGCTAGGGAATTTCGATCATACTGCCTAGTCTTACGTTTATGTTTTCTTGCGTGAAAAGTTTTTACGATAATGTCTTTCGTAGCGACAAAAGAATACGGATATAACATTTTCTAATGTTATATTATAGTATTTAATTTTATTTAATCAATACAGCCACTGAACTTCACTGGAATAAAAAAAATCACGCCAAAAACCGCGCGCATCTTAAAATGGCGGCCATAGACCACAAAAAAAATCAAATTTTATTTGAATGGACGATTTATTTATTAAATGTTTTTTATTGAATAAATCGTTTGTACAAGTTAGATTTGTCCATTTTAACTTGTAAATTGGATGAAATAAGTAAGTAAGACACTAATATACATTATTGAACGCAATTTTATTCGAATTCAAAATTTGTTTTGCGCACAAAGAAGTTGATCAAAAAGGTTTTAACTACATTATAGCACTAGTGCGTAATGGTAATCAAAATGTCACAGTTTGATTACTGAATAAGAGTCTTTTTCTGAGCAAGTGGGTTAAAAAAAAATTAAATATCATAATTTTGTGACCTTTACTTGTATTTACAACAATAAAACTAACAGTTTTACAGCTTCGTGAGCATCGGATGTTTTTGTGGTGCAATGCGGTGGAAAATGTTGGGTATAAAATTCTGCTGACATAAATTCTCATTGACTAGTGTTAACTTAACCGATTTATAGTATAATTTAACGGATTTCAGACACAAAACATTCGCCCTGGAACATTCAGAAAGGAAATATGAAATTACATGTCAGATGATAACGCTAACCAAAAAGGTTATTTTTTTATAATTAATAGGCTCGCGTTTGACCACTATCTTACCTGATAATAAACGATGATATGGTTGACGATGGAGCAAAAGTAAAGTAAGATATTTACCCTTTTTTTAAGTTGGGAAATCATCCAATAACTTCTCCCTTTTCGTGTCAGACTTTTACTGACTAAAACCCACTTCTTTTCCTTCTTTGCCTTAGTTCCAGGGCCCCGGGGTTCTCTTTCGCATCACCCATGGCCCCAGTAGGCTTTGACCCTGCTGGGCCCCTACGGTTGCTGACATCTCCTTGAGGTGCGCGTGGAACTACGCGCCGTCGACGACTTGGGCTCGGTCCGGACGGTAACCGGACGGTCGGACGGCGAACTACCCATTGCTAGTCGTCCGCAAGCCCGTGCAAGATATTTACCCTTGACTTAAAAACCCCTAGGTTGTAGCTATCAGGAAACTCAGACTCAGGTAGGGAATTCCATTTGTTAGCTGTACGTACAATAAATGTGTTCACACCAGGTACCGCCGGTGATTCAACACCGTACGTCATGGCCCGATGATGGAACGGGCTTTTGAATCCACACTCTCCGAAATGTAAACGATAGAAAACCAACATGCTAGCAACTTGGCGTTTATTATTTATTTATTTATTTTATTTATTACTTTATTGCATACCTTAACTTACTACAGGACAGACATTTATAAAAAATAAGTGTACAATAGGCGGTCTTATTGCACAGGGCAATTTCTACCAGACAACCTTTGGATGGACTGTAACGAAAGGAAAAGATTTGGGGCTGTCAGTGTACAACAACATAAAAAGATAATAAAATACATATACATATAATACATAAATAGGTATATTACCAAATAATAAACTAATAAATAGTAAAATATACGACATAGAAAGGAGAAGAAAAATTAAAGTGATAGGTAATGCTCCTTCACCATCTTTTTGAAACCGCATTGTTTATGCTCAAGACTTTGGAGTTTTTACGCAACGAGTACATTATTGCCGATGATCTCCTTGTCTTACTTCACAAACGACTCTAACGCATCAAGCTGGTACTTGGTATCGTAAGAACGTCACATAATTTTAAATGTTTTTATTTATTCGATAAGAAGTTACTGAGTAATAGTAACTTTAACTATTCGAACAAAATTTTTAGGTTATATTAGCTAAATATAAAAATTTTAAAGTTTGCCTAAACATTTCGAATTTATAGAAAGTTCAGTATAGTGCCACTTTTATTTAAGGGTGTGATAGGTTGATAAGGGTCTTATCTCTGTGAAATGAAAAACTACATAGTCATGAGAAGCTGAGGAAAGTGAGGCAGTTTTCACTCAAGGGACTTGCGAGGGATGAATAGTAATCATTTCAATCAGAACTACTCGTAGATATAATATATGTCGGCGCAGGATGCCGATCATCATTGAAGCTCTGTCCAGGTACTCTATTTTGTGGGCGATGGCTGGGTATCGAGCAATAAACAAACTATTCCAGATCACACAACTGATTTATTTTGATGCAAGCTTTAGGTATACACTTCACACAATGAGCAGTGAGACAGTCCCCGAGACCAGACGTTGTACGCACGGCTGCCGACAGAGGAAAGAGCCTCGGACCTCTGCGGTCGGCACTTTTATCTGCTCGGTTCGTGCAAACGTCAGCGCGGATTCTGTCAAAGTGACATGTGTCACTTTTCACTTAGCTCGTTCATTCGTTTTCAAGCTTCCGTACTATTGACTTCACCGACATATATATTTCAATGAGTTTGTAATCTCCTGTGTTATACGACTCGGAAATAGTCAATGGATTTTGACAAAAAATTCTTTGCTGTAATTATTTAGGCGTGCGGTTCGTAAGGTTGCAGAATGACACGTTAAGGTGTATAGTCCCTTGAAAACTTGGCCGGAGTTGAATGCACACATACTCGTACTACCGCCTGTGCCCGCATAGAGCCCCGCTGACCTTTAAAACCATTTCCTTTCATTTACATAATAATATGCTATGTACATTCTGAAGAACACTTAACTAGCAATTTTTTGTGTAAACTTAGTTATGCCGTTTGAAAGGAGTATGGAAAACAAGTTAAAAAATATCATGTTATTATATTTTATGTTTTTGGCTAGAGTATTAGTTATACAAAAAATAACATACAATTACAATTTACAAGAAAATGCATACTATCAAACTACAAATTGTAATTTAGTCAACGTTTATCTAAACGTTATAGAACTAAAACCAAAACTAATGAATATAATATATATAATTTAATACTGGATGAATAAAAACTTAATAAAAATTTAAAATTTATTATTGGAATGAAATGTCAAAATAATCATACAATAATAATTATCACTATTATGTCAAGTACTTAAAAATAAACACAAATAAAAATACAAGTCAGTAGGTAAACAATACATACAAAATATTTATTAAAATGTCATTAAAACAATTAAATGTCAGTTTAAATAATTTCAAAAAATACAATGTCAAAAATTATTAAGAAGAATGTCAATATAATAATAATAATGCCAAAATACTAATCATCATCATCATCATCATCATCATTTCAGCCGAAAGACGTCCACTGCTGGACATAGGCCTCCCCCAAGCGTCGCCACAGCAAACGGTCCTGTGCGTCTCGCATCCATCGGACTCCCGCAACCGTTACCAAGTCATCGGTCCACCTTGTAGGAGGCAAGGTTGCCGACATAGCACGAAGAATCGCCAAACTAAAGTGGCAATGGGCAGGGCACATTGCTCGCAGAACAGATGGCCGTTGGGGCCGAAAGGTTCTGGAATGGCGACCACGTACCGGAAGACGTAGCGTTGGAAATACTAATAACACAGAATATTAATTACTGCCATTACTTCAAATATTTATTATCTTAATTAATGTTCCTTTAACATACTATTAATTTTGAATTGACAATACCCAATGAATGTTTAACAAAGCTAAGGTTGAAGTCAAACAAGAGGAAACTAAGTATACGAACTAGGGACAGTCCTTATCAAATTTGTGACGGTCGAATAAACTATTAAAATAGATATGTGGATAAATTATGACATAATAGCTATTCATTCAATAGAGATAATACCAGCGAGGTTTTCAATAGAATAAACGAAATATCTCCTAAATTGAGTACTGTTACGGATGAATAGATATCTGGTAGAATGAGGACAACAGTTTCTGTGCTATTGTTTTGTAATAACGTAGTTAATTTCGTTTTGAACCAGTGGTATACACTAGATATAAGTTGCAAGGAGTGTGTGAAACGAGGACGTCCGTCAGCTAGCGGCCAATAGTGACACACCAAACAGACATAAGATATACCATACCCATATATACATTTTCTTAATACGAAGGAATTTCACATTAGGTTAATGCATTTAAATAAACTTAATTCAATAAAAACACTTAGCTTATTAAAACTATATATATATATTTTTTTTTTATTTTTTTTTTAGGTGGGAAAATCATCTAATGACAAATCGCGCTCTTGGGCGGAGCGAGAGATAGTGTCAGACTTTTACTGACTAAAAACCCACTCCTGTTCCTTCTTTGCCTTCATCCCGGGGCCCCGGGCTTCGCTTTCACACTACCCGTGGCCCCAGTAGGCTTCGGCCCTGCTGGGCCCCTACGATTTGCTGACATCTCCCTGAGGCGCGCGTGGAACAATACGCGCCGTCGACGACTTGGGCTCGGTCCGGACTGTTACTGGACGGTCGGACGGCGAGCCACTCATTACTCGCCGTCCGCAAGCCCGCGCCTACGGTGGCCGGAAATCGGGATCGGAATCCCGGCGGCGGTTAGGGCGTGAGGACCGTTGCCTCACGCGATCGGCCGCCTCCTTTGCTAGCATTACTGCTTCGCAGAAGGAGGCGACCGCCTGCCACTCCTCCTCACTCCGGACCATGGCCTGTACCAATGCCCGGGGCGCGAGAGATCACTGCCGCCGATCGCCCCCACGAGGACATGGCGTTGCTCTGCCCAGGCGAGGCACACCTCTACCGTATGCTCCACCGTGTCCTCCGGACGGTCCACACAATAATAATAATAATAATATTTTTTTATAATAATATTTCACAACTATCACACAACGCCGTCTAATCCCAAGCTAAGCAGAGCTTGTGTTATGGGTACTGGACAACTGATAAACATACTTATATATTTCTAAATACATACATATATAGATAAATTACACCCAGACACAGAACAAATGATCGTGCTCATCAACACAAACATTTGTCCTGGGTGGGAATCGAACCCATGACCTCCGGCATAGCAGTCAGGGTCACTAACCACTAGACCAACAGGTCAGTCATTATGATGATGATATACAATGGCGGCACCCAGGCGTTTCTTCCGCACGAATTCGGTGCAGGAACCTCCCGAACTTACCATGTCCGGTGAGGACCTGCGTCATGCGGTAGGTATTAAAACTATATATCGTACCCTTATTCAACATTAAACATTCTTACTTACTTATTACAACTTATTATAAAAATAAAATAAAAATAAAAATAAAAAAATAAAAATAAAAATAAAAATAAAAATAAAAAATAAAAATAAAAATAAAAATAAAAATAAAAATAAAAATAAAAATAAAAATAAAAATAAAAATAAAAATAAAAATAAAAATAAAAATAAAAATAAAAATAAAAATAAAAATAAAAATAAAAATAAAAATCTTTTATTCTCAGGCATCGAAGGCCCATAGGGTGTTAGTATTTCCAAAACAACTTAAAAAAACTATGTTAGTAACAACTGTAAGTAGTACAACTTAGGCACACATAAGTACAGAAACAAAATAAAATAAAATAAAATAAAACAAAGAATAAAAAAACAGCATTCAAAATTGAGGAGGATTTATCAAGCGGCATGTCTGACATGTAGCTTGATAAACCTATCCATTGTAGGCCCGTCTAACCTTTCTGAAAAGACCTTCAGGATGCTGTTGCCACTCCCCCTCACTCTGCGCATCGTTGATGCCACCTTTTTGCGCATGATCGCGAAATAATCATCAGTGTGCGCATCAGCGAACATCCCTGACGCACTACACCAACTCGGAAGCCTCAACAGCGCCCTGAAGGCATTGTTATATTGAATGCGCAGTGCGTTGTCTGCTTTTTGGGTATGATTAGCCCACAGACTGCTGGTGTAAAATATTTGACAAAACGCCTTGAACAGTGTTATTTTAACCGGTATTGAGCAACCAGCAAATCTGCGCGCCAGCATGTTTCCCCTCACAGCCAACGCCCTTCGCTCTCTTTCCATGTCAGAGTCATCCCTAAGATCGTCCGTAACAATATGTCCCAAATATTTAAATCTTGTTACCCTCTGCAAAGGTGAACCATTTAATTCTACGGGAGGAACATTTGAGGGGCTTTTATTTTTTCCTCTAAACACCAACAGTTCACTCTTTGCAGGATTATATTTTAGCCCATGCTGCTCGGCGTATCTCTCACAAATGGTGAGCAATTTCCTAATTCCACCTACTGTGGGGCTCAGCAGCACCATATCGTCTGCATAACTTAAGTTATTTAAACTAACTCCGTCTATGTGACATCCGACATGAGTGCTGCTGAGCTCAACAAGCAAGTTATTAACATAAATGTTAAACAGTCTCGGGGATGTAAGACCACCCTGCCTAACACCACATTTAAGTTTATACGGGTCCGACAATGTATTGGACCATTTCACAAAGTTCCTCTGCTTGTCATACCAGATAGATAATATTGACACCAATGCAGCAGGAACTCCCGCCTCCCGAAGCTTCTCCCATAGTACTTTATAAGAAACTAGGTCGAAAGCTTTGGAAAGGTCCAGGAAACAAGCATACACTGGTGTTTTTCGATCCGTATAATATTTGACAGTGTGCTTCAATGCTAGTATTGCACCCTCAGTAGACAGCCCAGCCCTAAAACCAAACTGAGTGTCATGCAGCTTTGTATATCTACTGAGGTGCCCGTCAAGCACACTATCAAACACTTTAGCTATCACAGTTGCCAGTGAGATTGGCCTATAATTCCCTTTGTCTGCTATGTCTCCCGTTCGATTCTTTACAATAGGTACAACTAATGTATCCAGCATCTCCTGCGGTAGGTAAGAATGCCCAACACATAGATTGAAGAACAGCGTTAACACTCTTGGCAAGTGCAAACCAGCATTTTGAAGGTGCTCAATGCTGAGTCCATCACGACCAGGAGATTTTCCCCTCTTCATGTTCTTAATTACAGCTTTTATTTCTGTACACGTAAACCGGAGGGGTGTTCCTGATTGATCGGTCTCAGCATCGTTCACCCTTACCACAGACTCAAGAGGTGAGCTCACTATAAACTGTTCTCTAAAGATATTAGCTATTTCTGTATGGTCACTCTCACCCTCCACGGTTACAGGTAAGCTTGGAGAGATATTAAGCTTTTTAGTGCCTTTCCAGAAGGATGAAAAACATTTTTTAGAATGGAGCGAGGCCAATATATCCATTTCTATTTTTTCTTGGTTCTTAATGACCCATTTCAATTTAGATTTAAATATCTTACGACTTAATATCATATCCTCATAGATAGGACCACTACTGGGTTCCCCATACCAAATCCACAATTTAAACTTTGACCTTGCTTGAGTATGAAATTCTTTGACATGCTTGTTCCAGCCTTTTATACCTTTCTTTCTAATAATGCCTTTCGAGACTCTGTTTGCACTAGCTGCTTCACTTAATATAGATACAACATTTATATACATTGAATCCAACAACGACCTATGGTGAGGATTATCACAAAAAAAGTCAGCACATAGTTCAAACTCCTCAGGAAAATCTAAACTTTTTAATTTATTGTTACACAGGCACGAGTATTTCTTTATTTCATCCACACTTCTTTCACCCCATCGAACACCGTTAAGCGGTGATTTAACAATACAAGTTTTTAAGCTGATAACATTTACATCACATTCTATTTTCAGGGGAAAGTGATCTGACCAAAACGTATTATACATAACTTCAATGTTTAAAATTGTTTTACCCGCTGCCTGTGTAACAAGACAGTGGTCGAGCCAACGCTTACACCCGTGTGAGTCACTGATGAAAGTGTATGTTTGCGATTCTAAGCCTAAATAGTGTACGTCCGCGCATAGTAATTCCTGCTCACTACAAAAATTAAGTAATTCATTGTAAAATGACTCACCAGGGTGCGCATTGAAGTCTCCCAACACATACACTGATTCAGCATTATTATTTTGTATAATGGAATACATTTCACTTAAACATTCCGTAAAAAGTGTCAGGTTTTCGCGACAATCCGTCGGCATATACATATTTATAACCAAAAAGCACCTGTTTCTCACCACTACCTTCACTGCACATATACGATTATTGCTACTTTGAATCACACTCACGTTGTTAAATGCAGATTTACGCCATAATATGGCAAGCCCCCCATACGGTCTGCCTTTACACATGCCGGCTGAAGTGTCCACCGAAGACTTTCCCGTGTAACTAAATTCCTGATCAATACTGTCAAGAAAATTCAAATCATGAGGATATAACCACGTTTCTTGTAAAGAAACGATATCAGCTGCTTTGCACAATGAACGCACACAATTAACCGACCTTTTAACATTTTTGCAATTGAAAGTAATTAAGTTCATTTTTGAAATACTACCCATCATTTACTTTTGTTATATTCTCACTCTCAAAAATTGTACTATTTTTGTCTTCTTTTCTATTCTTGAAATGAATAAAACGCCTAAATGTTACGCCGTCGGGCCATATCTGGTCATCCAGAAAAATATCCAACTTGTTCTTGTTAACAAGCACTTTAAAGGCATTGTATGGCCTATCCTTTTTCATAGTAATTTTTTCAAGCGAAACGACCTCCGCAGTTTTATTTTTGATGTATTTGCATATGTCATCCACCGCTACCTCTTTGTTTACGTTTGAAATAAACAAAGGTATTTTTACTTCCGCTGCTCTAAATTTCTCAGACGCGTCCATATTTGCTTTGCCCATTTTACCAGTGAAACGATTCCTGGATCGCCGATTCTGCACTAAAATCCACTTATCAGTTGGTTTCTTGGGTTGTTTCCATTCACCATTACTTGCCATCTCAGCCATAGTAAGTCTTTTTAATTGACTGACTCCTTGTTTACAAACAGTTGACTCAGAAGCGCACATTTTATTTTCCAATAGCGTTGAGTTAATCGGTGCATGCGCACTCGTTATGATTGCCTCGGTTTGTGTGCAAGCGAGAGAGCGATATTTTGGTGACTCAATGCGCTCTGCACTCTCACGCCGCGTCATCGAGTCTTCGTCATCGTACACTGGCGCCGGTGATAAACCTACCGGTCCACTGTCTAGTAAATACCCTCCTCTTTTCTTCGCATTAATATTGCGCGTTAATAATGATAACGGGGGCCTACTTGATCCCAATTCTAGCTTCAAGTCATCCAGTTGAGTGACTGTTACATATTTACTTTTTATGTCATTGATTTCAGCACGCATAATCAACAGATCTTTTAATAATTTTGTCACATCTACATGATCAAAAGTCACTGGCGGTAATTTTTGCAAGTCACGCGCAACGAAGATCGGTATAAGATCTGGTTCCGTCACTTTGAGGACACATATAATATCCTCTAAGTCTTTCACTTTTTTTCCCTCTTTGCGTCTAGTCACTTTCTTTTTGTTCGTTTTTATTGAACTAAATAGCAACTCCTTAGCACATTCCACCTCGTCGACCGTAAAGGCCGTTTCACAAATTCTTATTAGGCTCTCATTGTCCATCACATCTATCTTATTTTGGATAAAGGATAGAAGTTCACAAATTACAATATTGCAACTAACACATTTCAGCGTATTCACAGACATTTTCGCGGGAATAAGTAGCGAGACCTGTATTCGAACCGTTCGCAAGCGCGTACACCGGCTGACTGAACATTTTTTTATTTTTACTATTATAATCAATCAAATTTGTAGGTTATTTACTTTTTGCCGAAGCTATCTTTTGTAAATAACTGTAGTAGCTAATAACCGGTTTTACCTGTAGATTCATCTTGATGAGACGAATGGATGAAGGATTTAACTTTAATTTGGGTAAAAATTGTAGATAGTTGGTTTTTGCAAGAAGGATACGATATACACTAAAGGCAAAAACTACAAACTAAAATATGGCGTCTTAAAACTCCTCCGCATCGCTGTCGACTGGAAGTGTGCTCAAAAGGCTGACGGCATTGCCACGTTGTATGGAAATGCTTAATCTCTCACCGAGGTAAGAGCCAGCCCTTGGGTCACGCGAAGTGTCAACTAAGCGTTTGTATAATTCTTTAAAAAGCGTATGAGCACTCGGACCCCACGGTCCAAGAGTTTCAACCCCAATCGGCTCGAAAATATAACTGCCGACATGGTAGTTATATTTCCGCCGCTTGAGGTTCTCCGCAGCCGCAGCGGCAGCACTAGACCAGCACGAAGAGCTAGGAAAATAGGATAGCGCAAGAGTGTCGGCACAGGTAGCATCCCACACTAAAGGCCTACCCATCTTTCACGGAAATAAAGACATACCGTCCGGTCTCTTACCATCGTCGCGTGCCAGGCAATGAGGTTCCAAAACTGCCGGAACGCCGACGGCGACAAGGGATCGTTTGGTTTAGGTTTCTCCATACAAACTTCCTACCACCGTTTTACCCCCATAGGGGTGGAGTTTCGTAAAATCCTTAGCGGACGTCTACACCCTATAAGGAACCTACCTGTCAAATTTTAAGTTTGTAGGTGTTATAGTTTCTGAGATTTCGTGATTAATCACTGAGTGGTTTTTCGCTTTTATATGTATAGATTGACTACCTCAGCAAAGCTTACCAAGAAGGCTAACTCGATATATTTACTGCAAAAACACTAGAATAGAATATGTTGCACCCACATTTTAATGTAACTCGAAAAAATATTACTGATGACAAGGCGATATGGTTTAAGACCCTAGCCTGCCTGCAAAGTTTTAGTTTTTACTTCCATAGTACAATTTAAAATCACAACCACTAGTTTTAATGTTGAAGCATAATAGTTAAATTTGTTTTTCTTTAGAAGTAAGTATGTCGTAAAACGTCATATATGATACACGTTACTATTGATGATTTACCATCGCCGACTATCTTAATACTTTTTGGCTTGGGTCTAAATACCGCCTAAGCAGTAAATAACCAACATTACCTACTTATATCATAATGTACCTACTATTATACTTAGCCTTCGATTAACAACATTGTTGATCGAAGATTAGATCACTATTCGTATGAATAGTACTATAGTTTTTTTTTTTTAATAGAATTCAAATGCCTTTCTTTCCACCGGTACCATCCATTGTTTATGTAACAAAGAATTGTATGCATAACGAAACTTTTTATTAGGTATTTTTCGAGTCGAGCAAAGCGAAACTAGAAACTGAACTACTAATTTGAATTACTCAGATCAGAAAATACGGATGGACTGACACCCAGGCGTTTCTTTTGCACGAATCAAATGCAGGAACCTCTCGAACTTACCATGTCCGGTGAGGACCTGCGCCATGCGGAAGGTAAGGACGTCAAGTTGTCTTTCCAGCCACTCCTCAAAGAGGGGACTTACATCCATAATTGTGGCGTGCCCAATGCTTCATGGAGTTGGGGTACCTATCCTTTTTATACAGTCACTGTACGAAACATATTCGATTACCTACATATGTAGGTACTTCTCCACTTAACAAGAATCGTATAGCTACGGATATCTTGAATTCAATCGAGGATCGTTGAAAATTACAAATCACGAGAGATTCCTGTCTGCATATCAATTCAAGGGACTGATAAACTGATTAATACTCAACTAACGTCGGTCGTCTTTAGTAGATATAACTCAGTTTGATTAAATTTATTCTATCTTTGAGACGCAACTGAGTTCAAAGTTATTACTTAATTTATATCCGTAATAGCAAGACTATTCGATGAATTGCTCAGTTGAAGGGGTAGATCTTGAGCTGCTTAATGGTTCGGAAGAGTTATCAAGGCTCTGGAACGCAAAAAGCAACTGAAAGAACACTGGTGGATTTTATTTAATAAAAATCTAACACTTCCTTTCGCTCCATCCAGAGCGGAAAGAGTTATTTGATGATTTCCCTACCCAAAAAAAAAAAGATTAAAATGTTGTATAATTATGGCGATTTTATTAGTATACTAGCTTTTGCCCACTACTAGCTTTTTGTATGGGCATGTAAAGAGGAGAGATGAAACGCATGTTACTAAAAGAGTTATGAGTATACATGTGGATGGGTGGAGAGGGAGAGGGAGGCCAAAGAAAAGATGGATGGATTGTGTGAACAGTGATATGAAAGAAAAGGAAGTTAGTGATAGCATGACGGTTGACAGGATAGAATGGAAGAAAAAAACATGTTGTGCCGACCCCAAATAAGATGGGACAAGGGCAGGAAGATGATGACTAGCTTTTGCCCACGGCTTTGCCCGCTTACATAAAATATAGCCTATGTCACTCAGGAATAAAGCAACTTTCTATCTTTGACGAAATTTTAGCAATCGGACCAGTAATTCTCCAACAAACAAAAAAAAACATAAAAATAAAAAATAAAACAAATTTTACCTATTTATAATACTAGCTTCTGCCCGCGGTTTCACCCGCGTAAAAGTTGGTTTATACAAACTTCCAACCCCCGTTTCCCCTTAAAGGTGGAGTTTCGTAAAATCCGTTATTAGTGGATGTCTACACCAGTACACCCTATATGGAACCTTTACCCAAAGGTAGGCAGCCGTCATTCATATTGCACCAGAAGCAGGGCTCAGTTATCGACGGTCTCAAGAACGCTCACCAAATCTTCCAAGACGACTCATGTTATGGGCCCGACAGTTTATAATCAGCTGCCTGTAGCTATTTCTGGTGCCCCAACTATACCGAGCTTCAAAGCTCGTTTGAAAAAATGGCTTATCGAGCAAGCTTTTTATTCTTTTGACGAATTTATGATTTAATTTAATTTAACTTTGACGCGAATGTTAATTTTGAATGAAAATTATTTTGACTTTTTATTTTAATTTGACTTCGATTATTATTATGTTTTTTTTTTATTCCTTGTATTTTCTTTTATTTGTTTGACATTTTTTATTATTTGACATTGTTATGTACCTAATCATTTGTTGACAAATTGTATGTAACATTCTTTAAATGACTTGTAAGAATCCCTTACCAATAAATTACTATGACTATGACTATGACCTACCAAATTTTAAGTTTGTAGGTGTTATAGTTTCTGAGATTTCGTGATTTATAATCAGTGAGTGGTATTTTGCTTTTATATAAATAGAAAATTATATAGTGTAGATGTAGATTTCTAACGTATATACTTTTTTTGGGTTTTTTTTTTAGGTGAGAAAATCATTTTATGACAAATCGCGCTCTTGGGCGGAGTGGGAGATAGAGGGTGGGAAATCAATTAATGACTTCTCGCGTTCTAAAGCGGAGCGAGAGGGCGTGTCAGACTTTTACTGACTAAAACCACACCTATGTTCCTCCTTTGCCTAGCATTCCAGGACCACGGCTTTCTCTTTCAGAAGTCGGCCCATGGTCCCAGTAGGCTTCGGCCCTGCTACAGGGACCCACCTACAGTTTTGCTGACATCTCTTTGAGGCACGTGACCGGACGAACCGAACACTTTGACGACCGGACGGCGAGCTAGTCATGGCTCGTCTTACGCAAGCCTAAGACGAGGACCAGACGCCTACAGTGGCTGGTAGTCGGAGTCGGGGTTCCAATCTTGTTTTCTTTTTTGGTTATCAATTTCATGGCATGTAACATTTTTCTTTTTACAAGCTTTTAGCATGAACAAGAATCAACCCAAGACATTGCCACAAATCCAGTTTATGGTACCAATAAAGTTATTACTTATAGCATGGAACTCAGGCCTCCTCTCTAGGAGAGGGAATGGGCCGTAATCCACCACGCTGGTGGATGTCACATGTCTTCGAATTTTTGGTTCTAGGACATGCCGGTTTCCTCGCAATGTTATCCTTCACCGTTTTGAGGACAGTGGTGATGAAATAAATTACACAAAGTAATGCGCCTGGCTAGGTTTGAACCCGCAACCTACAACTCGTAAGTCGGGGCCGTTACCACTCGGCCACCACTGCTCAAGTTATAACTTATTGCGCATAACATTAAGAATATTAACACAATAGGTTATATAACAAAACATTCGAGGCAAGTTGTTTGTAAACAAAGTAATTTTCGCAATTGTTACTGCATAAAACAATACAAACCAATCAAAGCTAAGAAGTCAAAGAAAGCTTGTTTTGATTTTGATGTTTGTTTTGCTGTGTCATAAACAATTATGCCAAAACCAAAAAAAAAAAAATATCCGTTTTCGTTACAATCATTCACAATTGGATAAAACAATAAACAAGAGGTTCAAATATTTTCATAACACATTTGACTTTTGAAGTAGGACTTCAAAAGTCAAAAGGATACAATAAGAGTTTATGCGGCGTCTTCCGCCAATATTTTCCGGATTTTTTTTTAACACTCAGCGTAATGTGGTCCGCCTGCCACCCACATATTTTTTTTATTGCAAGCCAATATAATTTTTTATAACTTATCTCCGCAGGCCATGTGTCCGGCGCGTTTTAAATGCATATCTAGCAAGCCAATGACAAAAAAATCAATATGAATTTGTGGGATCACAGCGGACCACACGACTTGCTACAAAAGTTAGTTTTTAGTAATTGTAGCGTGGCAAGTTACATAAAAATATCTGCGACCCGCGCGCCGCCCACATGGCCTGCTTTTCTAGAAAATGCTTATATACACATGGCACTGAGAGTGTTAAAGTGACTTCACATCATCATTTAACTTCTCCATCTCTGGATAGAGCGAGAAGGAGTGTAAGACTTTTATTGACTATCGTCTGGTAAAGACCAAACCAAAGTCCACAGCTCGTGTGCCACGCGTCAGCCTATAGGGCCTACCTAAAAAAAAAAGTAGGTAAAACCTATAGGGCCCAATGGCCAGAGGGCTGTGGAAAAGTTTGACACACGTGGGTTTTAGTCAGTAAAAGTCTGACACGCTCTCTTGCTCTACCGTAGAGCGGAAGAAGACATTTGATGATTTCCCACCTCAAAAAAAGGAATGGAGAACGTTTTACAACGTTCGATTGATTGAAAGATACCCTTTTTAATAACATACCTTATACTTTTAATAAGAATAGAATAAAACTTTATTGTACTCCAAAATAGTAACAAAAACTAACAAGACTCACTACCCGGCCATAACGCACGCACTACCCTGGCTTAGCTACCTATAGCCAATTTTCCGGATTTATTAAGGCTGAAATAAATTGGCCCAGAACCCTTTTGACTGAAACTTATCGCCTTTTTATACATTTATATGTATGTATATCAGTATAATGAATTTTGGAATTTTAATTTATTGAATATTTTTAATGAATAATGTTTTGTATTTTGTAATGATTTTGGAATTTTTGTATTTATTTATATTTTGAGATTTAGTTTTAATCTAAATGTGAATGATTTTTATATGGGTTATAATGGTACCTGTAATAAATGAAGTAAGAAAAAAAAACCAAAAAAAAATAAACTAAAATATGTCCGGCTTTAAACAACACAATAATTTGGAATCGTTTAAACATTATTTACGACCAGCGATCAACTTTCTAATAGAAACAGTACGTAAAGTGATAGACACATGACATCAGCGCTTAAATGCCTGTGTTAAGGTTAAGGGTGGAATGAGCAACGCTGTGTCCTCGTGGGGGCGATCGGCGGCGGCGATCTCTCGCTCCGGGCCTTGGTACAGGCCATGGTCCGGAGCGAGGAGGTGTGGCAGGCAGTCGCCTCCTTCTGCGAAGCAGTAATGCTAGCAAAGGAGGCGGCCGATCGCTCACGCCCCAACCGCCACCGGGATTCCGATCCCGATTTCCGGGCACCGTAGGCGCGAGCTTGCGGACTTGCGGAGGTGGCTCTCCGTCCGCTCGTCCGGTAACTGTCCGGACCGAGCCCAAAACGTCGACGGCGCGTACTGTTCCACGCGCGCCTCAAGGAGATGTCAGCAACAGTAGGGGCCAAGCAGGGTCGAAGCCTACTGGGGCCATGGGTAGTGTGAAAACGAAAACCGGGGCCCTGGGACGAAGGCAACGAAGGAACAGGAGTGGGTTTTTAGTCAGTAAAAGTCTGACACTATCTTGCGCTCCGCCCAAGAGCGATATTTGTCATTAGATGATTTTCTCACCTAAAAAAAGGGTGGAGTTGAAGTGTGTATTATTTTTATTTTCAATAAATAAACTAGTGCTTCACTGCAATCCCACCTGATAGTAAGCAGTGATGCAATCGTTGATGGTAAAGCGCTCTAGATTATTAAGATCCTATTCACTCTAGCCTTAGAGTCACTTAAATTATAATCTGTTGGGAAGACTACAGCAGGCAAATTGTTCCAGTCCCGCGATATACGTGGTAAAACCGACCAGGCAAAACGCTTAGTCCGGACAGTAGAGGTATCAACAAAGTAAGGATTGACACTCGTTGTACGTCGAGTTGTCCGATGGTAGAAAGGTGATGGCGGAATCAAGTCATGTAATTTCTGCGCACACTTTCTAAAATGCATCCTGTAAAATACGGAAAGGCTGGCTACCCTACGCCTGTGCTCCAGGCTTTGTAGATTGGTCTTAATCGAATCTGGATCACCAATTAGCCTATTATTAAATCTTAAGTAGTTTCTCTATTTTTATAAAGTTATAATTTTTTTTATTTGTAACAGAATTTATGGCCATACTAGGTCATCATCATCATCATTTCAGCCGAAAGACGTCCACTGTTGGACATAGGCCACCCCCAAGCGTCTCCACAACAACCGATCATGTGCGTCTCGCATCCACCGCATTCCCGCGACTCTCACCAGGTCGTCGGTCCACCCTGTGGGAGGCCTTCCAACGCTGCGTTTTCCGGTGCGCGGTCGCCACTCTAGAACCTTTCGGCCCCATCGACCATCCGTTCTACGAGCATTATGCCCTGCCCATTGCCACTTTAGTTTGGCGATTCTTCGGGCTATGTCCTTGTTTGGCGACCTTGGTTCTCCTCCGGATATCTTCATTCTTTATGTGATCATGCAAGGAAACTCCGAGCATTAGCCCTTTCCATTGCCCTTTGGGTGAATGTAAGCCTTCTGATGAGGCCCATTGTAAGCGACAATGTTTCAGTGCCATATGTCATCACTGGCAACACGCACTGGTCATAGACTTTCGTCTTGAGACACTGTGGTATGTTGGACGAGAAGATACCGCGCAGCTTCCCGAACGCTGCCCAGCCGAGTCGGATTCGACGATTGACCTCTTTCTCAAAGTTAGACCTACCCAACTGGATTGTCTGTCCCAGGTAAACGTAATCGTCTACAACTTCGAGTGCAGAGTCTCTGATCTTGATCGGAGTAGGTGCTAAATGGTTATTTACCATGACTTTGGTTCTGTCCATGTTCATTTTAAGACCCACTCTTTCGGAAGCTCTACCAAGGTATAAATATATTAGGTATAGTACTAGGTATAGGCATATATACTAGGTATAGTAAGAATATTATATTAGCTTTAAATAGTAAGTACCTATTTTGTTCAGGGATTTGTACCGTATTTAGAGGTTTAATTTCAAGATTATTCAGAACCGAAACTCTTAGGTTTCAATTTAATTGAAAGTAAGAAAGTAATCTAACTTGAAAATAATCCGTAGAAAAAATGTTGTCTGCTAGATAATTCACTTCATTGTGTAGGAACTCAATCATTCTAGGCTTTAGAGTATAGTGAAAAAAATGTGGTTATTATTATTGAGTTCATCAAATCGTAGATATCGATTGGGATACTAACAATATAACTATTTTTATTTTTCAGGTGGTTTTTTTTTAAGTGGAATTTATATCCCACCTAGATAATTTTAATGACTAGGTACTCTCGTTCTTCATGTCAGACTTTTACTGACTAAAACCACACTTATGTTCGTTCAGTAGCCTTTTGTGTTCTAGGACCACGAGTATCCCTTTCATACTTTTCCCCATGGCTCTAGAAAGTGTTAATTACAAGTACGGAGTTGAAAAGTTAATTAAGTATAGTTTATAATTTTAACGGTATATCTGTAGCTATTTCACTCAATACATTGGTAGGCAGTTTCAAACTATTTAATACTTACTACCGCATATTTTCCATATAGGCACTTTTTTTTGTAGGTGGGAAAATCATCTAATGACAAATCGCGCTCTTGGGCGTAGTGGGAGATAGTGTCAGACTTTTACTGACTAAAAACCGACTCCTGTTCCTTCGTTTTCTTCGTCCTAAGGCCCCGGGTTTCGATTTCACACTACCCATTGCCCCAGTAGACTTCGACCCTGCTGGGCCCCTACGATTTGCTGACATCTCCCTGAGGTGCGCACCATATTGGCACTCAGAATATGAAATTATTTTTCACTTAGAACAGCAGTGTAAAACAAAATGAAACTACTCGTAAATAATTATATTATATACTTTAGTTACAAAGTTAGTTTGAATACTCACACAAAATCCATGTAGGACACATCAGGTAATCCGTCAGGCCAGGATAGCAGGCAAGCAGTTTTGCGGGTGCCTTTCGACCTGTCACAGAGAAAACCAGACGTTAATTAAAATTTTGCACGACGAACTTTCAAATAACTCAAGAGTTTTGATATTTTATACGTTCATGATTATAGGTTTATTTAAATACAGTTCCTAAAATAACTCAAATGTGATATTTTGTAAATCAAAATTCACAATTTATATTCAGTCTAGATTTTGAGTGAAAATAAATTATGGATTTGATTAAGTCACTTTTTTTTAAAGATTCGTGACTTGATTTGGAAAATTCGGTTAAAAACATCAGGGTATATGAAATATCTAATGTATTTACATAATTTTAATGAGTTTCAAAGATATAAAAAACACTATAAAAAAACCGGGCAAGTGCGAGTCGGACTCGCGCACTGAGGGTTCCGTACAAACTTACGAAAACAATTTAATTCCTGAAATTAGTTACGAAAATTTTTCCGAATCGCAAAAAAATATATTTTTTGTGACATAACTACAAATTTACAGTTTTCAGTATTTTTCCTATACTTGTGCTATGATACCAAATTCCTGGATTCTAGGTCAACTGGAAGTACACTGTGAATTTTGATTCCCTTAAGATGGTTTCGACCATCTACGTTTTTCGCGACATAAATTTAAAAAAAAAAACACAAATTTTATAAATTGCTGTTTTTAATATTTATTAAAAGTTCTTTAATAATTTCCTGTAGTGGTTTTAGGGGACATTGCATTCTAAAACAGAAAAGAAACAAAAAGCAATATGAAAGGTAAACAATAACAAACACATTTATGGTATTGAAGGCATTTCTACAGTAACCACAGTAGCGCGTCATTCAGTGTATACTCAAAGGATATGAACCACTGTGTACTCAATCGCCATTTTCAATTAATGTCCCGACGTTTTATTTGCTTAAACAACAACAGTTAAACCGACTTTCTACCACATATCGATAATACAAAAAAAAATTGGTATAAAAAATAAATATTTCTTATCTTCAAACACAGTTTTTCACTCGTGAAAACTAAATATAACCTACCCACAGGGCCAAACTGATTAGTCACGCACGACAGCGACGCTTTCGTATCCCGAGGCCTTCCGAAGCGTGAACGGGAAGATAATAATTACCTCTGAAACTTTATCACCAATGCCAACTGTGCCACTGTTCGCGCCATAACCTTATAGCATAGATTCAAACTTTAGCATGTTCAGGCGATATATCTGACGGAGGTCGTAGCCAGATCCCAAAATGTGCCATTTCATGATCATAATTATCATGGATAATATTGTGGCGACCATGGAGGCCACACTAATACTACTAACTTGCAAACTGGCAAGTTATACTTTTAAGGTTTATGGTAAAAAAAGCATAGTTGTAGAGATTCGAAACAAATATTGATTAGAGTTTGTCAAATAAGAAAAAATTAAGCAAATGATTTATTTTTATAAATAACTTGCCAGTGGCTTCGCACGCATGAAAGTCGGTTTCTGCATACAAACTTTGGACCCCCGTTTCATCACTTTAGAGGGTGAATTTAAAAAAATCCTCTCTTAGTGCTCGCCTACGTTGTAAAAGGAAATTTTATGCAAAATTTCACGCTCCTAGTCCCAGTAGTTTCGGCTGTGCGTTGATATGTCAGTCAGTCAGTTTCTCCTTTTATATATATATAAAAAAAATATAGACGTAACAGAGAGTGCTTCTAACAATATAGGTTATAATAGTAAATTGAACTAGAAGCCTTTTAATTGCGTCTTGCGTTAAAAGGCACCTGTCTATGATATTGTGATAGGGGATCACAATATCATAGACAGGCGCCTTTTATCTACACAACAACTAGTTTGCTTCACACTTTACCACGTTCGGACCAGAAATATGTCCTATGACGTCAAAGTACAATTTGTGTTTAACACAACGTCTGATTCCGTCCAATAAAAATATTTAGTTATTTGCACTACATTTCATAACACCAAGCAGCCATAGTAAATTCTATTTAGTTAAACTTTTACACCGCAAGACTTGCAAATGTCAAATATATAGATCTGATTGTAGAGCAGAACGCGCGTTTATCAACGTATGTCCATTTTGTATGAGAAAATATTGTGTCATAGTGTGCGCACCTTACAACGGCGCGTTAGACTTTTACTGACTAAAACTCACTCCTAGTTCCTTCGTAGCCTTTCATTCTAGGGCCGGGTTTTCCTTTCAGAAGCGAACCCATGGCCCCAGAAGGCTTCGACCCTGCCGGGCCCCTTCGGTTTGCTGACATCTCCTTGAGGCGCACGTGGGACATTACGCGCCGTCGACGACTTGGGCACGGTCCGGACGGTTACCGGAAGATCAGAAGGCGAACTACCCATTGCTCGCCGTCCGCAAGCCCGCGCCTACGGTGACCGGGAATCGGGATCCCGGCGGCTGAGGCCTGAGGGCCGTTCCCTCGCGCGTGCGCATGCGGCCGTCTCCTTTGCAAGCATTACTGCTTCGCAGAAGGAGGCGACCGCCTGCCACTCCTCAGTTAGTAAAAATTTGATACACCCGAACGCTCTATCCTAGAGCAGGAGAAGTAGTTTGAATAATTACCACCTTAAAAAATAACTTTTTAATAAAAAGCAACTTTATTAATTCTGTTATTTTTTAGGATTCCGTAAAAAAAAGAAAAAAGGTAACGAGCCTCCGTCCATCCTTTGTCTGTTAATAGGCTGTATCTCATGATTTTAACAGCATGTTAAAATCAATTGCAATTGCCGTTATAACAACAAATAAGTTTATTTTTTTATGTAAATATTTTGTACTTGAAACCCAATCACTGTGCGCTCGATATTTCTTTTATTAACGTTTACCAATTATACCAATCACAGCATATTGAATTCCTGTGATTAAAACGTTGTGAAAATTGGACTATTATACGATACTTTTGTTGTATGTAATTATAATTACGTAAATTGCAAATTGCAGCAATTTTCAGTTTCATTTGACTTCACTGAGCTGAGAATTCAATTTTTTTTTTAGAAATATTTCAAAATGTTTTGATTTTCAATTATTTTTCCTAGTAAATTGAAAATTTTTTAAGGTACTTAACTGTCACAAACACAAATAGCCCTTGTCATTTTATGACGTTCACGCAAAATTCTGAAAACTTCGTTTTCAGAATTTAAATCACCGAAATGTTTTCTTAAACCAATGCTGGAAAAGATAAGTTTGAACGAACTTTTTTACCAGTGGTTTATTAATATTATTCAAAATCCAATTTGTCATGATAAACCTCCATGAACGGAACGATCGCAACGTTCTAAATATCGGTGACGAAAATCATGCTAACTCAAGATTGACAATAGGGTGTCATTAATGTATGGAGATTTTTAATTAATCATCGTATAATAGTAATATTATGTTATTGACACTGATAGTGGTATCTAGTTTCTATGGAAATTATTATCAGTTTAAGAGAAATTAATGTATTATTAAACGCAGTGCAGATCATAGGATTGTAATAATATTATACCACTAAAACCAACAAAACATCTACGCTGTGTTAAACGCCCTACAATGATCAAAAGTACCCACTTTAATTTTATAAAAAACTAAAATATAAAAAAAAACAATGTCAATCATTTTAACACAATATTACTAATTCTCATTTCCGGTACAATAATATTGATTTTGATAATAATAATATTATTTTCGTAGTTTATTGAAGTCACGTCTATAGTTACTATTGTATTAATTCATATAAAACTTGCAATTCGATGCGCGGGCTATTACACTAAAAATAAATTAATAATATTTTACAGATTTCTTATTGAACTAAGACAACATAATTTTACTATTACGAAAGGATTTGAGGAAAAATAAATTTTGACCAACCCTAATTGACAATAACAAAATTCACAATTCTCCACACGGTATTGTGTTGTACATCAAGCTAGAGACATCCAAGTGCGTAAAAATAAGCAACAACAACTCACACTATTAGATCATGAGTTGTGTATCTAATATATAAAATTCTCGTGTCACGGTGTTCGAACTTGAACTCCTCCGAAACGGCTCGACCGATTCTCATGAAATTTTGTGAGCATATTGAGTAGGTCTGAGAATCGGCCAACATCTATTTTTTTTTTTTTATTATTTATATGGCAGAACAACGTTTGCCGGCTCAGCTAGTATACCCATATAAATCTCGTACGATTTATAAGCTTTTGATAAATTTTGAGCAGATAATTTCATAGGAGCATCAAAATTTGATAGGACTTAGGAGGTTACAGACATAGCCTGAAAAATCACTAAACTTAAGTGGCAGTGGGCAGGGCACATTGCTCGCAAAACCAGACCATGTACCGGAAGATACAGCGTTGGATGTTCTCTCACAAGGTGAATCGATGACCTGATAAGGGTTGCGGAAATCGAGTGGATGCGAGACACATAAGACTGGAAATTATGACACTTAGGGAAGGTCTTTCGGCTGAAATAATGATTGCCAAGACGGATATGAACAATGAGTGTTTAGTCATCTTACAATTTTTTTTCTTTCAATTTTTTTTTTTCATCTTTCAATTTTCTTAAAACTTTTTTCCTTACCTTATATTAATATATATTAAATATATTTGTATGTTTATTCTATGTATACTTTTACTCTAAATAACATTTTCTTTTTTATGCACCTACTATATTGTCTCTTCACCACCCTAGGTTGACTGGTAGAGAATGCCTAAGGGATTAATTTGATTCCGCCTTTGTACTTTGTGTTGCATGAAATTAAATAAATAAATAAATTTCTTTAGACATAGAAACATACATCCCAAATATTGTCTCTTTTATAACTGTATAGACTTTATCTACAAATATTTTGAACGAGTTTCTGCCAGCGGCTTCATCCGCGTGAGAGTAGGTTTTCCATACAAACTTTGGACCTCCTCCCCCTCCTCTTATACTGCTTCATAAAAGGATGCTTTGTGCAGAATTTCATGTTCCTTGTCCCAATAGTTTCGGTTGTGCGTTGATATGTCAGTCAGTCAGTTTCTCCTTTTATATAAATAGATATAAATTCCGCAACCTTTTATTTTAAATTTAACTAGCTTTCGTCCGCGATTTCGCTCCCGTCAACTGACTACTATACCCTACTCTACCCCACTCTACCCTACTCTATCCTACTCTATCCTACTCTACCCTACTCTACCCTACTCTACCCTACTCTACCCTACTCTACCCTACTCTACCCTACTCTACCCTACTCTACCCTACTCTACCCTACTCTACCCTACTCTACCCTACTCTACCCTACTCTACCCTACTCTACCCTACTTTACCCTACTCTACCCTACTCTACCCTACTCTACCCTACTCAAAAAAAAAAAGTATCCTATGTCCGTCTCCTGGTTCTAAGCTACCTCCCCACCAACTTTCAGCCAAATCGGTTCAGCCGTTCTTGAGTTATAAATAGTGTAACTAACACGACTTTCTTTTATATGTATATAAGATTAGTTCTCTCAAAGGTTGCTTGGTAGTTTTTTTTTTTACTTTTCCCCACATTGACACTCAGTACTAGAACAAATATCAGTAGATGTCATAAACACTTGTTCACGGCGGGTATTGAACCCGCGATACGCAGCGGAGCAGCCAATCGGTTAACCACTGCGCCATCCGTGTCTTAAGTATGATCCGTGTGATTTAAGTAAGTGTAAAAGTTAAGTTAGTACTATGTTGGCGCATAACACAGTTGATTATATTATATTCTAACTATACGTAGGTTATATAGGTAGCCAACGTAATTAATCCTTGCCTCTCTCGGACCTGTCACGAGCACGATATAAGCAATTTAGGATTTGCTGTCATCATCGAGAGTTGCGTTTTCAGGACAATGTGTGACAACGTAGAAATACGGGTTATTTATGATGCTGGAGGGATCTATAAGCCTCTCTCTGCGAGCAGGTGTGGTCTTAGAATCATTAATCCATATAAAAAGTCTACTCACTTACTAGCTGACTCGTCCAAACTAAACCCTTTGGTACTCCGTAAGCGGAGCAACTTTAGTTGACGCAACTACCCACTTTTTGTAAACCTCCGTTAACGGTTACCAGTCATCATGATCATTATTTTAATCGAAAAATACCTACTTCTGAACATAGGTTTCCTTCCAGTGTCGCCACATCAACCGGTCCTGTACATCTCACATTTAGCAGATTCCCGTGACCTTTACCAGGTCGTCGGATCGCCTTATGGGAAGCCTTCTAATAATATATCTGTCGATATGTAGAAAATGCGCCTCGTTGCAGCTTTGCGGTGGTTAGCAGTAATATTAAGGGCTGCCGTATTTGACATTGAGCGAAACTGGTGCAAGACAATACGGTGTCTATATCGCGTAGTCAATGCGGTCACTCCCAGGTTGCGGTTGCCGGTTGTGAAAGCCTAACTTAACACTAATGGTTACTTATAGTTTCTATTAATCGAAACTTTGAAATTGATATATTATGTATACTCGGCTACAAAATCAGCAGCAACCGAAAAATATTGACGTTTACCAAAACTACGAATTCTCGAAGCTATACGAAAATCACCGAGTTGCCTGTTGCCCCTACCTTAGAAATCAAAGTTGCTTCGTCTGTCGAGTGCCTTAGACTTAAAAAACAATCTCAATTTTATTTTTTGTCTTCCCACGGGATTGGAATTCATGTGCACACAAAGTTGGTAGCTAAAATTAATTGCGTTTTTATTTATGATTTTTTTATTAGGCTTGAAACTACATTACTAGTTTTTACAGCTCTTTGTGATAACGTGTTACATGTTTAATTTCTAATTAAAATTAAAATAATCTTTGAAAAACTTACCTATATTCCTTAGTAGTAGAGTATAATAAGCAGGGTATTGCTAGTAGCATGCCGCTGATCCAAATGCAAGCAATCATGACGAGTGAACAAGTCTTCGACATCCTCGGTCGCATTGGTCGGACGATGGCTTGGTACCTGAATCAAAGAAAAAAATAATATAATTTATTGGTACGTCATAAGTCTCATAATTCATCGCGGTTTGTTGAATTTACACAAAGAAATTTAAAAGAAACGGGAGACGTAACAAAATAACAATCTAACAGTTTTGTAAGTTTCTTTCGTATAAATATATCGCATTATCACTAAAAAATGGACTAGTGTTGTACAATTGAGTTTGATATTCAAATCCAGCGTGTTATTTCTTTTCAGAAATTCCACTTGGAGTAATCCGGTAAATAAATTGGTTTCGTGTTGACCGATAAACCTTTGTAATATCTATTAGCCCTCGATCATCCAGCCGTTTCTTACAGATTTTTTTTTATCCAATTACGTCTGAGAAAAATATCCATCATAAAACACAGGCAACGTATTTAATAGACGTTTTTGCTTTACTGAAAGCTGAAATTAACAACAAAAAAATGGGCAGAGCTACGGATGGAATATTTCGATACTAGTGTTCTGGACAAAAAAGTTTTAGACTACTGTATTGTACGTGTGTACTCATATCTTACGATGAAAGGCAGTACGAGTATGTCTCTCTAAATAGGTACAATCTGATCAGAAGCACAGTTAACTGTTCCGATGCTCGACCAATAAAGAATGCTTAAGTGAAGAACTAAGACAATAATCTAAAATATGTTATCTATTTGCAGTATTTGATGTAGCTCAGTTATTTGGCTATTGGGTCTGCAAAAGCTATACTGATATTAAACAACCTTTATTTTTTATTGTTCAAAACTCTTTAGAAACAATTTTAATCAGAACAGTTGATGTACACGGGCTTAGCCCAAAATTGGGTTTTCTTTGAGTAAACTTTAATGCCATAAAACACTTTACTCTTGAGGTCAAATAGAAGTGTATAACAAAACCTAAACTTATATTAATAAAAACATTACTGTAATTTTCAGTTAATCATTTTCAGTTTCCAACTATTCTGAGTTTTATTCATCTGGCATGGCAGTGGACTTCAATATGCCATAACGTACTCGTAACAGCGAGTATTGTAATCAACGTGGATTGTGCAGCCAGCTGTAATAAATTCTCGTATTGAAAGGCTTTTACAAACAGAATTTTAAATCAAACTGACCGGTGCGAGAGAAATTACATAATTTAGGAAAAGAAAAAATGCAGCATTTTATCTTTCGGAGCATTCGATTTCTACGCATTCGCTTTGCGATCATAAGTTGTGTTTTTATGTTTCTTTACGCGATGAAAATTACATATGAAGACTACATGAAAATTGAACCAATTATCAAACGTGTTGATAAAATGGTTGCAATAACTGAAAACATATCCTGTTATTATACAGATAATGGAAACTTGTTCCTATCAACTGAAGACCCAACATTTTCTCCTCCTCCGAAGGATAAATCGATATTTTTTATTGAATCAGCGTGTAAAGAAGAAATGTCAATGCTTCAGGCATGTGTTATAGAGTCTGCTGCTATAGCCCATCCAGAGTCGAAGATATACGTACTGTTCAGTTATTCTATTACAGAATCGCAAACAAAAGGATACTTTGGACAAGTTCTCAACTATCCCAACGTTTTTGCCGCAAGAATACACATCACTCAATATGCTAAGGGCACTGCACTGGAAACGATATTGGTAAATGATATAAATAAAACTAGACACCCGATAGAGGACATTACAAATATTCTAAAAATTGTTACCCTACACAAGTGGGGTGGTACTGTTTTGAGTAGTGATATGATGGTTATAAGGTCATTCGAAGACCTACCAAAAAATTGGATTGCCAAAAAAAATAATGGAGCATCATCCAGAATCTTGTCTTGTGCAAAAGATGAAGTTGGTACAAACATTACCAATGAAATAATGAAGTAAGTTTTGTTCTATTGAAGCAGAGTAAATAGTCATGGCAGTAGAGGTAATTTTTATTTTTTGTGCACAGAGAATTCGCAAAGACCTACGATACTAAATCAAGGTATGTTAAACGTCTAGAAACTATATTAATTCGGGTATTGAAAAGAAGGTGCCCCGACATATTTACGTCCAAATCTGGAGAATGTAATGGTAAGAATGTTTATATTAGTTTTGTTATCACATGTTCTGTAAACCTGTAGTAAAGACGTTGTTATGTAAAAGTAATTAGTAAAGCAGTTAACTGTAATATTAATGAGTACTGATGTTGAAGTATTATTGGCTGATGCAATAAAAAATATTATTATAGTAAACGGTGAAGGACACGCTGTATACCAAATATGAGAAGCACACCAACAACAGAAACATCACCAGATCTACTGATCATGTGAACCCCATATGATCAGTAGATCTGGTGATGTTTAGACATTTTAGTATAATGCTAGAGCATTGTACTAATGATTCACTACTTAATGTACTCATTTATATTGTAACTGTTTCAGGGTTTAAAGTTTTTTCAGAAGATTTTTTCTTCCCAATACGAATTCCTAGTCCTGCGCCTTACGTCGACGAAGGCACAGAAAGTGCTGAAGTGGTAATGCCTTACACATTTCACATAAAAAATATGGACTTTAGTAGTTATCCAAGCGAAGAGTGGCCATCTGAAAATTTAGCAAGGATTTTCTGTCCAAATATTTTTGAATTTAGATTAAAAATAAGCTAAAACTGTCATTATTTTTTATTAAAAACCTAATATCGACAACTATAATATTTGCTTGTGAAAAATGTTTGACATATTTTTTAATGCTGTGACGGTTTGAAGACAATAGTTATTATCTTTTTTGGTAAAATTTTAGAGTATCACTGCATTATATTGTTTTATTACATACATATTTAGAGGTATGTGGAACAGAGAGTAAAACCCCAACCTCCGTTGAAAAGGGAGGATCCTCCGACCAGACGGGTGTTATGACGCCCTAGATGTCGCTACACATATTTATTTATATGCTATATGTCATGACAGCACTATTGACTATGTTCTTATATACACTTATCTTAGGTAAAAGATAGTTAAATAATTTTCGGAAAACGTGTCATATGATTTTTTTCCTTAGGTTTGAATCATCAAATAACTCCCCACGAGTGACTTAGGGCCTGCGCAAACCACGCTTTTTGAACGCACCGTTGACGCGCGTTTTAGTGACGTGCGTCGACGGCGCGCTCTTATCCTATTAAAGATCTACAGGATGCGTCTCACTCACGTGCATATCGCGTCTGTATCGCTACAAACGCGCCTAAATGGCGCGTTTAAAAGCATGGTGTGCAGTCTAAAACCCACCAGTGACCATTTGCGTTTCAGTGCTGCGATAACAATAGCGTAACGATCTGGTAGCTCTATAAACTCTATGTCGGGGTCAATAAAACTTGTAATGATCTAACTCTGTGGAAAATAACTTTACAGATTTTGCAGTCTCATCATTGCAATTATCTCACTTATCCTTGTAAGGTTCTGGAGTGGCGCCCACGTACCGGAAGACGCAGTGTTGGAAGGCCCCCTACAAGGTGGACCGATGACCTGGTGAAGGTTGCGGGAATCCGATGGATGCGAGACGCACAGGACCATTCATTGTGGTGACATTTGGGGGGGGGGGGGGGGTATGTCCAGCAGTGGACGTCTATCGGCTGAAATGATGAAGATTATGATGATGATCCTTGTATCTATCTAATCAAGGATGTCAGGATTGTTATATTTTTACCGCAATGGAATACCGTATTTTTATATGATTTCATACGCTTTTTTTAATATTTTCAAGTCGCATCTCCCGCCATTCGTAATTCAAATACGATTTTTGGGAACTAACTGTAAAAAAAAAAAAAAAAATTTTGTTCGGCAACCAGTGATTCGGAATTATTTTATCGGAAACATGTTTCGATTGACCCCGAACTTTATTTTTTACTGCACCCACAAAATGTTTGAAGAAACGATTCTTTTCAAAAATTTTGTGCAATGGAAAAAAAAAAGCTAAATGGTCTAAGTAGAAACAGACCACAACTGCAATGAGACCTTGGGGTTCCCGGTTCACGAACCAACGGGGTCGGATGGTGGAGGACTGGGCTCTGGAGACAGGCCTGGTCATCCTAAACCGGGGTTCTGTCCCCACGTGTGTGCGGATGCGGGGTGACTCCGTGGTGGACATCTCGTTCGCCAGCCCCGCTCTGTCGCCGCGTGTCGTCGACTGGTGCGTCATGGAGGGGGTGGAGACGTACTCAGACCACCGGTACATCCGGTTTGACGTCTCCGCCCAAACCTCGACCGCGCCGGTCCGACAGAACCCTTGTGGTCCGCGATGGGCGCTGAGGCAGATGGATCGGGAGCTACTCCTGGAAGCCGCGACGGTACAGGCCTGGGTGCAAGCACCGGACAGGCCTGTCGATATCGACGTCGAGGCAGAGTGGTTCCGGGAGGCCATGTCGCAAATCTGCGACGCGGCAATGCCCCGAGTCCGTCCTGGACGTGCTCAGCGCCAGGTATACTGGTGGTCGCCGGAGATTGCGGCACTGCGCAACGCGTGCAATGCCGCGCGACGCCGGTATGCCAGATACCGCAGGCGCCGCATCCGTCCACCGGATGCGGAGGCCAGAGAGGCGGAGCTGTACGAGGGATACAGAGAGGCAAAGCGCACCCTCCGAGCGGAGATAAGGCGGGCCAAGCTCGAGGCCCGCAACGTGTGGCTGGGGACTCTGAATGGGAACCCATGGGGACGCCCCTACAAGGTGGTGCGGGACAAACTCCGCCCCTGGGCTCCCCCGCTGACGCAGAGTCTCCGGCCCCAGCTTGTGGAGGGTGTGGTGAGTACTCTGTTCCCTGCGCGTGGGGAACACTCTCCCCCGCCCATGGCTCCGCCACCAGCGGTGTCCAACGCGGACCACGATGGCGACGACGACGACAACGCTCCAGAGGTGACCGAGGTAGAGATGAGAGTGGCGGTACGAAGGCTGAGTGCCAAAAATACCGCCCCAGGACCCGACGGCTTGCCTGGGAAGGCCTGGGTCCTGGCCATGGAGGCTCTCGGGCCTCGACTAAGAGGGCTCTTCAGCGCATGCATGGAGAGGGGCCAGTTCCCACTTCGCTGGAAGACGGGGAAACTGGTCCTCATCGCAAAGCCGGGGCGCCCTGCGGACTCTCCGTCCGCGTACCGGCCCATTGTGCTGCTCGACGAGGTGGGCAAGCTCTTTGAAAGAGTAGTTGCAGACCGCCTCGTCGCGCACCTAACACGGGTGGGGCCGGACCTAGCGGACGGCCAGTTCGGTTTTCGCAGGAGGCGCTCCACGGTGGACGCCATCATGCGCGTGCGAGCTCTCACGACGGGGGCTGCAGTGTCCCAGGGCAGGTGTGTCGTGGCGGTGTCTTTGGACATCGCCAACGCCTTCAACTCCCTGCCTTGGAGTAGCATTAGGAGGGCACTCCGGTATCACCGGACGCCCGACTACCTCTGTCGTGTGGTCGAGGCGTACCTGTCGGACAGGTACATCATCTACCCTGGTCACCAGGGAGAGTGGGAACGTCGGGAGTTGTCGTGCGGTGTTCCGCAGGGATCGGTACTAGGGCCGCCCTTGTGGAACATCGGATACGACTACGTGCTGCGCGGCGACCTCCCTGGCGGGGTCAGCGTGGTCTACTACGCAGACGACACGCTGGTCCTGGCGCAGGGAGAGTCGTACCAGGCGGCGGTCGAACTAGCGACACGCGGGGTTGCGACAGTCGTGGGCAGGATCCAGGAGTTGGGACTCGAGGTGGCATTGCACAAGTCCGAGGTAATGTGCTTTCACGGCCCTCGGAACGCGCCACCACCGGGTTCCCAACTGACGGTAGGAGGAGTCCACATCGGCGTCGGGTCAGCGATGAAGTACCTGGGACTCGTTCTCGACAGCCGATGGGATTTCGAGGAGCACTTCCGACGTCTGGCTCCCAAATTAAATCGGACTGGGGCTGCCCTCGGGCGGCTCCTTCCCAACCTTGGGGGTCCAGACGCCTCCTGCCGGAGGCTCTACGCGGGAATCGTTCGGTCCATGGCCCTTTATGGTGCACCGATATGGGCGCCGGCGCTGCGGAAGCGGCCGGCGGCCCGGCTGAACGCATGTCAGAGGGTCATGGCCATACGGATGGTGCGAGGATACCGGACGATTTCCCGCGAAGCGGCGAGCCTCGTTGCTGGACAGCCACCATGGGATCTGGTAGCAACAGGCCTTGCTCACATGCACGATCTGCGCATGGAGATGCAACGCCGGGGCGAAACTCCGCTGCCACGCCAAGTCGCGGCATGGCGGGAAGAACTCCGGCGGGGTCTCATGGTGGAATGGCGACAGCGACTGTCGCAACCCAGTGCTGGGCACGCCACAATTAAGGCGGTAAGTCCCTTCTTTGAGGCGTGGTTGGAAAGACCTCACGGCGTCCTCACCTTCCGCATGACGCAGGTTCTCACCGAACACGGGAAGTTCGGGAAGTTCCTGCACCGGATTCGTGCGGAAGCGACGCCCGGGTGTCGCCACTGTGTGGACCGCCCGGAGGACACGGTGGAGCATACGGTGGAAGTTTGCCCCGCTTGGGAAGAGCAACGCCGTGTCCTCGTGGGGGCGATCGGCGGCGGCGATCTCTCGCGCCGGGCCTTGGTACAGGCCATGGTCCGGAGCGAGGAGGAGTGGCAGGCGGTCGCCTCCTTCTGCGAAGCAGTAATGCTAGCAAAAGAGGCGGCCGATCGCGTGAGGCAACGGCAACGGTCCTCACGCCCCAACCGCCGCCGGGATTCCGATCCCGATTTCCGGCCACCGTAGGCGCGGGCTTGCGGACGGCGGGCAATGGGTGGCTCGCCGTCCGACCGTCCGGTAACCATCCGGACCGAGCCCAAGTCGTCGACGGCGCGTATTGTTCCGCGCGCGCCTCAGGGAGATGTCAGCAAATCGTAGGGGCCCAGCAGGGTCGAAGCCTACTGGGGCCATGGGTAGTGTGAAAACGAAACCGTGGCCCTGGGACGAAGGCAACGAAGGAACAGGAGTGGGTTTTTAGTCAGTAAAAGTCTGACACTATCCCCCGCTCCGCCCAAGAGCGGGATTTGTCATAAGATGATTTTCCCACCTATAAAAAAAAAAAAAAACTGCAATGAGACGTAGTCCCAGATTTACCCGAACAGAAGAGAGGTAGAGACCACCCACCATTATTCTAGTAGTTCTTCAAGAGACTTCAAGAGACTTCAAGAAAGCCCAAGTGTCAAAATCGAAAACCCAGGACAAATTGTCCTGGCCCAGAAATGTGAGGAGATCTGACCCCAGATAATAGGAACAGGTACAGACAAAGAAGAAAAACTGACCATGGACTGACTGACTGTCTATTTTGTATACTTATAGTAATGACGAGCATTCGTTTCTGAGAAATACTTAAAATGAAAAACTTACTTTTATGGCACTTTTGGTGTCAAAAAACCACCATAATCCGTCGCACAATTAGCGATGACGCACACTAAATGACACGTAGGCACAAGCAAGGCAGTTTGTTCCCCTTTCGGTACCCCACCACTGCCCCTAGCCCTTTTTTAGTTATTCAATTTGTAATTAGAACAAAATTTCTACAGACCCATGTTTCTATTGACCCCAGATACCCCTATTTTGCGAATGTTATCAAAATCATTATGATTCTACTAATAATCCTGATTCTACTATGCTAATGTCATTATTATGTCTACCCAACAGTAATAAAGATTTAATCCTACTAAAATAAGATCCTTTATTATATAGACTTAATGTCAAATTCAACAGTTGGTCTTGATGTAGAAATAGGAACTTGAAAATAAATGAAATTAGAAAACCTGTTTTCCTCTTAGATTGTTTTTGTGATGAATCTAAGACTCGAGGCAAGATGAGTCAAAAACAGGGGCAGAGCGACACAAAAGTTAGATTACTAGTTAATCAGCTAAGCAATTTTATCCTGTTTCTTCATTTTCGAGGCCACTTTGTTAAATCTGTCGTCGATCTTGAATTGGCAATACTTATGCCTTCTTCTTTACTTCCATATTCGATTTACCTCATATTCATTTATTAACATACCAAAATGTATATGAAAGACAAAAGATTTAGGGCACGCGGACGGTAAACCTGTCCCAGCACCCGCCACTCTCCCCGCACCACGCTGCCAGTCTAGCCGAGCACTTACGGTTGGAAAACAAATGAAGACGCTATGAGGGCACAACAACATAATGTAATAATAATCTCTGTGGTAATTTAATAAATAATGGTATTTGAATAATCCTGTTGTAAGCCTAATATTTTTATATGTAGAAACTAGCTTCTGCCAGCTGTTTTGTCCGCGTGAAAGTTGGATTCTTCATACAAATTTTCGAACTTTTCCCCTTACGAAGTGAATTTTGAAAAATCTTCTCTTGGTGCTCGTAACAGGAAATCATGCGCAAAATTTCACGTTCCTAGTCCCAGTAGTTTCGACTGTGCGTTGATATGTCAGTCAGTCAGTTTATCCTTTTATACATACGAGTATATATTTATCTTTCTATATAAAAAAATGCATGGTTAAATGTATAGCTATAGCAAAACTCGAGGACGACAAACTGTTTTTTTTACTATTTGTTGCTTCAGAACGGTTCTAATGAAGAGAAAAATCGCACAGAAAACCATATAATAAAAGTTCCTAGCTATAAATATTTGAATTAACTGTCAATCCTCTCTAGAAACTACTTTAATTTATTCACAGACTTGATACTTATTCTTTTTACATTATAGCGTTTGACTCTGACTTTAATTAGTGTGTTATTTTCTTGTTTGTATAAAAAAAAAACACTTTTCAAAAACGCCACAGTTCAATAATTTAAACAAAAAGACACCTGTCGGTTAAGGTATCAAAAAAAATAATCTATTTACAGACAGTATTATTTGGTCCAAGCAAAACGAAGGTACGCTTTAAGTGAGTCCTTTTCCACTCGCCTATCGTCAACATCGAACATGGTTTAAAAGCTTATTATTTCATCTAACGCAATCTAAAGCGCTGTTTGATGAAGAGGCAATGCAAAAAAAGAGAGATAACGCCTGAAAAGTCTGTTGGCATTCGGTAATACCGTGATTTACTCGAATATAATAAAATAATATTTTTATTGGGACAATAAACTTGTTTACAAAATTTTAAGTGTTAGTTAACCACTGCATTAGTTTAAAACTGTGTTGTAGCCATTAGCGCCCACCTCCAAGAGGGAGACGTCGGCGTTCCAAAATTTATATTTATTAATATTATATTTCACAAAACTTGTTCCATAAAATATGTTTTTTTTTAAGCCCTTAAAAGTTTTTCAAAAAAATTTTCGTCATTCAGAATCTCGATTAAATGTGCAAGGCTTCTATTGATGTTTTTTTTAATATTTTTAATATATGAGTACATCATGGAGGGCCAAAATTCACGTAAAATAGCAGATTTTCAGAGGTCTTTTACCAGATTAGTTTTACACAAATTTATGTTTGGATTTCTATAAAACCCTAGATAGTATCCACAAGATAGCTGTGTATCCAAAATATCTAGAGAAAGATGTGTAGTAATATCATAATCACGTAAGAGCGGTTTTATGAAAATGTACCTCGAAAAGGACGCACATAATAAAAATTCCAGTATCATGTATCATTTAGATCATATACTTTCTTTATATATTATTATTGTAGCTAGCTCGCAGTCTAAAATAAGAACACCTACTATACTAAACAACATTTTCAGCGAAACGAGCGAGGGTGAAAAGCCGAAACGTTCGAAAGATTTTTCCGAATCAGCAAACCGCTAGCATTCGTAAAACCCCGTCTTCAACAGATAAAATGTGTGCAAATAGAAACGAAATACAAAAACATATATCGAGAAAGGACTAACATTTCTAGGTTCCAACTGATAATAAAAACGTGGGAATATCAAACATGTAATCCAGTAAACAACTTCTTACAAACATTTATGTGAAACCCAATTGCTAAGAGGACGAAAAATAAAATCCCAGCTTATAACAAACGTGGACATTCATTGCGTTACATAATTCAGGATTGAAATTAAATTTATGATCACTTCAAACCGCTTGACCGTAATAGACGAATATTTTATACATGCAATTATAGACGTCGATATGTGTATAAATCTCCTCTTAGGAAGGAGGCCTCAGTCCCAGCAGTGGGAACATTACAAGAATGATTATGCTTGTGAACTATATATTTGAAGGTACAGATGTAAGAGAAATCTAACTTCATTAATGTACAAGTGAAAGTTTGTATCAGTGTGTGTATATGTTCGTTACTTTTTCACATTCAAACGGCAGAATAGATTTCAATGAAGCGCACACGGGTACTCTATGTCCAGTAATAGTACAGATGATACTTTTTATCTCAGGAGTATATTCCCATGGAATATTTTCAAGCAAGTGAAACCACTGGCAGAAGCTAGAATGAAAGTATTTTTATCGTGCCTCTCGTTCTTTCGTAGGTACAAAATAGGTAGGTTCCTATTCAAATGGTATCATTATTCTACTTGACTTGGTCTTACTGCGGATCGTATTAGAATACCAACCAGGGTTGTTAACTAAATATTGCTAATTTGCTACAGTTTTGGTGTTCTACAATTATTTCTTGTGCGTCTGCCAAATATTTATCTTTGATTTCCGGGTATATTATTAAGTTTAAAAATCAGAAAAAATCTCAGCAGCGGCACGAAGTCTGGGATTTAAGCGTTTGAAGTTTTAGTTTTTGGATCATGCTTTGAACCAATCTAAAGTGTCGATGCGTTATGAATTTGTCGTTGATTTATACGATTACAATTTATGATTTTGAATCCGATTGTTTTTTTCTTTCTTTGAGAAACGGTGATTCATGTGACGTTGTCTTTCGAAATTGATTTCAGGTTTTACTTTTCTTGTTTGTTCAAATTTTTAGTATAGGTAAACTCTACGCGTATAGCCGATACGAGTAGAAAGAAACAATCAAAGGAATGTTTAAAGTGATGAAATGGTTAGAAAGAGTATTCAACTCTATCAATCAATCAGTGAATAAGCCTTTTATCCTGAACTTTTAAGATTGCTGTTAAAATATTGTAATGGATATAATATTGTAATGAATCTGAAGTGAAATTCAGGGCAACAATTTTGGCCTCCCTACATGCCAGGGACATGTAATCGAGTCTATTCTTATACTCTTGTTTGTTATGTTTTTGTCTGTTTTTTTTCTCGTAACCTGTTTCCTTTATTGTCCTTTGTTTTTCGTTTTGTGTCACAATTGTACAAAAAACTTAAGTTAGCAATTAAGCGGTAAACTGGCATGTGTACTGTAAATGTTGTGTTTACCTGTAGGTAATTTTTTTTTTACACTGATCAGTGGAAAAAAAGTTTACCTGTAATTGGTATGTATATTAGAAATATACCTATGATTTGTTTAAATGTGTGCATATGTGCTGTGGGTGAACCTAACTAAATAAATTAGACATTACTAGAAAAATTAATGCGTTGGGTGGGTCAAGTTTCTTGTAGTTTAGATTGTTTTGTGATGGATGTTGTCGAACCTAAATTAGTTTTTAATTAAGTTATAATTATTGTTCTCACGTAAGTGACATTTTATGTTTTTTTTTTGAGAATAAAGTTTCTTTAAACCTAAATAAAATGTGTTACCTACATAATGTTTCTCAGTTCAGTGTGGCTCTTGGCATAGGCCTCCTCTAACATCTTTCATTGTCTTCTATTTCTAGCAACTCATCTCCAGTTGGTTCCGGCTGTTAATTTTATCTCATTCTCCCCTTTTACCCTTCTTTTATTTTTTTTCACTATATGTAGGCTACCACTCTGTGATATTGGCCACCATTAATATAACGATTAATAAATAAGTATGGAAGAAAGCAAGTGTTGTAGACTACAAACAAATAGACAATATTGAGCAAAATCCTAGAGCCGCCAGAATTGTTTTCTGATTTACATAATGTGTGAGATTTAGTAGTGTTTATTTGTATTTTTTAACCGACTTCAAAAAGGACGAGGTTATATGTTCGGTTGAATGTATGTTTTTTTTTTATGTATGTTCACCGATTTCTCGGTCAATTGTGAACCGATATTGAAATTTTTTTTTTATTGAAAGGTTATGCTTCCGAGTTGGTCCCATAGAAATATTGTTATGATCTGATCATGAACTTCGAAGATATGGAACAGAACTCCTCATAGGATCACAGCAGAACCGTCGTAACAAGTAAAATTGCTTTGTTTATACGTGTAGTCGATGACTGACTGAAAGTAGAGGGGGAATATATCTGTTACGGACACGAGCATGTAATTTAGAATCACTAAATATAAGCAACATTACGTCATTCACAGACGCGTAATGTATGTACATAAGCGCTGTACATAATAGAGAGCAAGCCTATCAGAGGCCAGACTATTGTCCAATCGGCTACTGGGATAGTATATAAGGCTATGTACTGAGTTCTTAGAAGTACATAATGCGGTTCTTAGAAGTAAATAGCGCAGAAAAACCGTTAAGAATAATCTGGGTTTCTATTGGTAGATTACAACGGAGAAAATCACGCCACTATTGATGACCAATGGTGTGCTTGCCGTATGCGGGGGGTCGGGAGGTGAACGTCAGCCGGCCTCAACAGGATTAGGGAATAGACTAGAGGAAAAGGGACTCTCTCCCACGACTTGCGACCGGCTGAAAAAGTACTTAAGCTGCACTTTCCTTGAAGACGACGTTCTCTCTCTGCAGTTCGACTCGAAGCGTCACTGCGACAGTTTGTCTTGGCACCCTACGCTCCTGGAGCGGCCCTAGATTTCCAGATTTCCTAAGTTATCTAACGTATTAGAGTCAGTGAAGTATTGTAAAGTAACTGTGAACTATTTGTGAGTTAGCGTCACGCGTATGTACGTAAAGGACTCGATTATGTGAAAGTATTTACACGTGTTATGTGAAGTCTGTATTTTTATACGTGTTAAATAAATTGGCTGAGGCCTTTCAAGCGTGACCATTGTGTTGTGTAATTATTTACATCCTCTGCCCCCAACAGAGGAACTTTGGTCCTTCGAGAGCCGGATATTGGTCCTTTGGTAAGGAATATCGAGCGGCTTATTGTGCGTCTTTGGGGAGACGTGAAGAAATACAGTTGGGTGTCGAAGATTGAAGAAGGGAACGCTTCAAGCTCGAACAGGAACGCTGCAAGTAAGAATAGGAACGCGGCAAGTTACGTTTCGAAGAAACCTATTTTCAAGAAAGAAGAGGAAAGCTTTCAAGAAAGAAAAGGAATACTTCAAGTGGGAAAAGGAACGCAGCAAGTCACGTTACGAAGAATACCTATTCTGAAGAGGGAAAAGGAACACAGGAACGCAGCAAGTCCGACCCAGTAGGTGCTTAGGATTGTCGCCACGTCGGGAACTTCGAGCCGCCAGCGTCGTGTCAAGCCGTCGTGTCAAGTCATCGTGTCAAGCCGTCGTGTCGAGCTGCAGAGAGGGATCCACGGGTCCTTTACGCCGTCGCGTCAAGAACCTTTTAAGCGGGTGGACCGCGGCTCAGGTACGTGCCACCTAACGGTGTCAAAGGTGCGTGCCTGAGTTAACGCCGTTTCAAGGCGGTGCGACATATTGTGCGGTGTCGCCAACCAAACGTGGTTGAACAGCACTACTGCGCCTGTAAGGCTGCGCACGTTGCGAGGGCCGGACTGTAGGCACTGCCGAGGCAACCGGTCGTTCCCACCGGTTGCTGAGCACCTCGTACCGCGTGTAGCTCTCTGCAGGGTAGTCCCCACCTTTCCATTTCCTGCACATTTTCCATCCCTGCCGGAGCATATCCCTCTCATAGGGCCCTCCGGTAGGTCTGATAGGGCCGCTAGGGCATTGATAGAGCTAGGGTGCCAAACGAAGAGGAAGGATGCCGACTACAAGAAGCCAGAAGAACGAAGATACGCAAGCCCGCGTGTTTGAAGAACCCCCCGCGTCACCGTCGTCCCGCGCGACAATATTATCACGCGCTAACCCCCGCGTTACGATTCCCGCGTCTGTACCAGTTCCTGCAACAGTGCCTAGGAACGCGCCGACAGCCGAGAACATTACGATGGATGCTATAACGTCAACCGCCGCCGCGACCGCCATCCCAGCGCCCGCGCCCGCCGTTGATAGGATAAATAGTAGGTCGCCCGTCCAATCCGTACGATCGCGCCAATCCACCGCTAGTGCTGTACTGCGCATTAGGCAAGCAGAATTACATGCTGAGGAGCGCCTCGCCGCGATACGCCGCCAGGAATTGCGACTCGAAGCCGAGCTGGTTAAGAAGAGATTAGCGATAGATGTAGCTACCATTCGCGAGGAAACAGATCGAGATAGTGATATAGCCCAGGACGTCGCGGACACCGATAATCGAATCGATAATTGGCTGCAATGCGCGCAGCCTACGGGGGACGAGGAATTACCATCGCTGACTGCGATAGATCAAACGTCGTCAGCGATACGCGCACCCGCCCCGGTTCACATACGGGGGGAGGAAGCCGAACGCACCCGGGGTAGGCAGGAATTTACGAGGCCGCGTACGCCACAGTATGAGGAGCGAGAACACGCGTACTTTCCGAGGGAGGAGCCGCCCCGCGTAGAGAATAAGGAGCCCCGCGAACTTAGGTCGCGGTCACCGCCTAGGTCGCGACATAGATCTCGATCTCGATCCCGAGATATCGATAAGCTAGCCGACGCGTTAAATAGGATGACACGTTATCGACCGCCGCCGCGTCAAGCGATAGAGTTGCCCATTTTCACGGGAGCGCCGCACGAGTGGTTGCTGTTCAAGTCAGCAATGCGAGACTCGACACGAGAGTATGGATTCTCACGAGGAGAGAACTTAGCGCGCCTACGCAACAGCCTGAAAGGTGAAGCGAGAGAGACCGTGTCTGCGCTACTTTGCACCGCTGCTGACCCCGCCGTGATAATGCATACACTCGAACAGTGTTACGGACGTCCCGAGATTATAATCGACAAGTCACTCGACGAGTTAAGAAAATTACCGCGACTCGGTACGACGGCCGCTGAACTCAACGCGTTCGCGATAAAGCTGCAGAACATCGTCAGCGTGCTATCGTGTCTGGATGATAGGGGGTACCTACAAAACCCAATGCTGTCCAGACACGTGGTAGAGAAGCTCAGCCCACACATGCGCGCGCGTTGGTGTGATTACGCCCAAGAGCATGGTAGTCGCGTGGAAGCAGAGATCGTTACGCTGTCGCGCTACCTAATGAGGGAAGCTGATCGGGCCGTAAGATACGCGTACTCGTCGACCGTGACTACGACTTCAAAGGAAGCGACGCGTCAGCAAGCTCCCGCCAGAGCACAAGCGGTCATTAGGAGGAACAAAGCGCGCGTACCCGCAACGTACGCCGCCGCCGAGCGACCTGGCGAGGACGAGAGAGAGAGGGCTAAGAAGACGTGCTTGTGCTGTGGCGAGGGACATGCCACGCCAAGCTGCAAGAAACTTGGTGACATGACGGTCCAACAAAGATGGGAATGGGCCAAGGAAACTGGAGCATGTTTCAAATGTCTGGCGAGTAAACATCGTCGATTCAAGTGTACCGCGAGGAAGTGCGGAGAGCAGGAATGTCGTAGATCGCACCATAGGCTACTCCACACCGCCGACCGAACGTCGGACGCGGCTAGCGCCTCCACCAACTGTGGGACCAGGAGCGTGAGGGAAGAATCGGCGACCACCGCATCTGCCCATGCCGGCAGCGAAATGAGCGCGGTGTTACTCAAAGTGTGCCCAGTAACGTTGCGGGGGCCGAACGGCAAGGAAATAGAGACGCATGCGTTACTGGACGAGGGCTCCACTATTACGCTACTCGACGAAGAGATAGCTAACGAAATGGGCGCAAAAGGAATTAAGCGAGCGTTACGCGTCCACGGGATTACGGCCACGCGACAGGAGAACGACAGTCGTTGCGTGGAAATAGGAATCAAGGGAAAACGCTCAGAGTGTTTTAACATACGCGCGCGTACTGTTAAACGCTTAAATATAACCGGTCAGACCGTGAAAGCGAGCTATCTACGCTGCGAACACATGAAACGTTTACCTGCACGTGACGTGTGTTACGAGAATGCGAAGCCACGCCTATTGATAGGCGCCGATAATTGGCATTTGATAGTGTCGCGAACTTTGCTCACGGGACGGCAGAACGAGCCAGCCGCTTCACTTACGCAGCTAGGATTGGTGGTCCACGGAACGGTACCACGGCGCGTAACTGAATTCGAGGCGAGTAGCGGGACAGCATTGCACGTGCACCCACAGGAAATATCCAAGGATTGCGAAGAGTTAAAGGACCTCACCACATCGCATATCTCGATCGACGCTCAGGGGATAGTTTACCAGCCGAGAACAGTGCTGGCAGACGAACGGGCGCAGGATATTTTCACGAAGACTGCTCGGCTGGTCAACGGTCACCATGAGGTAGGATTGCCGTGGCGGAGTGATGAGCCACACCTACCACCGAGTCACGATATGACCTTTCGTAGACTCGACACCATTGAAAGGAAAATGGATAAGTCAGCTGACTTCAAAAAAGCACACGTGTGTCAGGTCAATGACCTCAAGGAAAAAGTGTACACGAACAAAGTAGCCGATGACGCAACTCGGTCCGGAATGATACAACTGGAAAGCGACAGCAGATGGTCCACTGGTCCCCTCTTCCTGGGCGGACCAGAACACATCTGGCCAACGGAGATCGCGCAGGGAGAGGGGGGTGATGAGATCGTCGCGCACATAGCGCGCATCACCAGCCTCGTCGACACGACTCGTTTCTCGTCATACGAACGATTACTACGAACGACTGCGTATGTCCTGCTGTTCGTCGACAAATGCCGCAAACGCGCTACCCGGTTGACGTTGCGTCACAAGCAGGAGGCCGAGCTGCTACTGATAAGGGAGGCTCAGAGAGAGTGTTTTCCAGCGGAAATAGCGCGACTCGCTGTAGGTAGGAGAGTAGACAGGACCAGTCGACTCTACCGATTGGACCCGATTTTTCAAGACGACGTCATTCGTTTAAACGGTCGCATAAATGCCGCGAACGTTTCTCAAGATAGGAAGTGCCCACCCATCTTGGAAGGCAAACATCCGATGACGTCACTATATTTACGTCAGATTCACGAACGGGATCATCACGCGGGACGTGAATATATAGTGAACAAAGCGAGGGAACGCTTTTGGATTTTAAAGGTTCGACCGACAGTGCGCGCACTGATAAGAGATTGCGTGATATGTAAGCGACGAAGGAAGCCGCCAATACGGCCCGTAAAAGGGAACTTACCTATTGAACGACTGGACACCCACCTGCGGTCGTTCACCCGTTGCGGAGTAGACTGTTTCGGCCCAATGACAGTCACAATAGGAAGACGGCATGAAAAACGATGGGGTATGTTGTTCACCTGTCTTGTCACGCGAGCAATACATATAGAGTTGTTGCCAAGTTTGAACATCGATTCAGCTATATTAGCGCTAAGAAGAATGGCGGCTAGGCGCGGATGGCCTAAAACTATGATGTCCGATAACGGGACTAATTTTCGAGGAGCCGATGTTGAAATCCAACAGGCATATAAGCAGTGGGCGAATGACCTCAATGAATTCGCAATTAAGCAAGATATGGAATGGCGGTTCATTGACCCCGGGGCCCCAAATCAGGGCGGCGCGTGGGAACGACTAATAAGAAGCGTAAAGTCGGCGTTGTCGGCCGTGTTGAAGGAACGCGCACCAAAGGAGGAGGTACTTTCCACGTTGCTAATCGAGATCGAGCACACCGTCAATTCGCGACCCCTCACACACGTAAGTGTTGAACCTGGCGACGAGGAGGCGCTCACGCCGAACCACTTCTTATTAGGCTCGGCTACTGGACTACCAACCACAGGGCAGTGCGACGTCGCCGATCGAAAGACATGGCGCGCAACACAGGCGCTAGCGGACAAGTTCTGGACTCGTTGGATAAACGAATACCTACCAACGTTGACACCGCGCGGCGACGTCCGAGATTCACGCACGCAACTCGCACCGGGAAATATAGTAGTCATTGCGGATGGTCAACTGCCGCGAAATGTATGGCCATATGGGAAGATAGTGCGCACCATACAAGGACCTGATGGTGTCATACGCAGCGCTGAGGTACAGACGCGTGGAGGCGTTTTCAGACGCCCAGTTAGAAGGCTCGTTGTCCTGGCCGATGGAAGTTAGGCTCGCGTTGCTACGCCGGGGGGAGGCTGTTACGGACACGAGCATGTAATTTAGAATCACTAAATATAAGCAACATTACGTCATTCACAGACGCGTAATGTATGTACATAAGCGCTGTACATAATAGAGAGCAAGCCTATCAGAGGCCAGACTATTGTCCAATCGGCTACTGGGATAGTATATAAGGCTATGTACTGAGTTCTTAGAAGTACATAATGCGGTTCTTAGAAGTAAATAGCGCAGAAAAACCGTTAAGAATAATCTGGGTTTCTATTGGTAGATTACAACGGAGAAAATCACGCCACTATTGATGACCAATGGTGTGCTTGCCGTATGCGGGGGGTCGGGAGGTGAACGTCAGCCGGCCTCAACAGGATTAGGGAATAGACTAGAGGAAAAGGGACTCTCTCCCACGACTTGCGACCGGCTGAAAAAGTACTTAAGCTGCACTTTCCTTGAAGACGACGTTCTCTCTCTGCAGTTCGACTCGAAGCGTCACTGCGACAGTTTGTCTTGGCACCCTACGCTCCTGGAGCGGCCCTAGATTTCCAGATTTCCTAAGTTATCTAACGTATTAGAGTCAGTGAAGTATTGTAAAGTAACTGTGAACTATTTGTGAGTTAGCGTCACGCGTATGTACGTAAAGGACTCGATTATGTGAAAGTATTTACACGTGTTATGTGAAGTCTGTATTTTTATACGTGTTAAATAAATTGGCTGAGGCCTTTCAAGCGTGACCATTGTGTTGTGTAATTATTTACATCCTCTGCCCCCAACAATATCGAACTGATCTGATGATGAAGCCTGAAGTTAGGCACCGGAACTCTGTAATAAATTAATGTAATCTAACCGTGTTTAGGATTATTAGAATTGTCATGAGATGCACTCTGGCTATAAGGTATTTAAGTTTGGCTGAGGGGTACTTTTTGGTGGTGGTACCATAACTAAAAAGTGTAAAATAAAAAGCTTTTTACAAAAAAATATAACCGACTTCAAAGTAAAAAAAAAAACACTGAAAAGTGCAAAATAACTTTAATTTCGGAAGTCGGTGTTAAATAACGAAGAGACAAAACTATTATAGAAATTCTAAATAAGACTTCCGAAATTAAACTTATTTTGCACTTTTCAGTGTTTTTTTTTACTTTGAAGTCGGTTGTATATTTTTGTAAAAAGTTTTTTATTTTACACTTTTAACAAACGCATAACTTCTAGCTTAAGCTGACGCGACGACCAATTTACTGAAACTCAATAAATAATCATTTCTCATATTTGTATTTAAGCAACATAAAAATCTGCTATGATTTGATAAAGTTCCCAAATCAAAGAGGATTATGATTTTTCAATCATTCAAATATTTACCACACAAATAAAAATGCCTGTCAGCACAAACTACTATAATAACTGTGCGTACATTTCAATTATGTACCTGCTTTGTTAGTATGTAGGGCGCCCCGGGGATATTATTATTACGTCATTGCGCGTTTTTACGTAATTCACCAAAAAAATAAAAATAAAAATAAACTTTTTCTGGATTATTCTAGGAAAAACAAAAGTATAGAAACAAAAATTTTCGGCTAAAAAAAAATCGTACAAACGTGTGTACAAAACGACAATTAAGAGTTTTTCAAGGTCATTCAAGTTGTACAGACGTATGTACAATCGGCGCTTGTACTAACATAACTAAATCCCACACATTTTGTTGACTCTTCATTTGAATAATTGTATATTCGTGTAGAATATCACGAGATACTAACAACTAAAACAAAACGTTCATAACTACGTCTGTTCAGGAAATTGATACCTAAATTTGGATGCCAATACACGTGGATAGTCAAGAGTTCGCAATTTTCAGAGCTAATGGAATTGGAGACCAAATGGCAATCTCTCCAATATACATTTTCCAATATAGATTTTTTTTATTTTCCCACACAACACAAACTTATTAAATCTAACAAAACATATATGAAAAATAAAAAACACCAAAAAGGTACCTAACTCAGCTTAAGCTGCGATATTTACTAACATCATCAATAACAAAGACCAGGTATTCTGCTAGAGACACATTGTGATGCCATGGACACTCTCATGGAAAGTTGTATGGACTATCTACAATTAAATATCATAAAAAATGGTAAAAGAGAATAAAATATAATTATATAAAACAAAGTGTTCAGTATTTTGTTAGAGATCACTCAAATATAGTGGGGTAAAAACAAAAACTGTCCAAATGTATCCTCGTATAAAGAATAACGGCGAGGAAATAGTTGATGAAATTATTATCTACATTATTTCACCATGATATATAGGTATCTAACGGCGAAATAATTTACAAAATTTTATCAAATTAAGCAAATGGCCAGTCTAAGTTTCGCAAAAAATCGTCATAATGGGAAACTGAATTCACTAGATTTTTTACGGTAATAAATAATCATGGCTAAGTTTTTATTTTTGTAGGCTTGATTACATATCTAATTGTTCGTTCAAAAATAGATTTATTGATTTTTAAAATTCAAAAGGATGTACGTATAATTGACATATACGTAATCTCATCAACTTTAAACTGGAATATCTTTAATACGACGATTCTTTTAATAGTAATGTCTAAGGTAAAATTGTTTATCACCACTTGAGGCTAAAAAATATGCCAGCAAAATTTTATTCGAAAGACTGCCATCACTCTTTCTTTAATTATAAGTTTTATAATTGTTCTATTTCATGAGGGTCGATTGGATTTGGAAAATCTGTTAATAGGGAATATCATGGTAAATTATGCAAGGTACTGCTTATAGTAAAATACTTCTTATTTCACGAAACCTTCCAAAATGAAATGTTTCCACATCTTTTTTCCGAATTCCATCATCATAATTTTAACACAAGGTTGCTTTAGCGCTTTAGCCCTTAGCTATAAAACTCTTTATAGCGGAAGTCTCGCAAACAAAGACTTTGGATGAAACCCTTAGGATTTTGTAGGTAATTTATTTTGTGCTTACAGAAAAACGAGATTTTCAGTTATTGGACTAGTAGGAGAAATAAAAGAAAGACCATCAATTCAGGTTGTCAAATCATTTGATATTGGCATAATTAGATAATTTCGCTGTGAAATAGAGAAGAGGATTTCAAACACAGACACTGTTAATATGCTAGAGTTTTTTTTTTTATTGAGTGGGTCAAAATCATCTAATGACATCCCCTGCTCTTGTGTGGAGCGCGAGGGCGTGTCAGACTTTTACTGACTAAACACCCACTCCTGTTCCTTCTTTGCTATTGTTCCAGGGTCCCGGGGATCTCTTTCATATCATCCATGGCCCCAGTAGGCTTCGACCCTGCTGGGTCACTACGGTTTGCAGACATCTCCTTGAGGAACACTACGCGCCGTCGACGACTTGAGCTCGGTCCGAACGGTTACCGGGCGGTCGGACGACGAGCTACCCATTACTCGCCGTCCGCAAGCCCGCGCCTGCGGTGGTCGGAAATAGGGATTGGAATCCCGGCGGCTGGGGCGCGAGGGCCATTGCCTCGTGCGTGCACGTGCAGCCTCCTACGGTTGCGGGACACTCAAGGCACACGGGTGGATTTTAGTCAGTAAAAGTCTGACCCTGCATTTCACACTCAGTGCTGGAGAACTTATCTGACATTTAAAAAAAAAGACACTGACAATAAAAAACAAGCTCATGGATACAAAATGGCTGGACTGCTAAAACTCAGAAATTGCTTACCTCGATTTGCGCGTGAATAAATAGTACAAGCCAAGGTTCATATTTGTTCATTTAATATTTGTACTGAAAAACATATGCAGTAATATTTACCTGTCAAACGATATCCCGGTGAGTGTAAACACACTGGCTGCGACCGTCACATTCGCTATAAAGTTGCTTAGTTGACAGTAGCGGACGCCAAACACCCAGTCGCTGCAACAAACAACAAATTCACTTAGACATGTGGAAATAAATAAATAAAGAGGTAGTTGGTTTTTTTGTTTGTAGGAGGTAAAGTTTCAGTGGTGGCCGAGTGGTACAGGCCCCGACTTACGAGTTGTAGGTTTCGGGTTCAAACCTAAAACCAAAAATTCGAAGACATGTGACATCCACCAACTCGCACTGGGCCCGCGTAGTGGATTACGGCCCATTCCCTCTTCTAGAGAGGAGGCCTGAGTCCCAACAGTGGGAACATTATAAGGCCGACTATGCTATGCTATGCTATGTTTTCTAGATAAAGTGGGAATATTTCAACCAAGCATCATCACGTTGCTTGGTTGAAATATTCCCATTTTGTCTAGAAAACAGTCCATGTCCCTATGTCACAATTAGGTTCTTAATTAGACAGTCTGTAAAAACTTTAAATTCTACCTTAGCCTGTAATTAAGTAAGTTTTTCATTAAAATTAGATAAACTATTTATTGACAAGTGATGAAAGTTGTAAAGAACTTACAAAGTTTTGAAACAATTTCATAATGAATTAAAAAAATACGTGGCCTTTTTCTTGACACAACAGGTATTTTTTTTTTAAGGTGGGAAATCATTTAAATGACTTCTTGCGCTCTGGGTGATGCGGGAGGGCGTGTCAGACTTTTACTGACTAAAACCACACCTGTATCCTTCAATTACCCTTTGCGTACTAGGACTACGGGTTTCCCTTTCAGAAATTCTCCGTGGTTCTAGCTAGTGGGCATCGGCCCTGCTGGGCCCCTACGGTTTGCTGACATCTCTTTGAGGAGCGCGTGGATTACTACGCGCTGTTGACGACTGGGCTCGATCCGGTTAATTACCGAACAGCCGGACGGTGAGCTACCCTGTGCTCGACGTCCGCAAGCCCGCGTCTACCGTGGTTGGTATTCAGGGTCGGAATTACGGCTAGGGCGTGAGGACCTTCGTTCCCTCACGCGTGCAGCCTCCTCCTTAGCGAAGGAGGAGGCTGCACGCGTGAGGGAACGAACGCATTACTGCGTCGCAGAAGGAGGCTACCGCCTGCCATTCCTCCTCGCTCCGGACCATAGCCCGAACCAGGGCCTGACGCGAAAGGTCGCTGCCGCCAATTGCCTCCACGAGGACACGGCGGTGCTCCGCCCAAGCGGGGCACACCTCCACCGTATGCTCCACCGTGTCCTCTGGGCGGTCCACAAAATGGTGACACCCGGGCGTTTCTTCCGGCTGAATCCGATGCAGGAATCTCCCGAACTTGCCATTTCCGGTGAGGACCTGCGTCATGCGGAAGGTCAGGACGCCGTGTTTCCGCTCCAGCCACTCCTCAAAGAGGAGACTTACCGCCATGATTATGGTGTGCCCAGCACTGGGTTGCGACAGTCGCTGTCGCCATTCCGCCATGTGACACAACTGGTATGGAATTTCAGCCGACTTGTTTGACGTCACTATGCGTTGAATTTTCGCAATATTTTACTAGTAGGTACTGTTGTTTTTGCGGTGGGAAATAATTCTATAATTCCTCCCTTTCAGGGTAGAATGAACTGGAATGTCAGACTCTTAGGGTTATATTTCACCGAGACACCATGGTGGGGCGACCAGTCGCTGCTACCAACAAAATGAGTAGCAAAATGAGTTTCTCACTTGGTGTCCGTGTGGTTGTGCAACCAATTTGTCTGTGCGACCAGCTCGGACGCATGCACTTAAGGTCCATTTTGATACTACCTCAGTATGGTGTAGTGACTCTGGTGTCTAGTTTGGTACCTTACGGACACCATGGCGGCGCAACTGGTCGCGCCGCTATGGTGTCCCGGTGAAATATAGCCCTTACTGACAAAATCCCATCGTGTTCGTTCAGTCTTCCTCGCTTAGTCGCGGTAACTGTTTCCAGGGTGTATTAAACACTGGTTTGAATCACTTCTCCCCATTTATTATAAGAAAGATAAAGCAGGCGTAATATTAATGATTAGGGCTGTGAGAATGCAAGAAAGAGGTACGTACCGTGGTCTTGTAACGCAAAGAGCAACTAAAGGTACACCACCCCTGTTTTAGCCGGTCAAACGCTCTTTGGGACTCTAGTCCCAAACTTTTTTATACTGTCAAACAAAATTCGTCCTTGCCGTTTCTATACGATACGACCTCATAATATATCTATTTCTGTCTAACACACGATGTTTTATAACCTTTTCTCTTTTCTACTCGAATCTCGATACATTATTTCATGCTAAAAATACGATAACAGTTCCAAAACGAATCACACTTTAAAAAAAATGAGTGTCAAATTCAGTCGTTGCATTTCGCGCGCGAACGCCAGCTGATTCTAGTAGCGGTTTACGGTAAAAAATAATATTTTCGGTTTTGAGTGAGTGTTTCTGTGTAAAGTGTTGATTTAGTGAATAATTAGAATATAGTTTATGTGTGTGCAACAGGATTTTAACCTGGGTAAGTTTAAAATACGTATATTTGTACTTATGTGTGGCTATCACGGCAATCGGTTGATACCTAGAATTTTGTCAGAACGCTATCGCAATTTATTATATTTTGAGACCAGTTCTGTGTTAAAAGATTTTATTATCGTATTGAATGTTTATTCGTCAATAGTTTTCAGCCAAAGAATATACAAACGCTAATAGATTTAAGGTCATATTAGATTTTTCGTTTCAAGTGGAGTCGAAAACATAAATGTCATTGAACTCATTATGGCCGCCACCCTAATTTAGAGATACTAATAAATATTAATATTAATATATTGTATTATTGAATAACAAGTGTGATACCTCATTGGAAAGGGTATTTATTGTAGAAAATAGTTACATTTTTTATTCATCTTTCTTTACTCAAATTTCACTGAAAAAAAAATAACAAAAAATAACCAGAAATGTTAAGAGTATTTTCACGTAAGTGGGAATGCCTTCAATCAATTCCATATTTTTCTGTATTAGATAAACTTATCAACATAATATTTACATATATGTTACAGCAGAAACTTAGCTTTCAGACAGTAACAATATTTTTAGTTTACGTGAAAGCATTTATTTGTAGTAAATTATTAATTTGGGTGAAAAATTATTCACCGTGAGCAAATGTCACATGCTAGTCATATGCCTCTAAAATAAATATTTATTTACTATGAAGTATGTTTTTTTGTTTTATCGTATGTAGATAGAACCCATCCACCTATTAAAGTCATAAAATCTATATGTTACCGCTTTACTTTAAAAACTAATATTCTTTAAAGTTCAAATATCAACTATAGCCAACTATAGTCAATGTTTACAGCTCTATATACAAAAATTGAAACCAAATAATAATAAACACTTGAGACGACTTGAAAGAGTCATTAATAAGCTTAAACAAAAACATTACTTGAAGTGACTCAAGTTACGAATGAGTCGCCGAAAAATACACTTGTTTGCGTAGGCACTAATCGGCGCAGCGGGGCGCCGTCGTTATCAGATGACGTAGCGTCTTACGTCATCAAAAAAAATTGGCGGGAGCGTCTAAGCGGTTAGACAGTAAAAGTATGACTAGTCTCTCGCTCCACTCTGAGCGGGAGAAGATATTTGATGATTTACCACGTAAAAAAAGGGAAATTATAAGTCTAGAAACATATTTATTTGTAAGCCACGTGATCAAATTTCTTATTTTATAACTAAGCAACGGAAAAATGAGATAGCCTCTAATAAACTATTTTGTCCTTTCTACAACGCCAACTAATTCTTAGTCCAAGAGCGAACGAAGCGAGCTCGGTATTGTAGGGCACGGGCACTTCGACACGGACAGGTTTTTTTTTTCTCGGCGGGAAAATCATCTTATGACTTCCCCCGCCCTTGGGCGGGGCGGGAGATAGTGTCAGACTTTTACTGACTAAAAACCCACTCCTGTTCCTTCGTTGCCTTTCGTACCAGGGCCGAGTCTTCTTTTCAGAATCAGACCCTTGGCCCCAGTAGGCTTCGACCCGTGCAAGCCCCTACAGTTGCTGACATCTTCTTGAGGCGCGCGTAGAACAGCACGCGCCGTCGACGACTTGGGCTCGGTCCGGACGGTTGCCGGACGGTCGAACGGCGAGCCACCCATTGCTCGCCGTCTGCAAGCCTGCGCCTACGATGGCCGGAAATCGGGATCGGAATCCCGGCGGCGATTGGGGCGTGAGGACCGTTGCCTTATGCGATCGGCCGCCTCCTTTGCTAGCGTTACTGCTTCGCAGAAGGAGGCGACCGCCTGCCACTCCTCCTCGCTCCGGACCATGGCCTGTACCAAGGCTCGGCGCGAGAGATCGCCGCCGCCGATCACCCCCACGAGGACACGGCGTTGCTCTGCCCAAGCGGGACACACCTCCACCATGTGCTCCACCGTGTCCTCCGGGTGGTCCACACAATGGTGACACCCGGGCGTTTCTTCCGCACAAATCCGGTGCAGGAACCTCCCGAACTTACCATGTCCGGTGAGGACCTGCGTCATGCGGAAGGTAAGGACGCCGTGTTGCCTTTCCAGCCACTCCTCAAGGAGGGGACTTACCGCCATAATTATGGCGTGCCCAGGACAGGTTAGGTTAGAATTTTTTTATAACCACTCAAATAGTGGCTTGCATAGAAGATAACTGGTGGCTAAGATAATATATCATTCAGATGCTCGTTAATTGTGGCTAATTTGGTTATTTAGAAGTCAATGTAGATTTTTAGAAGTGAATAATTAGTCGCTAATAAAACAGACTTAATACCACCCAAAAAACTAGCTATAACACCATGCAAATATACTGCTACATATAACAGCTAAGTTAATTTTAGTGTTAACCAAAAAGATGAACTCGTCACGTAGAGGTCACATACTCGTAAAATATGTTGTATACGAAACAGGACGAAACTTCAATTATAACATTTAACTAAACAACCTTCAAGAAATACATACAAAAACAATATTGTTACTGAGTGAAACCTATCAAGTCGTCACATTAAAGGCTAGACAGCAAATCAATAAGGGTCTAGGGGTTCTATAAAGGACATATTTTGACTGCCAATCATTTTATATGAAACTAGCTTCTGCCAGCGGCTTCGCCCGCGTGAAAGAAGGTTTTCATCATACAAACCCGCCCATTGTACACTTATTTGTAATTATGTTTGTCCTTATTTTTGTTTATGTGGTGTACAATAAAGAATATAATAAATAAATAATAAATAAACTTTAGACCCCCGTTTCATTCTCTTAGGGTGCGAATTTTGAAAAGTCCTCTCTTAGTGCTCGCCTACGTCATAAAAGGAAGATTTGTGTGAAATTTCACGCTCCTAGTCTTAGTAGTTTAGGCTGTGCGTTGATATGTACCTACCACAGTGTTGTCTTTTTTAACCCAAAGGTTGACTGATAGTGAATGCCTTGTTGCATTAAGTCCGCCTATGTACCACTACTGTACATGAAGTTTAAATAAATAAATAAATATGTCAGTCAGTCAGTCAGTTTCTCCTTTTATATATATATAGACAGATAAGTCTCTTGTCTTTTATGTCTCATTAGCAGAGTTAAATGATGAGTTGGTATGCTCTAGCGTCTATTAACAATGTGGGAGTAACTTTTCAACCGACTTAAAAGAAGAAAGAGGTTCTCATTTCGATAAAATCTTTTATTTTTAGGCATGTTCCCCGATTACTCGACGACAGCTGGACCACTTTGGAAAATTCCTTTTTTGTTGAAAAGGCCCCATGATTATAAAGTCAGGACCTGATAATGACGTATTGCATGCTACTTTTTTTTGTTTCTACTTCTATGTAATGTATGTAGGCATGTATGTAAATATTATATAAACTATGGCAATGAGAAATAGAAAGCACTAAAAGAAACATAACAAAACTATCGGAAATTTTAACTTATATTACCACACAACTGTTTGTTTATACTATATCCAATTATTACAAAAACTATCATATACCACTGCCACTGACTCATTTTTCCATGAAAGTTACGATTCCTGTGGGTTAAAATAAAAGCAAAACCGCGGACAAGAGCAATCAATAAAACTATCCAAAATAATCATAAATAAACAGTTACGTCTACAACCAAACCACCCGTATGCGGTATTCATTAGCGTCCAATGTACACAAAACAAAGTTCAATTAACTGTATAATCTGATCGATTAATAGAATCAACATGAATACTGCATTACGCCAACGGCATTAAGCAGTGAAATCTCGGATCGAAAATAGATTTCTGATCATTAGGTAATTAATGATTATGCTTTAAGCTTGAGGTCCGTGGCCAGGAATAATCTTTCGGTACGATATTTATTAGGTCTCTGCATTAATAATAATAATAATCGATGTATATTAATAACATTGTTTAGGCAGTGGCCATGGTCATAGCATAGTACTTTGTAACCAGCCCCCCTGGCCATGTTACAACCGTTTCGTTTCGATTCTGTTTTCGTCGACTGCCTCGAGTCGGCCACGCCTCCGATTCCTTTGTTCTGACGTCATCTCAACGCTCAGTCACGTGGTCAGAACAAAGGAATAGGAGGCGTGGCCGACTCGAGGCGATCAACAAAAAGAGAATCGAAACGAAACGGTTGTAACTTGGCTAGGGGGCAGTCCACTTAAACATAAGCCTCCCAGAAACCATAGCCTTATATCTTTATTTTCCACTAGCATTTTGCCCGTGACTTTGTTCGCGACAATGTTTTCATAAAAATTAAAACACACACCATTAAACCCTTTTTTTTTGGGGGTTGTTTTAAAAAAAAAATAATGACAGTGTTCATTTTTCATTTCGGTTAGACCTTGTGCCAAGTTTCAAGTATATAAACCCAAGAAATAATCCCATACAACCTTTGACACCTCCTAAATCATTTAACACGAGTAGTTTTTGAATGACGGATAATGAAAACCGTTTTTATTTACTTAGGTTACTATTTATGCCAAGTTTCAAGTATATTGGTCCAAAGAATAAAATTTCGCTTACAAGCGAATTTCAGCCTTTTCACCCCCTTAAAAGTTTTTCAAAAATCCCTTCTTATTGCTCGTCTACATCATAAAAGGCAGCTTTGTGCAAAATTTCACGTTCCTACACCTAGTACTTTTTGCTGTGCGTTGATATGTCAGTCAGTTTCTTCTTATATATATATAAAGATATGTCGCAATAGTTTCCCTCCAATTGAGAGTTGTCCTTGGGTGCACTAGCACAGCGTGTACAGGGATAATCGTCGGTTGGTATCACGTTTCATGAAAATTGTTGGCCTCTGCAAGTTGTCTTTGGCCCCTCGTACGCCTTCCAAAGGTACAGGACCTCAGAGTCTTTAGATAAATAAATACATGACAGATAATAATAATCATTTACTTATTTGTACATTTCACACACACAGTAACAGTATAGGATGACATGAGCAGATATATTACTTTTACAAACACTGATTGATCGAAAGAAAATGAACATTTGACTCGTAAACTAAGTGAAATAAATAAGTATTCATTTCACTTAATTTAGTTCACTTAGTGTAGTAAGATACAAGTTATCTCAGAAGTCAGTTCCTCCTTAGAGATGATAAAAAATGAGCTGGGGAATGAATGAATGAAAGGAAACGCCTGTGAATATCAAACAGTATCTTTTGAGGTGGCAACACTATTGGCACCGGTGGCGGGACGTTATAACCAGATTTGCGCCATGAAAATGAAAATGGCAAAAGCGTGCTAGAAATCACTAATGCAAAGCTCAAGCGGCTAGACAGATAATGCACTCGGACGGTAGTGCAAGCAACCACAGCTACAGTTTTCGCGCGAGCACGCTGCCAAAACCGTCTTGCCGCACTTCAAAGCGTAGCTACAAAGAAAGGAGCGCATCTCCTATAGGTTTACTTAAGTGCTGACTGAGCATGCTAACTCCGGTACCTGAATAGCATTAGGCACGAGACCACGTAAAGTTGGCACCATTGTGGAGGAAACCTAAATTCTGTTCTGCTAGAGAAGTGCCCTAGTGGTCCTCTGACTAGTCACCAAGATTGGACAAGACCCCTCTCTGCCAACGGTAATTGGAACTATGCTGGCGGTGACAGAAACTTGAAGGAAAATTTCCTTCTGTGAAACCGTAATGGTCCAAAAGGAGGCTGCCGACCAAGATCATGAGAGGGCCGATCCTGCTCGGTGAGAAAACTGGGAGGCAACCGCATCGATATTTAAAACGCTGACCCTCCGATTGAACCATTTACGGATGGTGGGACTCCAGTTCACAGGTCTTCTTCTATGTGCCGATAGAAATCACTGGGGTGGTTTTAGTGAGGTTAAAATCCTACACTTCCTGGTCTGCCCCAAAAAAATAGGCTTCTTCCCCAATAAGAGGAAAAAAGTCTGAAATGAAAAATATTCAGAATAGAATAGTAGATATATTTTTTAAGACAAGCACGCCACTCTATCACACCCCAACTTCTGTCAACCAGAATCAAGAGTGGTGATCACCAGAAAAGCAATTAATCATTGAGGCTCGAAACGATGCAATTAATTATCTTTTATCTCGCAACGAAATTTGTCACAAAAGGAAAACTAATGAGGACGGTTCTGAAGTAGATTGTGAACATCCATGAGAGAGAATTCGATTATCATTAGTGTTTAAAAAAAAAGTTTTTTTTTCAATTAAAAGTAAGCACATCAGTTTTGACAGACACAACAACATTGACAGTGATACATTACGTAGAGGTTGTTGGAAAAACGTTTTTGAGTTCCATTCAACGACCGTTTTGTAAAGAACAAAAGGGTGAACCATAAAGACAAACTATTGACTAGCTAATCTGCAGTAAATAGTAAATTATGATACGCCATTAGAGGCAAAAGTATAAAAGATGTCGTGACGCACGAAATGCACGAATTTGATTCATACGTATTATTACAGTTCATCAATCATGTTTATGTTTATATTACAATAAACATAGACAAATTACGTTTTGATGCTTTTAGGTGTCGTAAAGTTTATAATAACAAATATATTTATAGTATTTTCTACTTAATACAACTGAGCTATCTAAATAGTTCGAAGGTAAACGAAACTGATGACGTAATTGAAGTGACTTTTATAAGCGACTAGCTGATCTGACAGACGCTGTCTTGTCATAGCAATGAACATTTAAATGCTCAAATGTTAAATAGTCTGTAGGTGTATTTGTCACCTAACTCCTCCTAAATGGTTTGACCGATTTGGCTGAAATTTTGTGTGTAAATTTGAGCCGGTCCCTGGATGGTTTAAAAATGCAATTGAATCCGGTAGATAGCGCTGCAATCGTATTGTCAATTTTTTGTCAGACGAAAAGTCAGCTGTCGGGGAGGGCAACCTTCAAACGCTCAAATGTTAAATAGTCGTAGTTTTCTGTGGTTTTCTAATTTTCTGCACAATTTTCTAATTTTTTCTTTCCGTAATAACCTTCTTCTGACAGGAACAAATACAACAACAACAAAAAATTGCGGAATTGGTCCAGCCGTTCAAGCGTGATGACATGGCCAAGAGAAATAGGGATTCATTTTATGTATATATATATCGATAAAAATAATTGTCCAAAATGTATGGGATTGACATCTGCTAGTATTTTCCAAACTATATTTGGATCCAGATGAACCAAACACAACTGTCAGTATTTTACATGAAATGACGGCCAATCTAACCTCCACATCTCAGTAATAGGGTAAGACGATATCTTTTGGCAAAACTGGTGTCAGGTTTGCCTTCTGGCCAACCGATAAATGATAGCTGGAATCAATGAAGAAAGAGACTACTCCATTCGAATCCGATATGTTAAGAGGGCCAACCTTCTACAGACCGACCTGGTTAACGGTTGCTTAACCTTGGAGATCGAAGTGTATTGTTACTATGATTCTTAAACCTGAAATACCTCGAAAGTTAATATTATAAACTGCGGAAAAAAATTATTCGTTTTTGGAGGTAGGTAAGTAGAACAGAGAGTAAATCCCCACATACCTCCGTTGAAAAGGGAGGATCCTCCGACCAGACGGGTGTTATGTCTGGTGGGCAACTGCCCATTAGATGATTTCGGGCTGTTCTATATGTTCCAATCGCAGGATTAGTTCTTATGAGACGCCATATATATCGCTACACGTTATTTAAAAACGGATATCAAAAATAAATAGAAAAAAATACAACTGATTTGAAATCCTCTTCCTTTTTTTAAATCGATTTAAATGGTTTACAGCCGTCTTAATGCTCTAATGAAAAAATTAAATCACAAAATTTATCTAATGTGCAGAGATTCAACACCTAAGTTAAACCTACTGAAAATAAATTGAGCTTCGAGATATCTCAAAACTTTTCTTGCGTAATCATTAATATAAATTGCTATCATCATTCTACGTTCACAAAGCCATTAAAAATGTGTTATTTGATACTTATGTTACTGCATTGTCTTCGGCAGCTTTATTTAAATATAATAAGTGGCAACATCGTGTTTTCAAGCAATTTTTCCGTGAAATACTTTGCTTGGAAGTTATGGTAAAATAAAAACAGCAAGATGTGGAGAAGAACTTTGTAAAGGAAATTTTTTTAAGTTATTTTTTTAATTTGCTTTTGAATTTTAATATATAGATATTATATAATTTTTTAATTGAAACTAGTGCTTGACTGCGATCCCTGACGGTAAGCAGTGATGCAATCATTGAAACGCACTAGTTTATTATGAGTCTATTCACTCTAGCCTTGAAGACACCTAAATTTTAGGCGGGAAGGCCGCTGCAGGCAAAAATTTTTCCAGTCCTTTGATGAACGCGGTTTATGGTCAAATAATAATTTTATTCCGTTTGTAATAAAGGTGATTTCAAATAAAAGCGTAATGCATTGTCTATTTATCTCTCAAAATTTAACTCTTTTATTTCATGCTCTTTTAGCAGTATTTTTTATTTATTATTTACATTATTTATACGGGTGTAAGTTCATATGGGGTCAAGTTAACACAGGACAATCATTTATTGCATAGGGCAATCTCTGACAGACAACCTTTGGATGGACTGAATGAAAGAAAATAGATTTAGAACTGTCTGTCAAAATATATAAATACAAAATTCAAATGGTATACTAATATATATAAATACAAAATTCAAATGGTATAAATATATAAATACAAAATTCATATACTAACATACATAAATAATTCTTCTGTAGTATGTTTGTCACCTAACTCCTCCTAAATGGTTTGACCGATTTAGCTGAAATTTTGTATGTATATTTGAGTGGGTCCCTGGATGGTTTAAAAATGATAAAAACTGAATCCAGTAGATGGCGTTCAGAGGGTCATGGCCATATGTCGTATGGTGCGGGTATACCGCACGGTTTCCCGCGAAGCGGCGAGCCTCCTTGCTGGCCAGCCACCATGGGATCTGGTGGCAACAGGCCTGGCACGCTTGCACGATCTGCGCGTGGAGATGCAACGCCGGGGCGAAACTCCGCTGCCGCGACAAGTCACGGCATGGCGGAAAGAGTTCCGGCGGGATCTCATGGCGGAATGGCGACAGCGACTATCGCAACCTAGTGCTGGGCACGCCATAATTATGGCGGTAAGTTCCCTCTTTGAGGAGTGGCTGGAAAGGCAACATGGTGTCCTTACCTTCCGCATGACGCAGGTCCTCACCGGACATGGTAAGTTCGGGAGGTTCCTGCACCGGATTCGTGCGGAAGAAACACCCGGGTGTCACCACTGTGTGGACCGCCCGGAGGACACGGTGGAGGTGTGCCCCGCTTGGGCAGAGCAACGCCGTGTCCTCGTGGGGGCGATCGGCGGCGGCGATCTCTCGCGCCGGGCCTTGGTACAGGCCATGGTCCGGAACGAGGAGGAGTGGCAGGCGGTCGCCTCCTTCTGCAAAGCAGTAATGCTAGCGAAGGAGGCGGCCGATCGCGTGAGGCAACGGTCCTCACGCCCCAACCGCCGCCGGGATTCCGATCCCGATTTCCGGCCACCGTAGGCGTGGGCTTGCGGACGGCGAGCAATGGGTGGCTCACCATCCGACCGTCCGGTAACCGTCTGGACCGAGCCTAAGTCGTCGACAACGCGTGTTGTTCCGCGCGCGCCTCAAGGAGATGTCAGCAACCTACAGTTGCTGACATCTCCTTGAGGCGCGCGCGGAACAACTTCGGCCCAGCAGGGTCGAAGCCTACCGGGGCCAAGGGTCTGATTCTGAAAGGAAGACTCGGCCCTGGTACGAAAGGCAACGAAGGAACAGGAGTGGGTTTTTAGTCAGTAAAAGTCTGACACTATCTCCCGCCTCGCCCAAGAGCGGGGGATGTCATAAGATGATGATTTTCCCACCGAAAAAAAAAGTAGATGGCGTTGCAATCGGGTTGTAAATTTTTTGTCAGACGAAAAACCAGCTTTCGGGGAGGACAACGTCTGCCGGATCCGCTAGCAAACTACTAAATTAATGAATATCAAATATACAATTGAAAAAGAGAAGAATAATTAAAGTGATATTTCCTTCACCATTTTTCTAACATTGTTAGCGTGTGGGCACGCCTTACTTCTATGTGCATGCCACAAATGAGCTACTTGAATTGTGAAAAACTTTTCAAAGAACGAAGTGGAATGCATACGAATAGTAAGTTTTAGATTTTCCGACGACTTCAAGGACTTAGAATGCTCGTATGTATCACCGAGGAACTGAAAGTGTTTTTAAAATGAAATGGAGTAGAAGAATTAAAGAGCACATTGCAAAGCAAAGAAAATTTGTGACCATTCCATTCCGCTCAACTTATTTAGGAAGCCATTTGAGTTGAGTACAAATTCAGAAATGTGAGGATACTTGCGCAAGCCATTTATATGTCGTGGTCAGATCTTAGAAATTGATCACTTCATGAAATGGCCAAGTAAAACTGGCCAGATCATTTTAAACTTTAAAGTTTGATGATATTTCAATCCTCGTTTGGCCTACTTTTTTTAGATATTTTATTATCATAGAAATCCTACATCAATGATATGGCCAAACGAAGATTGACATATCATCAAATGTTAACGTTTTAACGATCTGTGAAGTGATCAATTCTATGATCTGCCCCCCTAGCCAAGTCACAAACGATAAACGTAAACTCTCAGTAGTCTTTAATAGATTTTCGACTTTATGTTATTGGATATAAAGTTGAAAATCTATTGAAGATTACATAATGTTTTCGTTCGTTCCGGTCGCTAACGCTCAGTAGTCTTTAATAGATTTTCAACTTTATGCTCTTCGGTATAAAGTTGAAAATCTATTGGAGATTACTAAGCGTTCACGTTTATCGTTTGCAACTTGGCTAGGGGGGCTGGCCACGACACACGACATAAATATACCTGATACAGAAATTTCGAAGTCGCTCAAGCTGTCCAGTTGGTCTTAGTTGAGATCAACATTATCAGACCCTGGATTAATTTGAGTATATATTGTTCAATTATACTATACCTATGCTTTAATAGTATATCTATTTTTATATTCGCTTTCATTGCACTTACTACTATTTTTCTCTGCATCACCCAAAGGTTGACAGGTAAAAAATGCCTAAGGCATAAAGTCAGCCTCTGTAAGTACTTTTGTATGCATAGCCACTTGACCGTCCAACTCCCGCATTTGACAATTGATTACACAGTCCCACTTGACACCTGACACTTTCTTTTTTATGACAGCGCGAAAGCCTTTCGAAAAATAATTACTACTCCAAAACGCCTACAGCTATATTAGGTTAAACTGCACAACAACCGTCACAAGGTCACGAAGTGATGACGTAACTTTTCGAGTGTTATTGTTCAATGAAAACATTCAACTAATACACATTTCTTATCTTCACAATGAACTCGACACACCATTAAGTCTCAAATAACGCACAAACACTTCAAACTTAGAATGTTATCGTTGAGAGAGTAACATAAACATCCACTTGACATCGTAATGGCCGACCATAAACTAATTTCGGTGAACTGTCATTTTTTTTTTTTTTCCTAAATATTTGGTTACGATTCTACAGATAAAATATATTTTTAACCGATGATAGATTTCATATAGAGCCATCTAGTAATATGTCCTTAAACTATTATCAACTGGATTTAATGTTCTACACGTTTAAAGTGCACGGTCCTCAACACATATCGCCGGGTGAGTATTGTTACCGGAACATTAGCGTAATAATTTCTTGGGTAACATAATATGTTACCGTGAACTGTTCAATGGATAAAGCATTTAATCAATAAATAAATACATTAAAGTACTTATCAAGGTAAATTAAACGAGTCCAGACTCGATGTGGTTGAGTCATTTTATTATAGAATTCCCACTGCCGCGTTTAAGAGTACCTACCACCTTCTGCCATTATCATCAGATGACGATTATCATCAAGGACCAAATTCTTTATCAAGACGAATCAAACGAGCCCAAATTTATCCATCATCAAATCAGCTCTATACCATAATAATATTGCATTGTCATACGATTTTCATATGCATACTAAATTTTAGTTCAATCTGATACCGGAAAGTGGATTGAAGGAGACGGATACGCTTTCATACAATCTTGAGCCTGGTAGTAAAAGGCGTATTACATTTTTTACCCTTTACTGAAAATTCTATAGATTTTGTCATCCTGAGAGCAGAGTTATATGAGATTAAGCAAAGAGCAAAATTCGAAGACATGTGACATCCACCCTGGGCACCCGCACTGGGCCCGCGTGGTGGATTACGGCCCATTCCCTCTCCTAGAGAGGAGGCCTGAGTCCCAACAGTGGGAACATTATAAGGCCGACTATGCTATGCTATGCTAAGCAAAGAGTGATGCTATGCAAGAGGTGAACCACCTATTTACTATACCAGAGATTTTTGATTTGTGACTGATATTTAATTTTTATTGCCAAATATGTGTAGAATGAGAGAATATTAGGCAACTCACAAATCATATATTAATAAATTTAATTGCTGTTCATTGGTCGCGCTAAAACTCGAAAAAGGCTGGACTGATTTTAATCATTCTTTTTTTTGTTTAGTTCACTAGCTTACAGGGAAGGTTTAAAAGAAAAAAAAATAGGTAAGTAGGTAGGGTACCAAGGAAAACACACGGTTAGTGGAAAACTATTGCGATATTTGGAAATCATAGATCGCAATAGTTTCCTACCTAGCAATGGTTTCTGGAGTCTTAGGTGGACTGGTTACCAGGAACTATTTTAAGATTATGGCCCCTTCCTGAACAATTTTATTAGTATCTATCCATAAAAAGGTAGGGGGTGACTTGCACACTCGATAAACCCGTATTGCCCCACTGCAAGGTTAAAGGCCTCAAGTTCCTTCCAAAGATCACAAATTCAGATTTAGTAGATTTAGAGGGAAAAGTCATTTGATGTTGTCCCATGTGAATAAATGTTTAGTGCTAAAGGTATCACGAATACGTACTGACTTAATAAAGGAAAGACTTGGAAAGATAAAAGCATACACGACTCAACTGTAGAGATACTCAGAGTAATCAAAGTTGTTAACACGACAAACTCATCAAGTTTGACTGAAAATCCGCTCAAAGTCCCAAGATATGCTGCAGAAACATCGTTACCGAATACAGTGAAGTGTTTATACTATGTTACGTTAGTTAGTTTCTTAGTCCAAAATTATTTCCAACTCAGCTAAGTGGTGAAACTCAGCTGAGTTGGAAATAATTTAGTTGCAATTAAAGTTGAAGTAACATTGAATTTTGTCATATTATGTTTTTTTTTTAGGTGGGAAAATCTTCTAATGACAAATCGCGCTCTTGGGCGGAGCGCGAGATAGTGTCAGACTTTTACTGACTAAAAACCCACTCCTGTTCCTTCGCTGCCTTCGTCCCACGGCCCCGGGTTTCGTTTTCATACTACCCTTGGCCCCAACAGGCCTCGACCCCGCTGGGCCCCTACAGTTGCTGACATCTCCTTGAGGCGCGCGTGGAACAGTACGCGCCGTCGACAACTTGGGCTCGGTCCGGACGGTTACCGGACAATCGGACGGCGAGTCACCCATTGCTCGCCGTCCGCAAGCCCACGCCTACGGTGGCCGGAATTCGGGATCGGAATCCCGGCGGCGGTTGGGGCGTGAGGACTGTTGCCTCATGCGATCGGCCGCCTCCTTTGCCAGCATCACTGCTTCGCAGAAGGAGGCGACCGCCTGCCACTCCTCCTCGCTCCGGACCAAGGCCCGGGTCATTGTAGGTAAGAATTTACAAACGGTGGGTTTAAATGTAAAGGTTAATTAAAAGGATAACATTAATTAAATGTTTTTAGATAATACTTATAAGAGACTAGCGGTCCCGACAGATGTTTTCTTGTCCGGAAACTGGCTTTACGTCAGAAAAAAATTGAGAAACCAATTGCAGTGTCACCTTCCATATCTAATTGTATTTTCAAACCATTCAGAGATGTACTTAAATATACACACAAAATTTCATCCAAATCGGTCAAGCGACTTAGGAAGAGTTACAAACACACGTATTGAGAAATTATATAATAAAGAAAGATATAAGTATATAATAAAAGTTTTGATTGTATTTCCTAAACAAATGTTATAATTATGTCGGCGTTGAGGAACAAAAATACCTAGAAAGACGCACGTGCGCAACGTGATTTAACGTAGGTACCACTCTGAGTCAGGCGAGGTGGGGGGGAGCTATTATAAGATGGCGCGCTAGTCACAGCGTCAACACAACACCTGAGTCATAAAAAATTGTAATTTATTGTAAAAGTTTATTTATTTATTTATTAAAAATAAATAAAAAATAAAAATCTTATATTTCGGACAAAGTCCATAGTTGGTTAGTATACACAGAACTTAAAAACTAGTAATGAAGTGCGTAGTAGTGTAGTTAATGAAGTAATTAGTTTATTTAGCCAGTCAATTATTTGAATGTAATTTTGATATAATAAATCAGTAATGACATATGGCTCCGAAACGTGGTCGCTTACAATGGGCCTCATCAGAAGGCTTAAAGTCACTCAAAGGGCAATGGAAAAGGCTATGCTCGGAGTTTCCTTGCGTGATCACATCAGAAATGAAGATATCCGCAGGAGAACCAAGGTTACAGACATAACACCGGTTTAACCCAAAGGTTGACTGGTAGAGAATGCCTTGATGCATTAAGTCCGCCTATGTACCACTACTGTACATGATGTTTAAATAAATAAATAATCGCCAAACTTAACTGGCAGTAGTCAGGGCACATTGCACGCAGAACAGATGGTCGACAGGGACTAAAGGTTCTGGAATGACGACCACGTACCGGAAGACGCAGCGTTGGAAAACCTCCCACAAGGTGGACCGATGCCCTGGTGAGAGTCGCGGGAATCCGATGGATGCGACACGCACAGGACCGGTCATTATGGCGACACTTCGGGGAGGCCTATGTCCAACAGTGGACGTCTTTTGGCTGAAATGATGATGATGAAATCAGCTATCAACTTTATTATTGAAGTGAAACATGTCTGAAAATCAGTCAAGAACCGACCCTGAAGACCTCATAGATTACCGCCCGCGTTCACCAATTCTACAGCAAGTTTCGGTCCCATCAAAATGTTTGCACAATTTACCCAATTTGTAGCATTTGCTTTTATTTCTAACTGGCATCTACCTGCCTCTTTGCCTGCGTTAAAGAAAATAATCCAAAAAGAACACACCTACTCCTGAGACAAAAAGCTTTCTATGAGCTATTCCAGGATATGGTCTACACGTGTACCGAATTCACTCAAATCTGTACAGCTGTTTGAACGTGAAGTAGTAACAAACATACATACCTTTTCCCCGTATAGTATTATTGTGGTTATTGAGATTATCTCCTGTAAACAATTGTAGGAGGAAATCTCAAGGAGTGAGCTAGCCCCCTAGCCAAGTTACGACCGTTTCGTGTGCGTCGAATGCTTTGAGTAGGCCACGCCTCCGATTGCTTTGTTCTGACGTCACCTCAACGCTCAGTCACGTGGTCAGAACAAAGGAATCGGAGGCGTGGCCTACTCGACGCATTCGACGCAAACGAAACGGCCGTACCTTAGCTAGGGGGGCAGATTTGAATACACAAAATAATATATTGTTTACAATAAATTCGTTGTTATTGAGATTACCTTCTGCAAACAATTGAAGGAGGAAATCTCAAGGAGTGAGCTGATCTGTATACACAAAATAATATATTGTTTACATAGATTCAAAATTCTTCCCTGAGAAAAATTACAACTACAATTTATTTATGTTTGTTTAAACTATCACGCAGCCAATCTACTGAAATGAAACGCTGACGAACTACTGAATTGGTTGAAAATAAACAAAAATATTTATGTTTGAATAGTTGCTTTGATATCGTTGTTGTACGCCGATGTGATTTTCATTCTACATTAATATTAATACATTCAATTTCAGAGTTGACAAAATACACTTGCTGACTCAGCCAACGTTGCTCTATCATATATTATCAAAGAGTGAAAATAAGGGTTCATTTTGAGGTGGGAAATCATCGGATGACTTCTCTCATTCTAACGAGGATTGGGAGGGCCGCTTGCTTAGCTACATTACTACTTCGCAGAAGGAGGTGACCGCCTGCCATTCCTCCTCGCTCCGGACCATGGCCTGAACCATGAAACGACGCGACAGGTCGCTGCCGCTGATCGCCTCCACAACGATATGATGGTGCTCCGCCCAAGCAGGGCACACCTCCACCGTATGCTCCTCCGGGCGGTCCACACGATGGTGAGACCCGGGCGTTTCTCCCGCACGAATCAGGTGCAGTATCATGCCGAACTTACTATATCCGATGAGGATCTGCATCATGCTGAAGGTGAGGTCGCCGTGACATCTTTCCAGTTACTCTTTAAAGAGGGGTCCGACCTCCACGATTAGGCGTGCCCCAGGGGTTAGAGGGTAAAAGCTAACCTACAACCTATTCTCAGATTATTATTTTTTGATTTTACTGTAATTATAGTTAGTTATATTTTCAATAAACTAATTCTCAGGCCTAACAAATATACACCAAAAAAAAAACATAAAAATCGGCCAAGCCGTTTCAGAGGAGTTCAATAACAAACACTGTGATACGAGATTTTTATATATTAGAAGAAGATTAATAACAACCCTGAAGCATTTACTAAAGTAAAATAAAATAAGGAGGCTGCCTTTGATATTTTATGACCTTGCCTGCTCGCGAATGAAGCCCCAAAAACGCCGTAGATTTAAATCGCGGAAGAAAAAACTTGACTAAAGTGAATAAAATGACGAAAAAGTATACATTTAGATTCTGAATAGCGACCTGCCCCAACTTCAAGCACTGGTGTTATAAAACTTTGAAATTCTCGGCTTTTCTCTCCGAGTTGCTAGCCTGTCGGCTTTCTACCGGACTGTGCGAATCATATAATTTAATTATTTTTTATTAATTTCCATCATTAGACCTAGAATTATGCCATGGTGATGTGCCACCGGCACCTGGAGGACATCCCAGCCATACGCACAAAACGTTTCGTGAACGCATTCGTTGTCATTACAGTTAGGAAGTGGAGTGGTTGGAAGTTTTTAAGTCAAGAGTGAATAAGCTTCTAGGCGAGCGTGCTCCATTGTCGACCACGTTGTTGCTTTCCATCAGGTGATATAGTGGCCAAGCGCGAGCCTATCAATAACGTTTTTTTTTTTTTTTTAAGAAATATTAAAAAATGTAAATAATACGTATATTATTGAATAGAAAATAAATGGAATAATATAGAAAGAAGAAGGCGAAAGCGGGCCTTTGCCCTCAAAGGCTCGCTTCCCCTTTCTTCCAAACCTCGCTGTATCTAGTGAACTGTGCCCAAGTTTGCCCCGCAAACATTATCAAATCGTCACATCGCCTTTGCCGCGGTCGACTTCCCTAAGGCGTGACGAGTGACGATCTTAACCCACCTGACTAATAATTGTTTATAAAAATAAAATAAATAAGACATTGCGTTTTTAGAGAATTGTTAGTTCTACCTAGCCATAATATTACTTCTCACATATTCTTGTCCAGTATTTTTTTTTTGTGACCGTTCCTTTCTCTCGTCGTAAATTCGTCTTTTTGGAATTCCTACGATTCTTTTTTGGGTCCTGCGCCTGGCCCCCTAGCCAAGTTACGATCGTTTCGTTTGCGTCGAATGCCTCGAGTAGGCCACGCCTCCGATTCCTTTGTGCTGACCACGTAACTGAGCGTTGAGATGACGTCAGCTCGTGTCGTGTCGGATTACCGTCCCATAGGACTATAAGAGTAAAGGAAAAGAGAGTGCACCTGTGTTTGCGCACACGCTTGTGCACTATAATATCTCTGAATTGAGCAAACGTTAATTCTAATTAAATTAAATAAATTGTATAAATTAAATTGTATATTGTATTGAATTAAAATAAATAATGTTGAATTAAATTGAATTATAATAAATTGCACTGAATTGAATGAAATAAAAATATTTATGTAAATTAAATGAAATTAATAATAATTGAATTAAATTATATACTATATTAATTATGATTATAGAAATTAGTTTGTTATACATGAAGCTTTCGCAGAAGGCACTGTACTCTGTAAACTCTTACCACAGTCCTTCACTTCTTTTATTCAAATGTCAAGATGTAGACATTGGTGTGGGTTACATGTTTGTGCATCTAGTTTTAAGGATTTTTTTTTGTATTTCTCTAGCATGTAACTGTTTTTTGTCCCCAATAAAATAAAAAAAAATAAAAAAAATAATATCTCCTGCGTACTTGGCTAATCTCTGTTGCGATTGGCCACCTTGATCGAAATTTGGTCGGGAGTATCATTTTTTTATTATATATAGACATGGTCGATTTTAATTCACACAAACATTATTACCATTAAATCTTGAAATAAATCCTTATTTTTTTTAAGGTGGGAAATCATCCAATGACATCTCCGGCCCTTGGGCGGAGCGCGAGGGCGTGTCAGACTTTTACTGACTAAAACCCACTCCTGTTCCTTCTTTGCCCTCGTTCCAGGGCCCCGGGGTTCTCTTTCGCATCACCCACGGCCCCAGTAGGTTTCAACCCTGCTAGGCCCCTACGGTTGCTAGCTGACATCTCCTAGAGGCGCGCGTGGAACACTACGCGTCGGCGACGACTTGGACTCGGTCCGGACGGTTACCGGACGAAATAAATCCTTATTATATATATAATGGAAAATATTACCTACTAATATGTTCCATTACACTCAGACTCAAACCATCTGTGTTCAAACCTCATTATAAAATCTGAATTACTAAATGGATCCCAGGGAAGCGGCACTTAGATCTAAAGAACCTACCTACTATTTCAATTTTATTTGGTTTTATCTTAATTTGCATCTCATTTAGAGATAAGTGTGTTTATTATATACATACAGGGAGACTTATTCGTTGGTAATCTTTCTCAGGGTGAAATTATTCATCATCATCTTCGCACCCATGCCCCGTGTTACTTAGAGATGGCGCCACACGATTTTAACCGACTTCAAAAAGGAGGAAGTTCTGTTTAGCTGAATATATTTTTTTTTAATGTATGCTTACCGATTTCTCGGTCAATTGTGGACCGATTTTGTATTTTTTTTTTTATTAAAAGTTTGTGCTTCCGAGTTGGTCTCATAGAAATATTGTTATGATCTGATCATGAACTTTGAAGATATGGAACAGATCTCCTCATAGGATCACAGCAAAACTGTCGTAACAAGTAAAATTGCTTTGTACTAGATACGTGTAGTCGATGACTGACTGAAAGAAGAGGGGGAATAAATCGAACTGATCTTAACTAGGTAGGCGCGCTCCATCGTCGACCGCATCGTCGCTTTCCATCAGGTGAGATAGTGGTCAAGCGCGAACCTACCAAGAATTAAAAAAAAAAATAATAATCTTATGATGAAGCCTGAAGTTAGGCACCGGAAATCTGTAATAAATTAATGTAATCTAAACGTGTTTGGATTAATATAATTGTCATGAGATTATGTTGGTGCCATAACTAAAAAGCGTAAAATAAAAAACTTAAAAAAAAACAACCGACTGCAATGTAAAAAAAACACTGAAAAGTGTAAAATAACTTTAATTTCGGAAGTCGGTGTTAAGTAATGAAGAGATAAAACTATTATAGAAACACCGACTTTCGAAATTAAAGTCATTTTGAACTTTTCAGTGTATTTTTTTACATTGAAGACGGATGTATTTTTTTTTCTAAAAATTTTTTTTTTAAATATTAATACGTTTTTAAAATTGCTTCTATAGTGGAAGGCAATTCTAAAAAGCCAATGATAACAAAATTGGGGAATACAGTTTTGTGTTGTAGCTACATATTTATTAACACCATCTAAAGTTTAATTACATCACTGGATAGCTAAAAAATCAAAGAATTTGGTTAGCTCACTTAGCGTACCAAATGCTGTGATGGATCGCGCGCGGTGGAGGGGGAAGCGCCGCCATTTTAAGATTATTTTTCTAAAATTCTGTACTGTCACGCTATTCACTGTCACCCTATTTTCCTTAAGTGCAAGATACATTCACTTCTTTACTCCATTTCGAATAAAATTGGATATTTAAATAAACCTTTTTCGCTGTTTGTTCAACCAATTTTGACTTCTATTGCATTCGTGGCAATAGAAGTCAAAATCGGTAAATAAAAGCAGACTTTCTTGCTTTTAATGCCATCCTTATGCATACGGAATAAAAGTCAAAATTGGTTGATCGGACAGTTAAAAAGGTTTGTTGAAATGACTAATCTTATTGCGAATTGAGTTAAGGTCAGCATTTACATTTTTTTTTTAATACCTGTAAGTCGCTACAATTAACGAAACAAAAGTTTTAAATTTTTCTTGATTAAGTTCAAGGTTTCATACTTAAGAGCTCACCTCTTGAAACTTTCATGATTGATTTTTCATCAATCTAAATATAAAAAAATGAATAGCAGTCTCGCTAAAACTCGAGAACGGCTGGATCAATTTGGTTAGTTTTGGTCTTAAAATATGCGTGATAGTCCAGGAAAGGTTTTAACGGTGAGAAATATAGGAAAAATTGTCGAAAAAAAAAAACCGAATACAACGCCATCTCCAATTAAAATGCCATTTTAAAATGAATTATGCTGGTTCAGGTAATGCCAGTAGATAGCGTTATATATTGACAGTTCAGCTAAAAGGTATCAGAACATTTATTGACAATTAGGCGGTACGAATTTCACTGGGTTAGCTAATCTTCTGATAAAAACGCCTATAGGTTAAAAGTATGTATATTAATGTATCTACACATATATTTCATTAGGTAGGCTAAGTCTAACGTAATAAGAGTCGAGGCTTTGATCAACAAAAGGGCTAAAATCGAGGGTGCAGACTTTTAAAAGAAATCTAATGGAAAACTTCTGTAACATGCAGATCGACCTAAAGTTCGAAATATGTTTTTTTTTTAATTTTAAGCCTCGTATCCACTAGGCAACAATTGACGCGCAACGCGTGACTCTCAACATGTACGGCAACGTTGCACAACAGCGCGCGACGTTGCCAGTTGGCGCGCAATCTGTCGCGCGGATTGTTGATTGTTTAGAGAGCATCGTTAGTTGAGCATCAATTGTTGTCGAGTGGAGACGTGACGCGCAACAATGCCCGTAGTGACACTGCCGTTGAATTCCACACTAGTTCCTCTGACGAGATGTTGTCGACGACTGACGTTGTAATAGATGCGTAGACAGACAACGTTGTTAAACAAAAGTTCTGCGCTGACTTTCAACATATTGGGCAACATGTTGTGCAACATGTCGTGCGCCAAATGTTGCCTAGTGGAAACGCGGCTTTATATAAATGCACGCACTGAGGTTTTCGTACAAACTTACATGCAATACCTTTACCTATAGAAATAGTTTGATTCCCGAAACAAGTCTCGAAGATTTTTCCCAAAAAATAATCATTTTGAGATGTAGAAATTGCAAAAATATTAAGATCTTTTCCTTTAGAAAGAAAGAAAGAAAACATGTTTATTCTGCCTGAATAGACGTGAAATTCGTTACAAAAATCCAAAAACCAGTTTCCCTGACAGGCCATGTGTGTATCGGGCATAACCGTGTTGCACCATATGACCATAGACAACTGTGTTGTCTAGGTTATCTATTGCATTGTGACGCCGTCCTCAACAGAGACAAACATAAACAATGATAAACAGAAGAGAAGAATCCAAGTTGTGCGTCGCATCTTAGTAAGAATAGGCCGTTGTTCAGCATATATCGCGACGTTGGGCAAATCCAGCCATCTAAGGTGCTGGTTTTCAGCAACCCACCGTTCGAGGTATTTGTGCTTCTTGCTTCTTGCCAAATTTCAGGATTCTAGGTCAATCAAAAATTCCCCATAGGTTTTGATTTCCTTGCAAGCGTCAAAATATGCCTCATAAACGGAGCATAAACGGCCATTAGATAGCGTTGATTTAGAAGTTTGATTTTTCACTGATCTAAGGGTTAGCAGACTTGATTATATGATATGAATTTTAGTCTAATACCTCCACGCGTTCTAGAGAAAAATAGTCTTGACGAACGGGCATTAAAGTGATCCTATAAGAGTTTCGTTTTTGCCGACTTAGCTACGGAACCCTAAAAAGAAAATAAATCTAATTGATTTGCCATTGTATGGACCCAAAATTACCTTCGACTTACAAGATTAGGGTTGGATAGTTTTCAGCCTAATCCAATGCGAAGTAATAAAAGGGTTTCACAGAAAGCCTTCTGACTAAGTGTAGGCCGGTCGCCAGGCTCTAGGTTCAGGATAATATAATAGGGGTTAAAGTATGAAATTGCCGTTTTTTAAAATAGGTTGCTTTTATATCTTTGGATTGACTTGGAATTATTAATTCAAATAAACTTGTTATTAAAGGTACACTATTTTTTTTCCGAAATTAGGTATTTATTAGATTTTTTGTTTTATATTTTCTGTAATATCGCAGTTCTTATAACCATGAAAGCTAATAAAAAAACTTTTTTTTTTCATATTAAGAGTTCCAACGTAGAAACTATGCATTTCAAAGGGCAAGCAATATCAATTACGTATACCTATGACGTTTTTCTAACAAAAAAACTTTGTGCTCTTGGTTTAATAGCTATCGTTTTCGAAATTTTGTCTTATTGCCGCACTGAGAAGAAAAATTATTCGTGAGATTAAATTTCCCACGTGAAAGTTGTTTCAATCAGAAACAAAAATAGACATCCCATTCATTAGCAGTTTTAATTCCATATACATTATCAATATTGCATACCTACCGCTTGAGACACATTGTTTCCACGGTAGAACTCATATTACAAAATAATGCGAGTTTTCTTATATTTCATGCAAAAATAGTTACAAGTACTGCGATATTACAGGAAATACAAAACACAAAGAAACAATTAAGCTGTTGATCCCCGCACGAACGCCGGCGTTCGGGCGCCATTGTCTTACTATTGTGTCTCTAATTACGCACTCAAAAGGTTAAATACCTAATTTTGAAAAAAGAATAACGTACCTTTAATATAAAGTTTATTTGAACTTATAATTCCAAGTCAAGTCACTTCAAAGCAACCCGTTTTAAAATACGGCAATTTCATACTTTAACCCCTAATACATTACAGACATTCATAATATGACAATCACGTCCGACTATAATGTACTCGTATAATATAAGATAATAATATAAGGCAATCTCCATGCCATTTGTATTCAAAACTTGACGATTTATCTTTATTTGATGTCGCTTTAGATTTATTTCATCATAATGGGATAAACACTAAGCCTCAAAGACAGTTTTGGCAGGGTTCAGCTCATATCATTTAACAGAACTGTACGCATACTGAAAAGAAAAATAGCATAGCATATCATAAGCTTAACCAGCATTTTGATGTTCCCGCTGCTGGGACTCAGGCCTCCTCTCTAGGAGAGGGAATGGGCTACGGCCCATTCCCTATCCACCACACGGGGTCAGTGCAGGTTGGTAAATGTTACATGTCTTCGATTTTTTTGGTTCTAGGACATGCCGGTTTCCTCACGATGTTTTCCTTCACTGTATTGAGAGCAGTGGTTATGAAATAAATTACACAAAGTAATGCGCCTGGCTGGGTTTAAACCCGCGACCTACAACTCGTAAGTCGGGGCCGTTACCACTCGGCCACCACTGCTCACAGACATATAAAAGAAAAATATAAATATATATATATATATATATAAATAAAATAGCCTTCCGGAAGTAAACATACTTGATACTTCTGGGTATAATAATCATCCAATGACTTCTCTCGCTCTGGGTGGAGCGAGGCATGACAGACTTTTAGTCGCTGAAACCACACCTGTGTTCTCCAGTCACCCTTTGAGTTCTAGGATTTTTTTTTTTCGGTGGGAACATTATCCAATGATATCCCCTGCTCTTGGGCGTAGCGGGAGATAATATCAGACTTTTACTGACTAAGAACCCACTCCTGTTCCTTCGTTGCTTTTCGTACCAGGGCCGAGTCTTCCTTTCAGAAGCAGACCCTTGGCCCCAGTAGGCTTCGAGGGCCCCTACGTATTGCTGACATCTCATTGAGGCGCGTGTAGAACAGTACGCGCCGTCGACGACTTGGGCTCGGTCTGGACGGTTACCGGACGGTCGGAGGGCGAGCTACCCATTGCTCGCCGTCCGGAAGCCCGCGCCTACGGCGGCCGGACATCGAGATCGGAACCCCGGCGGCGGCTGGGGCGTGAGGACCATAGCCTCACGCCTGCCACTGCGTTCTAGGATTACGGGTTTCCTTTTCAGAAATTCCCCGTGGTCATAGCTAGCGGGCATTGGCCCTGCTGGGCCTCTATGGTTTGCTGTCATCTCTATGAGGAGCGCGAGGATCACTATGCGCTGTTGACGACTGGGCTGGGTCCGGTTAATTACCGGACGGCTGGACGGCAAGCTACTCATTACTCGACGTCCGCAAAACCTGCGTCTACCGTGGCTGGTAGTCGGCGTCGGAATCGCAGCGGCTGAGGCGTGAGGACGTTTGTTACTTCACGCGAGCGGCCTCCTCCTTTGCTAGCATTACTGCTTTGCAGAAGACCATAGCCCAAACCAGGGTCCGGTTCTTTTTGCAAGCTGTGTCTGTCGCAAGACAATCATTGTAAACTTGCTTTATATAATTGCATGTATTCTTAGGTTATAAAGCGTAAAAATAGCAGATGGGCCAAGGAATAAATAAATTAAAAATGTAGGAAAAAAAGAGTATGAAATGCTTCCTACCAATCAAAAATAAAAGGGTCCCTTTATTACAATCGCTACAAAAACAAAACAGGAAATAGAGCCCTAGTTAGAGATAAAAAAGAAATGTTGTTTATCATCAACGCCGACTCTAATACTTCGTGGAGCCTCCTCTTGAAGCATTAAGATCTAAATTAACTGAAGTAACCCAGAAAATTTGGCAAGTTTATTTCTTGGGCAAATTAGGCTAAGGAGTATCGTAAAGTAACTTTTTTACGGATCTGACGTCTTGTAATTTAGCAAGTAAGCATCAAGTTTTAGTAAGTTATCCGATGGGTTTTTTTTATTTTACTTCGTAGAGAATGAGTAACACCTGGGTACAGTAAAAGCATTTTTTTTTCTAGTAACAAGTTAAAAAATTATTTAGTTTTTGACATAGATTACAGCCACTTTGTTTTCAATTACACAGCTTAGCAGCAAAATCACGTCAGTCTTCTGGGTAAACTTCGTTGATGTGTTCATTGAGGTAGTCAATACTACAATAACATTTTCAGTCCCATTTTACCGAGATCTTGTATGATTAATTGATTCCATATCACTACATAGTATAAAACAAAGTCACTTTTCGTGTCTGTCTGTCCCTATGTATGCTTAAATCTTTAAAACTACGCAACAAATTTTGATGCGGTTTCTTTTAATACATAGAGTAATTCAAGAGGAAGGTTTATGTGTATAATACACGCACAATATAGTAGAGGAACACTGATGATTTTAGAGGTTTCTAATGTGATGTCGTAAATAAACACATTTTTTTGCGCTTACATTGCAAACGCTGGCTGAACCCTAAGACATAGATCAAAATAATGTACTACAGTATTGTACACCTTAAAAAGATCTACAAAAAAATCCGCGATGGTATATGTCTATCTTTTAACCATTTTTTATACTTTACTTTTTACGAGAAATAATGGCTTATTTACGAAACGATTTTAAGCAATACAGCATTGATCCTTATCCAATTAAGTACCTTAAATAAATTGTGCATTTAATATAGATCAATATGGCCCTTTACAGCGTGTAATTTAAGTCAATATTTTCGAAGATATTACAGATTTAAAATGCAGGGACATAGCGGTTGCGGTAAATAACTTGATTCTTTCAAATATCGATGCGCCGACGCAAGTATACTACTCGGTTACTTCCAGATTGGTCCCATTTTTTTTCAAATCCAGTTCTGATAATGGAATCCATGAGGAATCGAGGGAACTCCTCAAATATTCTAGGCACTATATAGTGATTTTGGTATTTTCATCGAGAATACCAAAAAAAAAACATTTACAGTCAAAAAGTAACATTTGATGAAGTGGAACTGATGAAGAAGACCAGAAATGGCCAAAGGAACTTCACCCTCACATAGATATCACAATGAAGATAGTTAAGTAACTATGACAATATAAATAAATAAATGGTTCTGAATAGTTATGTTGAAAATGGTATCATCGAAGTGATCTGATGATGATGATGGAGCCGGAAGGTAGGCACTGGAACTCCGTAATTAATCAATGTAACCTAGCTGTGTTTGGGCTTATTAGAATTGTCATTATATACACTTTGGCTATAAGGTACCTACTATCGAACTAACCTGATGATGGAGCCGGAAGATGGATGGGAACTTCATAATAAAATAATGTATCCTAGCAGTGTTTGGGTTAATTCGAATTGTCATGAGAAATAGGTACTCTGGCTATAAGTTCATCACAACTAAAAAGTGTGTTATAATTTTTTTTTTACAAAAAATTAAAAATTACCGACTTCACTACAAAAACAATAAAACGATCAAAATGACTTTAATTTCGGAAGTCGGTGTTAAATAACAAGCAAACAATACCAGAAATACCGACTTCCGAAATTAATGTTATTTTGATCGTTATAGTGTTTTTAACCGACTTCAGAAAAGGAGGAGGTTATAAATTCGGTTGTGTTTTTTATTTTTTTTGTGTGTTACCTCAGAACTCCGTGATTTATGGACCGATTTGCAAATTTTTTTTTCCTCTTAAAGGATATGCTTTCAGATTGCTCCCATTTTTATCAAAATTTTGTTCTGATGATGGGTTCCATGGGGAATTGAAGGAACTCCTCAAATATCATAGGCAACCATATAGTGATTTTGGTATTTTCATTGAGAACATAAGCCTTAGACATCGCCGCCGAGTTGCTAGCCTGTCGGTTTTCTATCGTTTAAATTTCGGGGAATGTTCATTGGAATTGCACAGTCTAATTCCGCCAAGTCTGTTCCATCATCGGACCACTAGACGTACGGCGTTGCGCCACCGGTACATGGTAGACATCCATCCCACCCATACGCACAAAACGTTTTGAGAACACATTTATTATGCGTACAGCTAAGGAGTGGAATTCCTTGCCGGAGTCTGTGTTTCTTGATAGCTACAACTTAGGGGTCTTTAGGTCAAGAGTGAATAGGCTACTTCTAGGCAAGCGTGCTCCATCGTCGACCACATCATCGCTTACCATCAGGTGAGATGGTGGTCAAACGCGAGCCTATCATTAATAAAAAAATAAATAAAAAAATAAGCATTTACAGTCAAAAAGTAACATTTGATGAAGTGGAACTGATGAAGAAGACCAGGAATGGCCAACGGAACTTCATACTCACATAGATATCACAATGAAGACACTTAAACGACTATGACAATACAAATAAATAAATGGTTCTGAATAATTATGTTGAAAATGGTATCATCGAAGTGACCTGATGATGATGATGGAGCCGGAAGATAGGTACCGGAACTATGTAATTGATCAATGTATCCTAGCCGTGTTTGGGCTTATTAGAATTATCATGAGATGCACTTTGGCTATAAGGTACTATCGAACTGATCTGATGATGGAGGAAGGTGGAACGTAGACACAGGAAATTCATAATAAAACAATGTAACCTAGCAGTGTTTGGGTTAAATGAAATTTAATTCTAATACCATCGAATTTACCGTTCCAATATAAACGCTTACAATTTCCGCTAAAAATATCTTTTGCAATGACCATCAATAAATCGCAGGGTCAAACTATCAACGTTGCAGGCTTAGATTTGAGCGTTGAATGTTTTTATTATAATATGTCGCTCTTTCAAGTGTAATCTCAAAAGAAAATATGTTTGTATTGATTATTGACAAAAAAATTGTGAAAGTTGTGTATAAAGACATTCTGTAGTATATTTAGTACTCGCGACCCGCCCTGGTGCAATGCTGGACAAAACCGCATCAAAATCCGTTGCGTAGATTTAAAGATCTAAGCGGACAGACAGCTGGAAGCGACTTTGTTTTATACTATGAAGTGATCAGCATTGCACCCGTGCGAAGCCGGGGCGGGTCGCTAGTATTAGAATAGAATAAACCTTATTTTACACCAAAAGTAACATAACTTTGACACAAACTTGACAGCGATATCTACCAGATAACCTTAGAAAGGAGTGTTAGAACTTAAAATAAATAGGGGGTAGTCTGCGATGTACTGCAAATAAATGAAGTATGAACTTATATTATTCAGTTGTGTAGAAATTTGCGATACAAAATCACACAAATTATACATTATAAAATCCAATAAGAATCAGTTTCTGAATACTTAACGCAGCCACTGAACTTCAATCGAAACAACCCTGCCAAAAACTCCCCTAAAGCATTATTAGGTATCGTTGAAATATATTTAACTTTACGAGGCTCCGATTATTTTCTTGAAGGCCAGCTAAGCATCGAGATTAAGACTCTCGATCTCTTCTGAATGAAATGAAATGGCAAAAAACGGAACCCTTATGGATTCGTCATGTCTGTCTGTCTGTCCGTCCGTATGTCACAGCCACTTTTTTTCGAAACTATAAGAACTAGATACTATTGAAACTTGGTAAGTAGATGTATTCTGTGAACCGCATTAACAGCGTTCACTCGAAACTACGCGCTATTTGGCCAAAAAACCATGATTTTCAAACCCGTTTATATCCATTAAGCTGTTGATCCCCGCATTAACGCGCCATTGTCTTACTATTGTGTCTCTAATTACGCACTCAAAAGGTTAATGATTTATTGTACAAACATGTGATTTACCAATAACATTAGGAAATATTCTTGTCTAAATAGTTAAGTAGGATTTTATTTAAATTAATAGCATGCTTGTGAACTATATTCACATGTGTAAATAGAGTTTTTTTTTAATTTTACTTTCAGAGTCAATTTCGAAGCTTGACACTTCTACAGTTCTGAAAAAAAAGGTGAAAAAAAATAAAAAATAAAAATAAAAATATAAAATTTGAATTAAAATAGCTTTGTCAATTTTTAATAAATATCACAAATCTCGGCGCGCGATCGTGATGATGAATATTGTTGGGCGACTGAATTTGCGACGCTCGTGCGCCGATATTTATGGTCCTTTTTAAATATTTGTTAAAAATTGATAAAGCTATTTTAATTCAAATTTTAAATTGTATATTTTAGGTTTCTAATATCATATTTTTCTAAACTGAATAGTTTGCGCGACAGACACTTCCAAAGTGGTAAAATGCGTGTCGCCCCCCCCCCCCCCTGTAACTTCTAAAATAAGAGAATGATAAAACTTAAAAAAATATATGATGCATTACAGTGCAAACTTTCACCGAGAATTGGTTTGAACGAGATCTAGTAAGTAGTTTTTATTTAATACGTCATAAATCGTAAACCACAATTTACCTTTCAAGTATGTATGGAACCCTCAGTGCGCGAGTCCGACTCACACTTGCCCAGTTTTTATTCTCCCTAGGCCAACTAGCTTGAGGCCGGCTTCCAGTCTAACCATGCGGCTGAATACCTATGTTTTACATTTTTTTTTTCGGTGGGAAAATCATCCAGATCAGACTTTTACTGACTAAAAACCCACTCCTGTTTCTTCGTTGCCTTTCATATCAGGGCCGAGTCTTCCTTTTAGAATCAGACCCTTGGTTCTAGTAGGCTTCGACCCTGCTGTGCCCCTGCGGTTGCTGACATGTCCTTGAGGCGCGTGTGAACCATACGCGCCGTCGACGACTTGGGTTCGGTCCGGACGATTACTGGACGGTCGGACGGCGAGTTACCCATTGCTCGCCGTCCGCGAACCCGCGCCTATAGAGCGACTGCCTATAAGACCTCGACAACACAATGACTAAACAACACGATACTCCCTGGATAGACTGATGGTCAGACCTAGAATGTAACGACTATCGATCTACTAATGACAACCGAGACCAACGGTTTCACGTGCTTTCTGAGGCACAGGGTGTAAGTAATATCCTAGATAAGCTTGTATAAGTATATATGAATTGATAAATTCACATTTGTACTTGCTCGGTTTCGAACCCTTAACCTCATGAGTGAGAGGCGAGTGCTTTAACCATTGAGCTATTACGAGTATTTCATCATCATCATCATTTCAGCCGAAATATGTCCACTGTTGGACATAGACCTCCCACAAGCGTCGCCACAACGACCGATCCTTTGCATCTCGCATCCAACGGATTCCAGCGACCCTGACCAGGTCATCGGTCCACCTTATGAGAGGTCTTCCAACGCTGCGTCTTCCGGTATGCGGTCGCCACACGAGTCATTATTTTGATAATTATAGCATTTAAAAAGTTACTTTTAACAAAACTTCGCGACCCCCTGTTCCCTGGCTCGAGGCCCCATTAAAACTACGCGCCAGTAAAGTTTATGGATTCAACTGAGATGTTTACCTAAATTCCCGGTAGACCAGGTAGGTTTCGAACCCGATCCTCAGGCATGAGAGGGGGGCGATAATAATAATAAATATGATGATCACGGGTATCTTAATAAAACGGATATAACAATTCCCCTTTGGAATGTGAGGGGTCACTTTGTACCCTCGTGTAGTTTTATATTATCTTCAAGTACGTAGTGACTAAAAAGAGTATTATTATTTTCTGATTCAAATAAAATGCACACTTTACCCTCAAATATATTTCAATATACATTCAATTTCGTCCCCTTTGCAAGAGTACAGTGGGCACGAATGGTTTGAAGTTATTCAAAGTATTTACAATAAAGGCGACATCAGTTCAATCGATTACAGGGTTAGACGAATAATTTATTTACTTCCGTATTCGATAAATGATATTTATTTTGCAAGTAGGTTTTTTAAAAACACTTTTACACGTAATTTTTTTTTCTATTTAGTCTAGATGAAGCCTGTGTTTCCTAGCTATTCAAAGATTCAAAGATTCAAAGATTCAAAGATTCAAAGATTCAAAGATTCAAAGCATTTTATTTCAAATAAACCATTTACAGGCACTTTTGAAATGTCATGAAGTCAGTCAGTCAGAAAAAAAAAATGATGCTAGTTGCACATTCCAAAGCGTAGATCTCTATGGAGAAGAATGTGCAAGAAACTCTATGGACACTCTTTTCAATCAGTTTTGTAATTACAAATATCTCTGTTACATGTTTCTTGTCGCTGTCATGTGAGAACAATGTAAATAAAGTAAAAATACAAACTAAATATAGATATTAAAATAGCAACTGGCAGCTAAGAGATGACCAGTCTCAACTGACAGCGCCCGTTCACGAACATGACGCCAATATTAGCACCACTCAGCTCAACCATTTTGAAGGGAACCGAATGATCCAACACATGCGCCACCATCAGTGAGACATTTGAGTGAGCATGATAAACTCTCAACTGCCATGCTGATTTATGTCAAACAAGTCCAATAGTAACATAAAAAACCATAAAATAGCTCCATGGTACTCACATTTACAAACTTTGAAAAAAATGCTTCTACATTATACAATACTTTTATTATTTAAAAATTCAAAAAAAAAAACATTTAAAAATAATAACAATAATTTCCAAACTAATCAATTTGTTCACCCCGGTGGTAGTGGAGCTGGACCAGCATTGAGCCAAGCATTTTTATCTTGAATATAATCCTCCAACTTTTATTATGCCTGCCTGCATAGTGTGCGTTTAATACAAGATTTAAATTTTGTTTCATTAAGTTCTAATATTTGTGGAGGTATTTTATTATAACATTTCAAACAGTATCCCATGAAAGAAGACGCCATTTTAGTCAGTCTGAAACCTGGTTGAACTAATTGGTCCCTATTTCTTGTAACATAATTATGTCTATCGCCTCTTTTGCTAAAAAGATGAAGATTTTTTCTAACGTACATGATGTTTTCATAAATATATTGACAAGGCACCGTCATGATATTAATATCCTTAAACAGTTCCCTTAGAGAATCGCACCGGCGAAGATTGTAAATAGCTCTGATGGCTCTTTTCTGTAGTATAAAAATTGAGTCGATGTCTGCAGCCCGTCCCCATAGTAAGATACCGTATGACATGATACTATGAAAATAACTAAAATAGACTAGTCTAGCGGTATCAACATCCGTAAATTGGCGGATTTTTCTAACAGCATATGCAGCTGAGCTAAGCCGTCCTGCAAAAGATGTTAAATGAGGACCCCATTGTAGCCTAGAGTCAAGCGTTATCCCCAGGAAAACAGTTTTGTCGACAAATTCTAGTTTTTCATCGTTTAGTATTACGTCACAATCACTACTTTTGACATTCGTAAGGAAAATCTTATGCATTTAGTTTTTTTCCCGTTTAAAACTAGATTATTAGCAGTGAACAAGTTTTGGACCTGCAATAGTGCGTTATTTTCGTCGTCAAGATTATTAGTCCTTCTATTTATCTTAAAAATCAAAGAAGTGTCGTCGGCAAACAACACCATATTAAGTTTATTTTGCAACAAATAGGGTAAATCATTAATATAAACTAAAAATAAAAAAGGACCTAAAATTGAACCTTGGGGTACCCCCATTTTCACATTTAATCCCGACGAATTGACACCGTTTATTTGAACTTGTTGCTGTCTGTCAATCAAATAAGATTTTAATAAGCTGTTTTGCCTAGTCCGTAATGCTCATGTTTCAGGAGTAATGTTTCATGAACCACACAATCAAACGCCTTAGACAGGTCACAGAAGATACCTATAGCATCCTGTGCTTCTTCCCACGCATTAAAAATGTGTTTTAGTAAGGAGACACCAGCGTCAGTTGTACAACGTCCTTTGGTGAAACCATACTGTTTATCGTGTAAGATGTTATTTGTGTTTGTGTAAATATATTATATATATTTACACAAACTCACATCTTATTTTATAAGAGTTGGTAGAAAAAACGCCAGCTATTATATCTTTACTTTGAGGAGCACGTGGATCACTATGTGCTGTTGTGTGGGCTCGATCCGGTTAATTACCGGACGACCTGACGGCGTGCTTCCCATTGCTCACCGTCCGCAAGCCTGCGCCTACGGTGGCTGGAAATCGGGATCGAAATCCTGGCAGCTGGGGCGTGAGGGCCTGTTCCTCGCACATGCGGCCGCATCCTTTGCTAACATTACTTCTTCGCAGAAGGAGGCGACTGCCTGTCACTCCTCCTCGCTCCAGACCATGGCCTGTACGAAGGCCCGGCGCGATTGATTGTTGCCACCGATCGCTCCTACGAGGACACAACGGTGCTCTGCCCAATTGGGGCACACCTCTACCCTTTGCTCCACCGTGTCCTCCGGGCGGTCCACACAATGGTGACACCCGGGCGTTTCTTCCGCACGAATCTGGTGCAGGAACCTTTGCCTTGGTACAGGCCATAGTCCGGAGCGAGGAAGAGTGGCAGGCGGTCGCCTCCTTCTGTGAAGCAGTAATGCTAGCAAAGGAGGAGACCGCACGTGCATTTGCGAGGCAATGGCCCTCGCGCCCCAGCCGCCGGGATTCCGATCCCGATTTCCGGCCACCATAGGCGCGGGCTTGCGGACGGCGAACAATGGGTAGCTCGCCGTCCGATCGTTCGGTAACCGTCCGGACCGACCCAAGTCGTCGACGGCGCGTAGTATTCCACGCACGTCTCAAGGAGATGTCAGCAACCGTAGGGGCCCAGCAGGGTCGAAGCCTACTGGGGCCATGGGTGATGCGAAAGAGATCCCGAGACCTTGAAAAACGGCAAAGAAGGAACAGGAGTGGGTTTTAAGTCAGTAAAAGTCTGACACTATCTCCCGCCCCGCCCAAGAGCGGGGGATGTCACTAGATGATTTTCCCACCCGAAAAAAAAAGGTCCCGCGTTGTTTTTAATTTATTTCCATAGTAACCAACCATCACATGTTACTATTGAATTGAAGTGAGAAAATTGTGAAACTTCACTTCAATATACCTCCTTTTATAAATCAAGAAACTGCCAGCGATTGTATTTTGAAGGAATACTCAGATGATACTAAAATATAATAAAACGTCATTAAATTAACCTTATATTTACACAAGAAAAAGGTAATTAATAAATTGTGCGCAAAAGTATTAACAAAACCAGCTCATTATAAGTCAAAAACTAAATAATGTACCTACTGGTTAATTGAATTCCCTAAATCTGTTCAAAAAGTTTTCACTTCATTGAATTCAAAAACGTCTTCCAAACAAATGTCTTCTATATTTATGATTTTTATACATCTAAACGAATAAATATTATAACTTAATAGGCATTTATATAGGGTGTCCCACTGGTGTGTCACCGTTTTTAGTCTTCAAATTGTGAATTTTTTATTGAATCATAAACTAAAAGGTGGACCGATGACTTGGTAACGGTTGCGGGAGTCTGATGGATGCGAGACGCACAGGACCGTTCATTGTAGCGACACTTGGGGGAGGCCTATGTCCAGCAGTGGATGTCTTTCGGCTGAAATGATGATGAAACTAAAGGCTGTCCCAAAATTAACCCAAGATTTGAATTTGCCGCCATTTGTGCAGTATTTCCCCCCAAAAAAACTGTATTTTCTATTTAATGCAAATCTTGCGTTAATTTTGTAAACACCCTATATAAACTAAAAATAATAATATGTGCAAACGGGTAGAAAAATAGTAAAATAACTTCTTAATTACATCGTTTTCTTAAACATAACCTGAACAATGTCTTACACTTAATTTTACGCCTAATGAAACTAGGTAACTTGGAGTACCTTAATAAATAGCCCATAAACTTAAGCCTTCAAGACCGCTTGTCTGTGTTTAGGTAAACTTTTAGGTGACTTTTATGTCCAGCAATTATTGTAGGATTTGATAGCCTGTCTCACTTTGGATAGTTAAATTATGGGGTAATTTCATGAAATTATTTCGGAAGCTACCTAATTTATTATGTTCTGAAGTGTCGGTAACGAAATAATTATTTGGGATTTAAGTAGGATAGATTTTTTTTTAAGGTGAAAAATCATCCAATGACTTCTCCCGTTCTTGATCGGAGCGCGTTAACGTGTCAGACTTTTACTGACTAAATTCCACTTCTATGTTCCTTTTTCGGCTTGCGTTCAAGGGCCCCGGGTTTTCGTTTTTGGAAGTCAACCCATGGCCTCAATCGTCTTCGGCCCTGCTGGGCCTCTCCGGTTTTTCTGACATCTCTTTGAGGCGCGCGTGGAACACTACGTGCCGTCGATGACTTGGGCTCAGTCCGGACGGTTACCGGATGGCTTGACGGCGAGCTGCACATTGCTTGTCGTCCGCAAGCCCACACTTACGGAGGTTCAAAATTGGGGTAGGAGTCCCGGTGGATGCAGCGTGAGAGTGTAAGTTTTTAATTTTATAAGGACGTTGACATTATTAATCCAAGAGTTTATTGACATTTTTTTTTAATTCAATTGAATAACTATCAAAAGACTCAAAGAAAATTGAATTTTCAGAAACATTTATAAAAGGGATAGACTAAAAGGTTAATTTAGTAATAGAAAAATGGCTTAGTGCGTAAAGATGTCTGAGCATAGTCATATAAAAGCAAAACCTGAATAGAATTCAATAAACATAAAATTGAACTGATTGCACGTGACTGTCTCGAAATGTACATAATAATATATTATACTACAATATTTCAAAACTTGCGACATAGATTCGGTTTCGGGTCATGTTTATAGTAATAAAAAAGCATACTTTTTCCCATTTTATTTCACATATGTTTTTAATATTTAAATTTTATTTTATCTTAAACGTTTTTATATATAATAACAGTAGTTTTTTTTTGCCAAAAACAAGGTTAAAAAGCCTCTTAATGGATTTGTTATTTCACTCTTCAGGGTAACGTAGGTTTTACGAATTATTAAAAAAATATATAAATACGAGCACGCTTTTTACGACTCTAATAATTTTAAAAGACGACGAAATTCATAAACACTTATCTCAATAACACTGTAAAACACTTAAATGGAAATAATTCTGAAATTTATTGATGTTTTATTTATAGCGACTTTTGTGTATATATCCAGTGTCAGAAATTTTCAGTAATTAAATAAACTACGGGAAATATATCACGTACAAATTTTAAAAAATATAAATTAATTCGTAACAAAGTGCAATAAGTAATTTTGTATGGAACCGTACCCACCTTTGTAGCATTTTAGACTGTGTCATTTAAAAGAGGGTTACTTGACTAACTGAAAAATAAATCTACAAATAAATGAATATGAGACCAAGTTATTTATTTGTTACATATTTAATTGCCAAGTGTACCAAATCGCACCTTTTTCTATTCTGTGGACCAAATAAATAACGTCGCTTTCTTTGTCTAAAGAGAGACAGACTTAGCTTCCAACCGTTTGTTTTTGGTACAATCATAAATATTAAGAAACACAGTTTTATCATAAAATACAGCAAAAACACCATCCCAGGAACTTGCCGGATCTACGAAATTATATAGGTGCCTGCCCACACCTAAGCACCTAATGTTCTTATACCCGTTATGCTATGGATGTCTTCTCTGCCTTGAGCATTCACTTTCTGCAAAATATATATATGTAATATATTTTATTCGATACGTGCCTCAATAATGCCACCAGCCTAGCTGCGACATACTAGGGCTACGGGCCTGAAGATACATAAATATAATCTCAATATAATCAATATAATATGTATTTTTGGTGTACAATAAAGAATATATCTATCTATCTATCTATCTATCTATCAATATTATAATAGGTTATCTATGAAATTGCCCTTTTTTAAACGGGTTTCTTTGAAGTGTTATATCTTTGGATTGACTTAGAATTATAAGTTCAAATAAACTTATAATAAACAATAAACTAGATATTAAAGGTACATTACTCTCTTTTCGAAATTTGGTGTTTATTGGTTTCTTTGTTTTCTATATTTTCTGTAATATCGCAGTACTTATAACCAGTTTTGTATGAAATCTAAGAAAACGCGCATTATTTGTAAACCGTGGAAACAATGTGTCTTAAGCGGTATGCAATATTGCTGATGATTAAGGGCTTAAAACTGTTAATGAATGGGATGTCTATTTTTGTTTCAATCACTTTCACGTGGGAAATTTTATCTTACGAATAACTTTTCTTCTCAGGGTGGCTACAAGGCAAAATTTCCAAAACGAAAGCTATTAAACCAAGAACACAGAGTTTTTTTGTTAGAAGAAAGTCATAGGTATACGTGATTGATACTGTTTGCCCTTTGAAACGCATAGTTTCTACGTTGGAACTCTTAATATGACAAAAAACTTTTTTTTATTAGCTTTCATGGTTATACGTGGGGCATACTGAAAATCTCAGGATCTGACCACTTACAATAAAATAATGAAAAAACAATTCTAGAATTCGAAAATGGAGCTCTTTGCAAGCATGTTACTTTTTAATTTGCGAGACTGTCTTTTGTTTTTTTTTATGTGGCGTCTTTTCGAAGATTGTGTGTCGCTATCAAAATGAATTTGACTCGTGGACATTTTTGTTCAATGATTTTTTATGATTTTCGTTGGGACTTTTCAACAAAAAAGTTGCCAGAGACTTCAATTGGCATTTGGTGATGAAACACCATGTTGCAGCTCTGTGTATTCGTGGTTTGGAGAATTTAGACGTGGACCAGATTATCTCTATGGTGAAGTTCATACGTGAAGGTCCGGCAGGCGACTGCGGTAACAGACTTGAATATTAACACCGTACGAATATGTATTGAAACTGACAAAAAATTACTTGCCAGCAAATTCGTGCTTTGATAGGCATTGGAATGAGCCAAGTGCGAAACATTTTACATATGCATCTGAAGGTTCGGAAGCATTACACTCGATGCATATCACATCACGTAACTGAGGACCAGAAACGACTGTGTGTCCAGTGGTGCCGTAAAACGATAAACAAGTTTAATGGAGGACAGTCAGTCAGTACAAAAATACCCAACAAAATTAGATGAAAATTTACAATTGTATCGAGTGTATCAAATTGAAGTTTTAAACTAGTAGTACGTATGTTAAGTATAATATTAACTTATCATACTAATTTCACAATTTTAGTGTAGTATTTTATTTGTAATTAAGTTTTAGTATACTAAATCTTTAGATATAAAAACATTTAATCTTTAAACAAAATCATTTACAGACGCTTTTTTTCTGAGAAGCAATCCCTTGGTCTTAGAACGCAAAAGAAAACTGCAGGACACAACTGTGGTTTTAGTCAGTAAAAGTCTGACAGTCCTCTCGCTCCACAAAGAGCAGGAGAGTCATTGGATTATTTTCCACCTTAAAAAAAGGCTCTTTTGAATTGTCAAAAAGTCGGTCAGTCGAAAAAATGAAATTAATTTTAAAAGTTGCACATTCAAAAGCGTAGATCTCTAACGAGAAGATCGAGCAAGAAACACCATTGAAAGTAAGTACTACTATACATTGTAATGAGAGGTAATCTCCTTACCAATTCTCTTCACACGATATGTCAAGTGTATTAACCGCGCTGACAGAGAGAGGCATCCAATTCCGAGAAACCATTACGGTCTGCACATACCTCGGGGACTAATTTCGTCGATACATGTATACATAATTGTTCCATATTGTCAAGTAGCTTAATAGCGCTTTGATCTCCATTTATTGTAATTACACATCGTATTACTGCCTTAGCATATTCAGCCTTTTAATGTTCCCACTGCTGGGACTCAGGCCTCCTCTCTCTAGGAGAGGGAATGGGCCGTAATCCACCACGCGGGCCCAGTGCGGGTTGGTGGATGTCACATGTCTTCGAATTTTTGGTTCTAGGACATGCCGGTTTCCTCACGATGTTTTCCTTCACCGTTTTGAGAGCAGTGGTGATGAAATAAATTGCACAAAGTAATGCGCCTGGCTGGGTTTGAACCCGAGACCTACATTTCGTAAGTCGGGGCCGTTACCACTCGGCCACCACTGCTCGATAAGGCAGTAATGGGACTGCCTTATCGAGTATAAATCTGGAGAACAGAGAGACACGGAATATTATTCGACAGAAGTTTAACAATATTCGTGTTTATTTATTTGTATACTTTTTTGAATTTTACAATGCGAGGTACATTGTGCAAGAAAGAAGAGAAATGAGAATGAAAGATAAAGGGCCTATTACACTACTCGATATTCAGACAGTCTTAGTCGATGTCGCGTAGTGTAATAAGGGTCCCACCTATACGCACGAAAAGTTTTGGGAACACATTCATTGTGCGTACAGCTAAGGAGTGGAATTTCTTGCCGGAATCTGTGTTTCCTGATGGCTACAACCCGGGAATCTTTAAGTCAAGAGTGAATAGGTTACTTCTAGATAAGCGCGCTCCATCGTCGACCGCATCGTCGCTTTCCATCAGGTGAGATAGTGGTCAAGCGCAAACCTATCAAGAATAAAAAAAAATAATAAAAAAAAAAACAGTCTGAATATCGTGTGCTGAATATCGCGTAGTGTAAAGGAGAAGAGGAGCACGTGGCTAAAATAATAATAGCCATAAAAGGTCGATCTCCAAGGTTAAACAATACTTACCGACGAGAAATCAAGTTAAGGCGTTGATCCTGGCTCTCATTTGTCAATTTTTGACAGTCGTCATAAATAGTCAGAAACTAGAAAATCAGCTGCATCTGGTCAAGCATTCTACAATTTTTGTGAAATATGTGAGGTCACAGCAACATATTGTGCTGAAATTAATAATTTTGAGAGTGCGCGGGAATTGCATGACTTGATTCCGCCATTTCATTTCTACCATCGGACAATCCGACGTACGGCTAGTATCCACCCTTAAATTGTTGAAACCTCTACGGTCCGGACTCGGGCAGTTTGCCTGATGCGGAATTCCCGTCCGTTTATAATTTAGGTATCTTCAAGGCTATAGTGAATAGGCTCTTAATAATCTACGTGCGCCTCACCATCAACGATTGCATCACTGCTTACTATCAAGTGGGATCGCATTCAAGCACTAAACTAGTGCTATCAATTAAAAAAATAAAATAAATTTAAATTACTGATAATAAATAAATTAAAAACTGGCCAAGTGCGAGTCGGACTTGCGCCTTGAGGGTTCCGTATAAACTCACCTATGTAAAATGTTCAATTCCCGAATGGAGTTTTGAAGATTTTTCCGAATCTTTTTAGATTTTTTTTTGTTTTGACTTAACAACAAATTTACAGTTTTCAGATTTATTCCTATATATGCACTATAAGGCCTTGCTTTATGAAAAATTTCAGGATTCTGGGTCAACGGAAAGTACCGAAAGTACGAAGTAGTGTCGAAATATAGGTTTTTTGAGACATAAACGGCCGTATCTTTTTTTTCGTTATCTTAGAAATATGTTTTTTTTCACAGCTTCAAGAGACCGTAGACTTGAGTATATGGTTTTAAGTTCAACTCGATACCTCTACGCGTTCTCGAGATAAAGGGTCTTGACAGACAGACAGACGTACGGACGGACAAAAAAGTGATCCTATAAGGGTTCCGTTTTTTTTTATTTTTTTGTTGTACGGAACCCTAAAAAGAACTTTATATTCGATCATTGGATGCCTTACTCCAGCATAATGAAACGATATATCTCAATTTGACTCCAAGGATGATAAATTCAGACAAACATCAATACGAGTATATTGGCTGGAACACATGACTGAAACTTTTCCCTAATTATATTAAGTATAATTGAAAATAATAGGGAAATAAATTTTATTTCTCCATTAACGAAAACCTATTAATATCAGCCATAATAGTGGACCGTATCACTAAATCTATAACTTAATCCTTGTGGCTTGAATACTATTCGTAAGAAATGGATGTTATCCCACACTAATGACGTAAGCGTCCTTTTGATATTGGATGTTATTACGCAACCGACACCCTAGTGATCTTGAGTATTCTTGGTAGGCTCAGCGATCTCTCATACATCTGAATTACCAAATTATTCATTATAATATATATACTAGCATTTTGCCCGTGACTCCGTCCGCGAGAATATTTTGTAAAAACTTTAACACTCCTTAAAAGGTATTTCGAGGGTAGTTTTGAAAAACTAATCATGCCAGTTTTTATTATTCATTTAAATTAAAATTTTTGCGAAGTTTCAAGTAACATTAAGACCAAAAATAAGAATCCTTCATACAATCTTTAACACGCCTTAAATCGTCTTACGGGGGTAGTTTTGAAAAACAAATACTTAGATACAACCATTATTTATTTAGGTTACTATTCGTGATAAGTCTCAAGTATATTGGATCGCACGGGCTTGCGGACGGTGAGCAATGGGTGGCTCGCCGTCTGATCGTCCGGTAACTTGACGATGCGTAGTGTTCCACGTGCGCCTCAAGGAGATGTCAGCAACCGTAGGGGCCCAGCAGGGTCGAGGCCTACTGGGGCCATGGGTGATGCGAAAGTGATCCCCGGGGCCCTGGAAAAATGGCAAAGAAGGAACAGGAGTGGGTTTTTAGTCAGTAAAAGTCTGACACTATCTCCCGCTTCGCCCAAGAGCCGGGGATGTCATTAGATGATTTTCCCACCCGAAAAAAAAAACCATTATTTATTTAGGTTACTATTCGTGATAAGTTTCAAGTATATTGGATCACCGAATAAGATTTTGCGTACAAATAAATTTCCCCATTTTGACCCCCTTTTACGGTTGAATTTCTTAAAATCCCTTCTTAGTGCTCGCCTACGTCATAATAGAAAACCTCGTATAAAATTTCAAGTTCAGTCAGTCAGTTTCTCCTTTTATATAATGATGGATTATGTAACAAACTTACTGTCTCCGCAAAGCTCTATGTAGTTCTTTTGTTATTGCTATCAAAGTAACGCTCATTATCTGGTATATCCATGAAATTCCTGTGAAAGTTGCCTACTTGTATTACCATATAAATACAACAGAGTGGGTAGACAAAATTACTTTCATAGTTAAATAGGTGAAAGTCGTTTCGTGGAGTTATGTTAAAACTCGTAAATCTGGAACGGCTGAATTTCTTAACAATTTAGAATTTAGTGTTAATGTTAGAACATTAACACTTAAGGCAAAAAATCCTAACTAAAATGTATTGTCAAAAAAATTTCCGCATCGCTGTCGACTAGTGTGCCCTAAAGACTGACCCATGTTATATGGTAATGTTTTTAGTTTATATTTATATTGTTTTAATTAGTATGATTATAGTGTATTTAATCAGTTACAAAACAATTTTCCTTATACAACGTCAAATTAAAAAAAAAAGTAAAATGTATAACAATTATACATTAATATACTATTAGACTATTAGTTTTATAATGGGTATAATTTAAAAGATTACTAATTAATATTACAACCTGAATGTATTGAAGCTGGTGACAAATAATTATTATGTTAGAAATGATAAGTTAACTAGTTTCTGCCAGCAGTTTTGCCCGTATGGTTGTGTACTTCCCTGAATTACTTCTTAGTAAATGTACGGTTCACTTATAGGCAAATCGCTAACGCCGCGACCTACTTTTCACTACTCGTTTTATTTACTTTTATACTTGCAATTATAATACTTTTAGTTGACCAATAGCTGCCGTAGCGCTATTACCGTGGAATTTTAAATTAATATTATTATTGTTGAATATTATTATTATTATATTATTATTACAACTGAACTGTAAGTAGCTACCTATCTCTGAGCGATACAGTAAACTACAAGTTCATACAAAAGACATGTAGCGCACTCTGGCATCCTACTGCAATAAGAAATATGCATGCATTTTTTTTATTTGCTAAATTATGTTTTTTTAAATATCTTCATCGACCACGAAATTATAAAACTTCAAAACTGCTAATAAGAAAGAATAGTCCGATATGGCATTTGACGTCAAATTACATCACGCCCTTACTATGTCTGCCATAGAAAACAGCATTTTGGCAAGAGGGACAGATATATTGTTTGAAATTATTATATCTCGTTTGCTTTTTTACCGATTTTGATATTGTTTTCACAGTTAGTGTTCTATTTTTGTATATTTATTGATAAGCTGAATTTTTGTATATGTTAGAAAACAAATATTTTTTTCATGCATTTGGAGGTATGCGGAACAGAGAGTAAAGTCCCGCAAACCTCCTTTGAAAAGGGAGGATCTTCCGACCAGACGGGTGTTATGTCTGGTGGGCAACTGCCCGATAGATGATTTCAGGCTGTTCTATATGTTCTAATCGCGCGGAGAACTTTAATTGCGCGATGCAGGATTAGTTCTTAAGTGACGCCATAGATGTCGCTACATGCATATTCCCTATTTTGACTGTCGCTAGTTATTATTTTTTCCCTCAAAAACACAACTTGTAAAAAGCTTTTATTTAGTTTTACCTGTCCCGATGTTTGCTTGTCTGTAATCAAATCTCGCAAATTAAATTTGATCCACTTCCCGGTTACCAATTGAACTGAAATTTTGCATGCATGTGTGTGTAAATCAGATGATATTGCAAAATTATTATGACATCCATGTCATAATAATTTGGCTGATCCTATGATGGAACCAGAAAGTGGCCATAGAAACTCAGATAATCCTATCGTGTTTGAGCTTTTTGGAATGGTCTTGATGAGTATTAATTATATAGGTATATACCACGCTATAAAAGCTTGCTGTGAATAAATGATTTTCATTGAAAACTTTTTTATGCATGATACCTTATGTCCTATGATCTATAATAAAACGTTATATATGCAAAAGTTAATTATAATAATAATAATAACATTTATTTTTCAGACCACAGTGAATCCATAGTGTTAGTAAAAAACTTAAAATTAATGTTAGTATCTTTAAAAACATAATAATAATGATGTCCTGCAATCGAACCTCACACTATCCACGCAGTATATAATACATACTCGTAGACGTATGAAGTCCGATCCAGTGACGCAGCATTGGACAATCCCACCTACCGCACAACACGCTCAGGATGCCGTGGGAGCTGGCACGCACTCGCTTCAGGATCGAGGCAGACCGCTTTCGGATTAAGGCATGAAAACCATCAATCCTTGCCTCAGCAAACATCGCCGACGCGCCGAACCGATGAACCGATTCAATAATTTAGCCGTAAAAAGGTAACCGACCGACTTTCACATTTGTAACATTAAGTTAGGATAAAAAACAGAGATACTAACCTGTGTAACATGTAAATGAAGTTGAAGAGACAGTTGAGGGATGCCATCATCAGATCAGCAAAGGACAGGTTCACTAGGAAGTAGTTGGTGACTGTCCTCATTCGTCGATGAGCTGGAAAGAATACAATGTTAATGGAAGGCATTGTTAGACTTATATGATCTTGTGTGGGCATTTTTGAATGAAAAATTTGGTAAGATATTTATTTATTGCAGACCAAAAAACTTATTATACAATAGTGATATTAGAGTTCATGTAAATAGGCAAGCTTAACTACAAGTTGAGTTTTCTCCTAGCAAACCATCAAGAGATAAACAAAGATCACAATAGAAAAAAAAAAAACATTTTATTTCAGACATATATTATGGTTCATACTATTATTAGCACGTGACTTAAAAACAATGTAATATTATCATTATTATATTATTTATTAAATTATTATGTTATATAAAAATTAATTTAAGTATTTTTCGCCCTCTGGGGCCCCGACCATGCGCTCTTGAGCTGGACAGCCAGCTGAGCACGTTTATAATAGAGCTTCAGTGTAAAATTTTAAAGTTACAAATAATAAAAACAAAATAACACAAAAATATACCAACATACATACATAAATTTATATAGATAAATAAATATACATGGGTATATGATACATAATAACCTCGAGTCACTTTGTTATCGCACTCCTCTGAAACGGCTTGAACAATTTTTATGAAACCTTTTATGTATATTATGTGGGTCTAGAAATAGGCTATTTTTTACTCTCCTACCCCTCCCCCCAGCCCCAATCCATTTTGAGGACCGCCCGGAGGAGTGCGTGGAGCATACAGTAAAGGTTTGTCCCGCTTAAGCAGAGTACCGCCGTGTCCTCATGGGGGGCAATCGGCGGCAACGAACTTTCGCGCCGGGCCCTGGTCCGAAGAGGAATGGCAGGCGGTTGCCTCCTTCTGCGAAGCAGTAATGCTAGCAAAGGCTGCTTGCGGATGGTGAGCAATGGGTAGTTCACCGTCAGGCTGTCCAGTAACCGTCCAGTAACCGACGGTTCGTATTTTTCCACGCGCGCCTCAAAGAGATATCAGCAAAACCGTAGGGTTCCAGCAGGATCGAAGGCTACTGGGGCCATGGGTTGTACGAAAAATAACCCTGGGGCCCTGGAACAATAGCAAAGAAGGAACAGGAGTAGATTTTAATCAGTAAAAGTCTGACACGCACCCTTGCACCGCCCAAGAGCGGGAAGAAGTCATAATATAAGGTAAGATAATTTCCCACCTAAAAAAAAACCCATCCCCATTTTTCCTTTGATAATGTGTATGGCAGAACAACGTTTGCCGAGTCAGTGAGTATATAATAATATATATCATGTCATTTTCGATCCAGGGACGCACTGAGAAGAAACCATCATAGGGTGATTCTTTGAAGCCGAGAGAGTGTCTCATTTATCTGGCCTAGTTTTCGTATATATCTATTTTGTATCGTAAGCCACTGGCCGCAAATGAGTGCCTTTGATAAATTTAGTGATAGGGGAAAACTAAAAAGCAAATAAAAATATCAAATTGTAAAGAAAAAACCTGGGCCAGATGAATGAGACGTTCGCTAGGTTTCAAAGAATTACCCCATAACGGCTGGAAGTATGAAGCGGACTATATCTTGTGGTATCCTTTGAATTTTCTAAATTTGCTGTTACAACATAAAGCTGATTGGGCGCTACTGAGTAAACATCTGATATTGTCAAGTCATTGTAAATATTTTCTGTATTATTAAATTCGCGTGAACCTAGTGACTTTGAGTGCTTAGAAACGGTCATAGTGCTGGATTCTCTGCGTGAAAGTGTTATCTCTGTTAAAAAGACTCAGAAACTCGATTTAATACAAGTGAAGTGAAGTTGACAGTTCGGTGACAAGCCATGTAAACAATTGAAGAAACTTAACCTCGTTCGAACTATATAAACTTTTATATTGATAAACTTCATCTAACAGAAGCATCTAACGTGATAAATAGTGGATGTGATTTCGCACATAAACTAAAATACGTGTGTTCATGGTGCTGCCTCTAGTGACGAAAAGCCGAAGCAGGTTTTAAAAAATATCAAGCCGTTACATAAACAGTTGACGGTATGGTAACCCTAGATAGCAGCACTCTCTTTGTGTTTATGCAGTAAACGCTCGAGGCGACACCTACCATTGAATAGCAGTACCTTGATGCCAACCATTACACCTAATTAATAAACAGTCTCATTAGAGAAAAGTCGACTACTAGCGACACCTATTGGCGAATAGCAAAACTACCTAAGATTACTAATTGCTGCGCCTGATTAGCAGGATCTAGCTATCAAAGTTTCAAAAACATTTCTCACAACTAATATAGAGGGAGCTAGTAATGAGGAAATAGACTGAGACACAGATTTACTTTTAAACTTCTGCTGATAATAATATAAGAAAATGAACTTCTTGGAGAACATTACTTTTCGTCGCACACGCACACGATCAGAAAACTCGGAACTAAATGAAAGTGATATAATCTCACAAACATTAAACCACACTTCAAACAGTATGCCAGGTGTTCCAGAGGATGACGAAACTGAACAACAAATAAAGGAAATGAAAGATAAGATTGAAGAATTAACATCACAATTAAATAGCGCTCACAAAGAAATCGAAATTTTATCATTAGAAAATAATAAATTAAAGCAAACAAATGAAGATCTAATGAAGAAGAACGAAATGTTTAAAAAAATTGCCTGTAGTCCTGTAAAATATAAAGCCACACCAAAGAAGAACATAAAAAAGAACATCTACAGCAACTCGGAAAACACACCAACATATAATATCCGACCAGACAATGAAGACAACTACAGCTCAAATAAATCAGTTTCCACTCATAAGATTTGTCATCTCACAATGCCGGATACCCCATTGCCACTTACGTCCATGAATAAAAAAATATGCCTTGTAAGTAGTGAAGCCTCCAACAGACTTTACACTTTAATTGAACGGTCACTATTAACTAATTTTGAAGTCTGTCATTACCGTACACCAAATTGTAGAATAGAATATATTTTAAGCAATATAAATGGGAAAGTTCGTGATTTTACTAAATCTGATTACTGCGTTATTCATATTGGAGAAGAAGATTTTCGGAGGACACAAAATTATAGAAATCTCGTAATGTCCATCCGTGAATACCTAATACCTCTTAACCATACTAACTTTATAATTTGCTTACCAACATTTAAATACATGAATAATACTAATGTTATGTTTAATAGCCGAGTGGAAGCATTTAATAACTTACTTTACATGGACGCCGAGACCTATAAGTATGCCTTTATTTTAGATTCTAATTTAAATTTACCATATACTAACGATACGTACAACCAACGGTTTGGGACTTTAAATTACAAAGGTCAAGAAATAATAATGTCTGATTTACAAGACCTCATTCATAGTTTAACGATACTGAATGCTGTCCGATTGGAAGTTGATAGTTTCCATAATAAACAATACACTACTAATTCACAAACTACTAGTGATATAAACTTTACGGGTGATTATTCCTTTCGAGACCAAAGGCCAACAATTTAAAATCTTGTTCCAAAATATCCAAAGTATATTTAACAAACAACATATATTAGAAGCATTTCTTGAAGAAAACCCTGTTTATAACGCAGTATGTATATCAGAGACATGGCTATCAAATGAGAAACTAACTATGGTCCAATTTGACGGATACAAGATCGCAGCGTCATATTGCCGGAGTAGGCGCGGAGGTGGTGGCGTCTGCATCTTGCTTCAAAATCATATAGATTGTATAGAGAGGAAAGATATCTCAGACATGTCCATAGAATATGTAATAGAAATATGTGCAATAGAATTACCAAAAGAAAATATTTTATTAATAGCGATTTATTGGAATAAGAGAGAGGAGGATATTTTTAGTAGCCAATTAGAAAGAATTTTGCATTACATAAACGATAAATATTCAAAATTAAATATTATTATAGGTGGGGATCTCAATGTGAATATTTTGGAGAATAACAGGAAGACCAGTAAACTTCTGGATCTAATGTCAGAGTACAAACTTACACAACAAATAAAAGAACCTACACGAATCACTCAAACAACATCTACTTGCTTAGACCTAATATTTACAAATCTGAACACAAACAACTTTTTCACTAAAGTAGAGGAATTGGGCTTCTCGGATCATTGCGCAACAGAAATACACATCTCCATGCCTAGTTTACCCACAAAACAAACAACATGGCACACATATAAAAGACTATTTAATAAAGAAAATGTAATAAAATTCAAATCTACATTAAATACTACTGATTGGAACTCTATTATATTACCAAACCGGAATATGAATGAAAACTATAAAGCTTTTCATGACACTTTAACTAAAATACTGAATAAATGCATACCTCTACGCAAAATAAAAATAAAAACTAACTACAAGAAATATTGGTTAACAAAAGGTATAAAAATTTCCTGCAAAAATAAAAGATTATTAAAAATTCTTATGCTAAAAACTAATAACCCAATAATAACAAATTATTATAAAAAATATGAGAAATTATTAAAAACATTAGTTACCACAGCAAAAAAATTGCAATACATTAACAAAATTAAAAAATCTACTAATAAAATCAAAACAATGTGGAGAATTATAAATGAACGGACTAACAAAACAATAAGAAAAGTGCAAAATAATATAAAACTACAAACAAAAAACAATAATTTAACGTGTGAACCCAAGGAAATTGCAAACATTTTTAATAACTTTTTTGCGTCAATCGGCGAGGAACACCCTTTACAAACAAATAAGCCCAAAGGTTCCCCTGTGCTATCACCAACTCAAAACTCAATGTTTCTTAGCCCTGTAGACCCAAAGGAAATAAACCAATTAATCAAAACTTTAAAAAACAAAAATAGTTACGGAATCGACGAACTCCCACCCAGTTTATTCAAACAATGCGCGGATGAACTCACTCTACCGTTCTATAAATTGATAAACCAATCCTTCGAGGAGGGGATATTTCCTGACCAGCTAAAAATTGCACTTGTGAAACCCCTGCACAAAAAGAATAATAAAACTGACCCAAGCAATTATCGTCCAATAGCTCTACTGCCTACAGCTTCAAAGATTTTTGAGAAAGCAATGTGTAACCGTGTGTACGCCTTCTGCGAGAAATATAAAGTATTCGACGAATGTCAAAATGGCTTTCGCAAAAATAAATCAACAACTTTAGCTGTTTACAAATTTATACAGGAAGCTCTTAATATTATAAATAGTAAAAAATACGCAGTTGGTACGCTACTGGACATGAGCAAAGCCTACGATAAAGTGCAATATAGTATACTGCTAAATAAACTATATGGGGTGGGAATCCGTGGTAAATCCCACGAATGGTTTAAGTCATATTTGACAAATAGGACGCAATTAGTAGAAATAGAATTCTTTAATAGTAGTACAAATGAACTTCAAAAGTTCCGATCTGACCGCAAGGCTATAAACGCCTCAATACCGCAAGGGAGTGTAATTGGATGTCTTCTTTTTCTCATTTACATAAATGACCTTCCAAAAACTATACAAGATTCCGGACCATGCGTCTTATTTGCGGATGATATTTCTATTCTTACCCCCTGTCACGATAGCGAAAACTTAAATAATTCCCTTAATAATATTCTCACCAAAACAATAACCTGGTTAAATGACCATAATTTAGAAATTAATTTTAAAAAAACTAAACTTATTACGTTCCACCCCCACCAAAAAAGTAACTTACATGTAAACTTTTATTTTAATAACCAAAAATTGGAACTGGTTAACGAGTTTTCCTTATTGGGATTAACGATAGATACGAACATAAGCTGGAAAGCACATATTCAGAAAATAAAGACTAAACTTTCTACATTTTTGTACGCTTTTCGCGAAATAAAAAAGACCACAAACCTACAGACGGCTCTAGTTACTTACTACGCCTATGCACATTCATGGCTTAACTACGGTGTTATAATGTGGGGGAATAGCACAGACGCACCAGCACTGTTCATAACCCAAAAAAAGTTAATTCGCATTTTAGTCAATATTGAACCTACCGATAGCTGCAAACCCCATTTTAAAAAGCTAAATATCCTAACATTACCATCTATTTACTTACTAGAAATCTGTAAATTTGCACACACTCACCAAGATTTTTACACTAAACGCGAAGACATTCAAACTAGATTCACACTCCGACACAAAACACGCCTAAATCTACCAACATCTCGCTTAAAAATGCACTCATCAGGCCCTCTAGTCATGTCAATAAAAATTTATAATAAATTACCCGAGGTTTTAAGAAATGAAAAAAAGATAGCTGTTTTTACTAGCAAATTAAAAAAACTATTACTAAATAAATGCTATTACAGCATAAATGAATATTTGAATGATAAATTTATACAGATTGAATAACATTAAATAAATATGTAATAGTAATATAATTCAAATATTTAATTCTAATATAAAGAAATGAATGGCTAAATTATGAAATGATAATTAATGTAGAATATAATGTAATGAAATTTAAAAAAAATATATTTAATTTAAGTAATTTAATTTATTGTAGATTGACTTGTATTTTTGAAATAATTTACTATTGACATTGTATGTAATTGTTTATTTGACATTGTTTATTGTGATTTTAATATGTATTCTTGTTAAATGTTTTATTTTATTGATTTGATTTTAATTTTATATAATTATGGATCACGATGGAAAAATATATGAAATGACTGATTAATATACTTATTAAATGTAAAAATAATATGATGTTTCAAATGTTTAATGATTATTGTACGTAGTATAAGTTAGTCCATAAGTGTTTATCCTAAATAGTCTTTTGCTGTGCCCAACAGGGTCCACAATTGTGTCCGTTATCAAAATGTTATTTACCATCTATGTATGTACATTGTGGAATGCAATAAACATTTGAGTATTGAGTATTGATTTATTTAAGTATTCGTTTCACTTAATGAGTTCATCAAATAATTTCGAGACCCTTTTTATTTGTCTGTATCACAAAAAGTTTGAAAGCTTGTTAGTCGCAAAATAAATATATTTTATTTACTCATTCCTTCTGCGACGAGGGAGATTGAACTAATTTATCAGTGAGATTAACTCACTGATAAATTAGATTAGATTAAAAGGACCACATTTTAGTCAAGTATATACCCTCGCGTGGTTGAGAGTTATTATGCTAACGATGTCTGCTATTTTGGTAAACGAATAAAAATGTAAAAGAGTATTTATCTGAGAACTTGAAGAAGAATCGAACTAAGTCTATCAGCACGCAATTCAGTATTTCTTTAAGTAAAATACATGTTACGTAAACAGATTACATTTGTTATTTTTTACTGTTTACTCGCGTGCGGCTTTTCGGATTGCTCGACTCGTCTCAGCCTACTAAGATATCGTTAGGTCTTAAATAAACAGTACCAAAATAATAAAGTCTCCCAAAACCTACAACATAAAATATTATGTTACGAAAACTTTATACTCTCTTTTTTTTTTTTTTTTTTTTTTTTTTTTTTGATAGGTTTGCGCTTGACCGCTAACTCACCTGATGGAAAGCGACGATGCGGTCGACGATGGAGCGCGCTTACCTAGAAGTAACCTATTCACTCTTGACTTAAAGATTCCCGGGTTGTAGCCATCAGGAAAAACAGATTCCGGCAAGGAATTCCACTCCTTAGCTGTACGCACTATGAATGTGTTCCCAAAACGTTTTGTGCGTATAGGAGGGATGTCCACCATGTACCGGTGGCGCATTGCCGTACGCCTGGTGGTCCGATGATGGAACGGGCTAGGCGGAATTAGGTTATGCAATTCCGACGCACACTCCCCGAAATGCAACCGGTAGAAAACCGACAGGCTAGCAACTCTGCGTCGATGCTCAAGACTTTGAAGCCTCGACTCAACGAGTGCATCATTGCCAATGATCCTCTTGGCTCGCCTCTCAATTGCCTCAAGTGCATCAAGCTGGTATCGGGCAGATCCGTCCCAAAGATGAGAGCAGTACTCCATACACGATCGAACTTGCGCTTGATAAAGTTTGAGCAGCTGTTCCGGCGTGAAGTACTGTCTGACCTTCGCGAGGATTCCCAGCTTTTTTGCTGCCAGTTGAGCCTTTGCTTCGATGTATGGCCCAAAGTTGAGTGTTGACGTCAGCGTAACACCAAGGAGATCAAGATGGTCGGTTATTGGCACGGTTACGCCCCGGAAAGTTGGAGCAGGGCTGAATTGGCTCCTTTTAGCGGAAAATAGACACGCCTGGGTTTTAGCAGCATTGAACTTGACCAAATTGGCATCGCCCCATTCAGAGACTGCCTCCAAGGACAAGTTCAAGCGCTCGACCATAGCCTCTCGTAGAGACTGGATCTGTGACCCACTAGCCTGCGCGCTGGATATGTAACTCTCAGCAACAGTGCTGTCGTCTGCATACCCAAAGGTACCGGGCTTAAGCAGATCATTTATGTGCAGCAAGAACAATGTTGCCGAGAGCACTGACCCCTGAGGGACCCCGGCATTAATGGCCATTTGACCGGACGAGCAACCATCGATGACCACTCGGATGGACCGGTCACTCAGGAAGTCTGCAATCCAAGCACACAAACCAGCAGGTAATCCGAAAGAAGGAAGCTTACTAATAAGGCTTTCGTGCCAGACCCTATCGAAAGCCTTCGAGATATCGAGGGAGACGGCAAGCGCTTCCCCGTGTTTCTCGATGGCCTCACTCCAGATGTGGATGGCATACGCTAGAAGATCACCAGTTGACCGATTTCGGCGAAAGCCGTATTGTCGGTCACTTAAGATGTCATTAGCTTCTAGGTATGCCAGGAGCTTACTGTTGAGTACACGTTCCATTGTCTTACAGAGAATGGACGTTACTGAGATTGGCCTGTAGTTAGCTGGGTCAGCCCGACTACCCTTTTTGGGCACGGGCTGTACGTTAGCTTGCTTCCATGCAATCGGCACTTTTCCAGCCTCAAATGAAAGCCGAAATAGGCGTGTCAGGATCGGAGACAGTTCAGGCGCACACGTTCTTAGAACAATTGCCGGTATCCCGTCTGGACCGCTAGCCTTGTTCACGTCAAGGTTACGCAGCACCCTACGGACGTCCTTCTGATGGATGCAAATATCCGACATACTCGTCACGCAACCATCAGGATTAACAGGGGGCCGCGCGTCACCAGAATCTAGACGCGAAGATTCCGCGAAGAGAGAGGCAAACAAATTTGCTTTCTCCTCAGCGGTATGGGCCAGCGACCCGTCGGGTTTCAGCAGTGGTGGTAGTGAGGGACGGCAGAAGTTCGATTCAACCGACTTAGCCAGGGACCAAAACGCCTTACTACCAGCAGGGTATGATGCGAGTTTGTTCCCGATGCGGCTAATGTGGTCGAACCGAGACCTCCGCATCACCTTCTTGCAAGACTTGGCAGCTCTGTTGAAGGCTCTCTTCTTCTGACTTACGTCACTCGCCTTATGCATACGAGCGTCGGCCCATGCCCGGTATGCCGTGTGCTTAAGCGCGTTAGCGCGATCACACTCCGCACCAAACCAAGGGCGAGCATGGCCAGACATTGTTACGTCAGAGAATGGAATGTAATACTCCATCCCCCGCCGCAAAACATCTGTCACAGCATCTGCGCACGACGATGGATCATCCGAAGAAAAGCAAGTAGGCTGCCAAGGATAACATGCGAAGAAAGATCGCATGCCATCCCAATCTGCTGACCTATATCGCCAAACCCGCCTGGTGCCTCTAGGGCAGGGATCGGGCGGAGAGTAGACTGATACAGATTTCACCAGACAGTGGTCGGAACTACCTAACGGTGATGATATCGACACTGAATAGCGGTCTGGATCTGTTGTCAGCAGAAGGTCCAGGCAGTTGGCCGTGTGCGAATCAACATCTGGCACCCTCGTAGCTCCCTGGACCAGCTGGGTGAGATTTAACGCTAGCGCAAGCTTTCGCGTCTCTCGACCAGCATGGTCTGTGCACCGGTATGGGAAAAGCCACTCCTGATGGTGGGCATTAAAATCCCCCAGTAACACCAGTTGTGCGGAAGGGTACCTCTGCTGAGCCGCATCCGCCGCCTCACTAAGGTACTGTGTGAGCCTGGTCGTCTCCTGATCACCACTGTGCGAACCGTAGACACAAGCATAGATAATTTTATCCATGCCTGTGTCCACCAGAGCCCAAAGCGTTGAGAACCTGGTATCTTCAAGGTTACGGAGACGCCGATAGCAGATGTCGTCCCTTACGTACAAACACACACCAGCGTGTGGTTTAAAATTGTGCTCCAGGGTAAACCCTGGGTAAGTCAGGTACGACACGTCTGACGGACTTCTTATCTGCGTCTCCGAAAGGAAAAAGAGGGAAGGTTTTTCAGTCTCCAGGTGATGATGGACTGCTGCGAGATTTGAGTGCAGACTCTCTTCTTCGTGTTAAGTTAAATTTATTTCACTTCATCGCTACTTCTACAGCAACGTTGGTGACAGCGCAGTGGTCATAGATTGCGTTGAATGCAGACTTTTGTGACACTAAAAGCGGTAACGCAATGGAAATTCTGTGCGATACTTTTCTGGCATTTAATTTTTTGTCGTCTATTCATCATTATGGATTTGCAAAAACTCTCCAAACTAGTGTATTTAGTTCATTCGCTCCTCATATATATTTTATATGATTATATTGTATTTATGGTTTATTTTTGTACCTAAACAACAACTTATTTTTAATTAGTACAAATACTTAAAGGGCTTATTAGAAAAGGTCTTGTTATTATTTAAGTAAAGTCTCAATAAATAATATTTATAAAGTAGCATTAGGTTTAATAGAATATTTATTAGTTATTTAAGTGCAAACCAAGGATTTATGCTGCATCTTACTTGTCTAAAAAGCAAAGCTTTTTTTGTTTTTGTGCTCACACCATTTTTAATGTATTCTAATGTCTATACGTGAAGACTTGTAATTGGCTTTCTAATGATTATGGTTTCCGTTTTTTTCTCAGGTTTTATTAGATGTAAGTCCTCCATGTACTAAATAAATAAATAAACGCAAAGTTATTAGCCGCTGTGCGGTGACGGAGTAATTGTGCATGTGCATCATTAGTGCAGTTCGCGAACTTTTCGCGCGCAAATTTCGCTTCAATTGGCGCGTCTGATTAAAACGATGATATCTTTGAAACTCCGTTAGTTAGCTGGCTACAAGTTATATCATTAGAATCGTTATTAAATTACCTAACAGGATATTTATGGATTAATATAGTTTTGCCTTGTAATGTATTAGTAATTGTCATGTATGTTCAGTGTGAGGGAATTTTTTACCAGTTTCTTGTGTTAAAGTAATTTTAATTAAAAAAATAGACCATATATTCATAAAGTTACTGTTTTCTTTTCACAAATACACTTTAGTTAACATATAAAAAAACAAAAGAACAGACCTCGCAATACATTTTTTTCATATCACAAGCCTAACAATAAGATGACGTAAGTTATATGATGTAAGAATGCCGTCGGGTTACAAACAAAGAACGCGTTTGTTTACGGTTCTATTTTCTGAGAACGATATACGTGTAGTGGCTTGAGTTTCATTTTAATAATAATGATTGGTACACATTCATAACACAGACAAAGTCTCAGCAGTTAGAAGTGTTTAATTTATTAGTATCGGATATCCAAATGAACCACTTGAAAAGGGGCGCAAAAAACCACCTACTCGAGCTTTTTGGATCACTGTTTAAATTCTGTTGACTAAATTTGAAATCTAATTCAACATCCTACATTTTGAAGATATCTACAAAACGTTAATCACATAATAAAGGCATACTGCCTAACAAAAACATTACACAAATACGTATTAGAATTACGTATTTCTACCTAACGTTTTACGTAATTCTAATTTCAAAATGTACACAATAAAAATACGATAATATTCAAATTAAACGCCTAATATCTTTACTAATATACATAAAAACTTACGTAATAGCCATAGTTTGCATTTCTATCAATAGTTATCGCCAAAATATCGCAAAATGTTTAGTCAACAGTAGTAACGGTTTTTCATGTTTGTTGAAATGACCATTTCTGACCGAAATATTTATCAACTACACTGTTTAAGCAATGAAAAAGGTTTAATACTTACCCAGGCATTGTCGACATCACTCACTCACTGACACAATCACTATTTGTCACTTTTAAACCATTTTTCAATCGACAGCAACTATCTTTCGACCGTACCGCGCGCGAGCATAATGGCGACTGGTTTATGACGTGATATTTTCTGTTCGCTTAGCTCATTTATTCATTGGAAGATGGAATAGAGCAAATATATCTGTCTAGTTTACTCTGTGCAAGTTTGAGCAGGATTAACACAGGTTTAATAAGCTTATTACGTCAAAAAATGAATGACAGATTTAGGGGACCGCAGCGGTCCTCTCACAGACAGCCATTTTTATAGGGAGCCGCAGCGGCGCCGCGCTACAGACGGGGGGTTAGCGTTTGTTTATTTCCCAAATGTCACTCAATTTATGGAAATATTGTACAGGCTATTGATTATATAAATGTTTGGTCGCAACAATTAGTCTGACTAATGAAATATAACTTTGTAATAGCCACCATAATAACATATTTAAAATTCAGACATGTAAAAATAAGTAAAGTTTATTTACTTCTTGTGGAGCTTTAAAGCGTCTGACAGACGGCGTCCCCTAGTGCCCGGCAGCCCGTCTACCCTTGACTCCGGTAGCGGTCAAGGCCACGCCGAGGCAAGGGGTGCTAAGAATCACCGGATGGGATACCCTTTTAAAAAAACAACGACTGGACCTGGCAACATATAACACGCGGATACTGAGGACGGACGAGAAGATAACCGAACTGGAGGAGGAATTGAGCAGGTTGCGGTGGAGTATTATTGGGTTATCTGAAGTCCGAAGACAGGGGGAGGACACGATAATTCTCAAATCCGGTAACCTGCTCTATTTCCGGGAGGGTGACCAGCAGTCCCAGGGTGGTGTCGGGTTTTTCGTCCACAAGTCCCTTGTGAACAATGTGGTGAAGATCGAGAGTGTGTCGACCAGGGTGGCGTACCTTATACTCAGAATGTCGCCAAGATATTCGCTGAAGGTCATACAGGTTTACGCCCCGACCTCGACGCACCCCGGCGACGAAGTAGAGACCATGTATGAGGATGTATCCAGAGCCATGTATGGACGCAGCGTTGGAAGGCCTCCCACAAGGTGGACCGATGACCTGATGAGGGTCGCGGGAATCCGATGGATGCGAGACGCACAGGACCGGTCATTGTGGCGACATTTGGGGGAGGCCTATGTCCAACAGTGGACGTCTTTCGGCTGAAATGATGATGATGAACTCGTTATTTTTAGTTCCCTTTCTCACCTGCTACCTGCTCAGGTACCCCAAGGAGGAGCTCCACAAGCACACAGATATTCTAAGCACATGAGACGCTACTGAGAACCTAAGGTTTCATCCATGTGAAAATAAGTTATGTCAGACAGCTCTGGGATCTTAGTATATAATTTCTAGTAGCAATTGTTATGAATGATTGATTCTATTATGAATTAACCAATTATGACAAATTTTCGTAGACAATTTTGGGATTTCGTTTTTTTTTTACTTTTGCCTACAAAAAAATTATCAGTGAAGGGTACAGATAGAGCCCCATTTTTTTGTACTAATTAAAAAAATAGGGGTGTATAGATACGAATAAACCATATTCGTATTCGCCTTTTTTTCTCTTTTATTTTACCTACCACTCTTTTTCTCTACACTATCCATAGGTAGACTGATAAAAAATAACTAAGGCTTTAAGTCTGCCTAGGTATTTTTGTGTAATTTATAAATTAAATACCTATTCAGATTAAAGGGATAACTTACGCAGTTTAGTGTTAAATAAAACCTTAAAATACGAACAGGTGTCTCTTTTTCATGGTTCATAATTAGGGGCAACTAATTAAACTAAATGAATTGAGAAAATTAAGTGGTATAATCTGAATATTACACCTCTACCAAATCCTCCGGGAAATACTGAGCCGAGGTTTATTTATTTTTATATCATTAAAATTAATGAAAACAGACTACCCCATTTTGATAAATTATTATATTTAATGTCGGTCCCTCTCATGATGTTTTGGAGGCTCCCACATAAAAAGCGCGACGCGAAAATGTGACAAAATGTATTCACAAAAAATGTCCTATCTGTAGAACAATTCTGTAAAATTTGTTCTAAATGCGTTGTCATATTGTCGGCACATATTACGGGCCTCATAAGAAGACTTAAAGTCACCCAAAGGGCAATGGAAAGGGCTATGCTCGGAGTTTCCTTGCGTGATCGAATCAGGAATGAGGATATCCGCAGGAGAACCAAGGTTACCGACATAGCACGAAGAATCACCAAACTAAAGTGGCAATGGGCAGGGCACATTGCTCGCAGAATAGATGGCCGTTGGGGCCGAAAGGTTCTGGAATGGCGACCGCGTACCGGAAGACGTAGCGTTGGAAGGCCTCCTACAAGGTGGACTGATGACCTGGTAACGATTGCGGGAGTTCGATGGACGCGAGACGCACAGGACCGTTCATTGTGGCGACAATTGGGGGAGGCCTATGTCCAACAGTGGACGACTTTCGGCTGAAATGATGATAATGATTGTCGGCAGAAACCATAATGTTTGTGCCTAATATACTCTCTTAAATATATTTCGGTATTTAAAGCTACGGTATTTACATGGTCGAGATTACGGCGGGGGATAAACTAAATTACTTCTACCCCCCGCTATTCCAGGCAAGTTTATGGCCAGGGTATCTGCAAGTGAAGCTAAATCCGGCTCTTACCCTAAGTTTTATCTGTTTACTGTTTTAATTTAGTCATGTGGTGGTAATGAGATGTGCCAACTATGGCTTTGGCCGACAAGGCGATTAGCATAGCATAGCATAGACGGCCTTATAATTTTCCCACTGCTGGGACTCAGGCCTCCTCTCAAGGCGATTAGTTGGTTGTAAATAAGCTGACTAATTTCCCGATTAGTCGGTTATGCCGATCATGGATTTGGGTGGTATTCGACTACTTCCGTGACGCTTTGTCTGTAGCTGATTCGCGCCGCCCCCGCTTGTAAGCTTACTTTGCATTGTTTCTTGATTTTGACTTTCGCACTTATCAGAGCATTTGTTTTGTGTAAAATATGAAGAAAAAAAAAAGAAAGAAAAAAAAAGAAAAAAATAAAATATGAATGAGTATTGCGTCCAACCAGGGACGCTTCCCTTTGTTTCCTACACAGAACAGGCTGAAGGATTAGATTAACTGGGATTAGTCAGGTACTCACGGGATGCTGGGAGCCGGGGGATCACCTCACTGCATCACTAGCAGTAGTATTAAAGAATATATCTATCAATCTATCTACAATACAATTAATGTTCATAAAAATGAAACTGTTTCATTATTTCACCGTATCAAAAAGACAGTTTTGAGTGTGGTTTTTTTTTTACCTACTGTACAATAATACCTGTAAAATCAAGTGTAGCCAGTCAGAGATGTAGGCAGGGAAAACAGCAAATACTACGAGTATGGACAACTATTGACATGACATTCGACCCTGATACCTTAGTTGGGTTCTGTGATCATTAATTCAACCCCATCCTGTGTCGCGGCAATCTCTATCCATTCCAAGTTGCCTGGAGGCGATCGCAGAATGCGATAAGGCCGCCAATTGTTTGTTTTTTTTAAGGCTCAAATTGTATTATTTATTATTTTAGTGTACAAAAAAGTATATAATTATAATTAAATGAATAAATTCCTGTATAAGTTTTATTGAAAAAAACATACAAAGTAAGACGCTGGATAGTCGGCTTTCTTCACCAAATAGTTGCCAACTGCGAAAGTGGCAAAACAGTAGGCTTACCGACTAGTCGGCACATCTAGTGGGAGCAGATGACATATGACACTGAAAAGTGGTCGTTTACAATAGGTGGCTTACAGTCACCCAAAGAGCAATGGAAAGGGCTTTGCTCAGAGTTTCCTAGCGTGATCACATCAGGAATAAAGATATTCGCAGGAGAACCAAAGTACCGACATAGCTCGAAGAATCGCCCAGCTTAAATGGCAGTAGGCAGGGTACATTGCTCATACTCGTAGAATGGATGGTCGCAGCGTTGGAAGGCCAAAAGGTGGACCGATGACTTGGTGAGAGTCGCAGGAATGCGATGGATGAGAGATGCACAGAACTGTTCGTGGTAGCGACACTTGGGGGAGGCCTATGTCCAACATTGGACGTCTTTCGGCTAAAATGATGATGATGTATTCGTTAACATGATTAGGGAATTTTATTTCACTGATGTAAAATCTTTTGAACACGTTTTCTGTAGCTAAATTTTTGTGACAAATCCAGAATTGGTTTGTTGATTGTTTCAACTTCATTTTGTTTAGTTTTACTTATATTACTAAATGTTAAACAAACTACGTAACCCTAAGTTACATACACTACCCTTTTCTCGTTCCACTATTGTGTAGTTGACAGCAGCAAATTATTTACTTAGGCAAAAACAATACCCTTTGTCTGTGGCTGACGTTTAAAAGTTTAAGAGGTAAGAAGGTGTTTACGTCATTTACTCTGGCGACCTGCGTCAGGCACAAAGTGAGAATGCGTAGTGCCTCTGTAACTCCTCAAATAGGGGACTTACCGCCACGATTGTGACGTGCCCGAACATAATAATAATAATAAAATAATAAAATAAAGTATATTAACACAAAAAATATTTAGGTAACAAATTTTTTGAAGCCCTGGCTCCTGAGCTAGGTAGCAACCTGTGTTACAGGAGCCAGTGTCTTCACCCAGTTGCATATGTTACATTTGATCACATATTCATTTAAACATATTTGATTAAAAAAAAATAAAAAACATGGTAAAATAAAATAAATGAAAATGCACGCATGCTCAAGTATTTAATGACTCAGCGTGATATGTGTGTGTTTATGTGGGTGTGCACGTATGTGAGTGTGTGTGTAGGTGTGCATGTGTGATAGTATGTTTATGTGTGCGTGTGTGTGTGTATATTATTATTATTAGATATTATATATTCATGAGTACTGCTGTTGGATGAAATCTTCCGTTTGGTGATAATTCAGTGTTTGAAGCCATGTGGAGATTTTTTTTTTACTTTCTCTAGTTGTTAATGGGTTTATATTAAGGGTATTGTTTATTTTATTGTAAATGTAAGTAGCCATGTAAATGTGTTGACGTCTAGCGGAAGCGGTTTTATATCTTGCTGGTCTACATAAGTCAGGCCGAGTAACAGTTCTCCTTATTTTTGTGGCGTGATTTACCGGCGTGATTTGCTGTTGTTTTAACTTCTTGAGTAGCGTAATTAGAGACACAATAGTAAGACAATAGCGCACGACCGCCGGCGTTCGTGCGGGGATCAACAGCTTAATGTGAGATTAAGAAGGTACAACTGTCTCACGGTAAGTACATTACAATTTTTATACAGATCTTTTGTAGGAAACCGGTACGGTTTGAATGTCATGACCTTAAGTAGAGATCTTTGGGCTCTTTCGAGGTTAATCATATAGGTTTTGCAGGCGCCTCCCCAGGCCGTAATACAGTAACCTATAATTGACTGAGCCAGCGCAAGATACACCGTTCGTAATAGTTTAAACTGGGCCACGTGTCGAAGCTTTTTAAATGCCCATATAAGTTTCCTAACTCGAGAAGTGGTCAATTCAATGTGGGGACGCCAGTTAAGTTGTTCATCCAGAAGTACTCCCAGGTATTTGACTGACTTTTTTTGTGAGATTGGAAGGCAAGGGCATTGGTGATCGTTAATATCATTGCAGGAGTGTGCTTTGAGACTTATTTCCATGGGTTTAGTATTGGCGAAAGTAAATTGCAAATATGAGGTCTTTGAAATATTCAGGGTTAGTAAGTTACTTTCCAGCCAATGGATTATTTTACGTAAACCCAGCTCTGCCGCTTGTTGCGCTGCTTCCCAATTCTCACCGTGAAATATTAACACTGTATCGTCTGCATAACTAAATATTCTACCCTTGTCAAGAGACTGCTGGCATAGGTCATTAACATAGACTAGGAAGAGGCTTGGGGATAGGCAGCTTCCTTGTGGTACACCGTAATCAATTTTGGCTTCATTACTGATCATTTCACCAATCTTTATTTTTTGGGTTCGATCAGTTAGAAAGTCAGTAAGTATGCTGAGAGCCTTTCCCCTGATTCCGGCATGTTCCAGCTTCTTTACAAGGGTCGAAATACAGACAGTGTCAAACGCCTTAGCTAGGTCTAGGAAAACACCCAGACATTTCTGCCTTGCATCAACTTTTGCAGTTACGTAATCAACAAGTTGATTGACTGCGTCTACGGTGCTTTTCCCAGACCTGAAACCGAATTGCGAGTCTGCTAAAATTTTGAAATGCTCCAGGTATTTTATGAGTCTATGGTTCAGCAGTTTTTCTAAGATCTTTGATAATACTGAAAGTACTGAGATAGGTCTGTAATTTTTAACATCCTCTTTACCCCCTCCCTTATGAACAGGAGTTACTAGGGATTTTTTGAAGATTCGGGGGAAAATTCCCTGTTCGAAACATATATGAGTAAGTTTTGTAAGAGGTGGGACTAGTACATCTTTACCCAGTTTGAGGAGTTTGACCGGAATTGAGTCCCACCCTGTGGCACAGTCATTCCTTAAGTTATTAATCACAGATTCAATTTCGGCCTCGTCCGGGGATAGCAAAACCATAGATTGACTTGCAGCTGATGATTCAAATTTATATGAGGAACTTGGGCAATTTTGATTTTGAATGATAGTGCTCGCTAACTCCTTTCCAATGTTTGAAAAATAATAATTTATTTCCTCAATAGCATTGGGCGCGCCTGTTGCAGTTAGGAGTTTGTCCGCTGTTGTGTTTTGTCCAGTTTGGTTGGTAATGGTTTTAATAATACTCCAAGTATCCTTGTTGTTTTTTGAGGATTCTAAAGCGGATCTTTCATGGTTTAATTTTATTTTCCTAAGTAACAGATTACAGAAATTACGGTATCGTTTATATGTTAATTTGATAATTTGGTTTTTTGGGTCAGCTAGAAATGTTTTATGGAGATTATCGCGGTGTCGAATACACCGTAGTAGGCCAGGTGTAATCCAGGGCTTAAGTACAGTTTTCCGGTTAGATACTTTTTTAACCTGGGAGTATTGAGTTATTATGGACATCAAACATTCGACAAACCCAGTTGCAACCTCATTTGCATCGCGTTTTTCGGATATAAATGTAAAATCGGTCTTTTTAAGCTGCTCTACTGCAGCTTCAAAATTTACTTTAGTGACGTATTTACTGGGACATTTTTTGTAATTGATACCCTTATCTAAGCAAATTAAAACTGAGGCATGGTCTGTGACTGTTGAGTCCATTACTATAACAGTCGCACAACTAGATTTATTAATCATTGCATGGTCGAGGCAATTTTGTAATCTTGTCGGATGTGTGTGTCCCGGTAATAGGCCCAATTCGGCGGTCAGATTAAGATAAGACGAACTATTCCTGTCAGTATTGCTTGGTTTTATGTCAATGTTAATATCGCCTATTAAAATGATGTTGTTGGCTCTCTGCGTACCTAAAATGCTTCCTAGGGAGTTTAGAAAGCCGGCAATACAATATATGGATGGAGATCTGTAGGATGCTAGAATACATGTATCGGAATCAATTTTTAGTAAAAGAAAGTTGGCACCTATCGAATCTGGTTCTTCCACTGTACACTGTATAGTGCTTTTTACATAAATTGTGATGCCATCATTTTGGTTTAAGCATTTTTTACTGGAGTAAGACACGTAATTATCAATCCGAGGAATTGGTTTGTCATCACTAAGCCAGCACTCCGTCAAGATTATAATGTCCATTTCACAACACAACCTTGCTAATTGAGCTTGAAAGCCGTCTAGGTTTTTATAGATGCTTCGGATGTTCTGAGTGATTATTTTTAATGTATCCTTCGAGGTTTTTATAATAGTGTTGCAGATATTAGTATCACAGTGATGTGAGGATGCCACCGCGAAGTTATCAATTTGTGATGTGATATCAGTATTTGTATTAGCCATTGGGAGTCGTTATATTTTTAATGTTACGTGTTAATGCGCGAGAACTTATCTTAGGCCTAGTGTGATACACCATTAAGGCGGATACGCTTGGAGTGGAAGATATATGTATACTAATAATAATATTTTTGTGGTGTGTTAGTGTATTGTGTACTGAATTGTAGTTTTTGAGTGATTTGTGTTTAAATGTTACATAATAACAGAGCAGGTGTAGATAAAAAAAATATAAAACAATTGTAATTAAGTAAATGGAACATGCATTTTCATAAGCCAGTCATTGTTTTATGCTTGATTTAAGGTCATCCTCGCTTTTTATAAGTATGTGTTGAGAACCTTCCTTTTGTCGAAGAAAAACTTTTCCATATGATGTCCAGCAAAATTTGAAATTATTTTCACTAGCAAATTTCCTTGCCAAAAAGAACAAGCGCTGCGACTTCATAGTCAGGCTCTCTGATAGGTAAATAGGTTTTATATCACCTGGTATTTTGATATGGGCGGTGTTCAACTTGGCCTGGGCATTCTTGCGATTGTAAATGCGCACCTTCTGCAGCATATTTTCTTTCGTAGAAACTGAGATAAAGTCCACTATTATAGATGAACCACCACCCTTTTTACTTAAGCGATAAATATCCTTAACTTCGTGACGTTCTAGAGGGATATCCAGAACTTTTGCTGTATCCGATACTATATTACGCAGATCCTCTTTACTTTCTCCTTCCTTTTTAGGTATATTTCTAAATTCAATTTTTGTTAAACATAAAATCCTTTCTAAATTCTCCACCTTGTCTTCCAACTGATTTATATAGGTCCGATCGACTTTTCGGTCTCTTTCACTATTATCTAACCTTATTTTTATATCGTCGTATTGCTTATTGACAAACTCTATGGATTTCTTCAACTCTGCGTTCTGCGCTATAATTTCGGTCATAGATTTTTGAAGGGATGTAAATTTGATTCCGGATTGCGCATTAGACTCTTCCAGCAAATCACGGATTTCTTGCATAAAAGTGACTAATTCATGATCGTATTTACGTTTTAAATTACGTGATGTGACGTTCGTTCCATCCATACTGCTTAAATTAGGGGCCGATCCGGATAAATTAATAGTTGGTTTAGTCGTCTTAATCGTTTCGGAGTCACTAGCTTTAGACGCTGCCGGTGACATGCATGGAGGTGGCGTACGTCTCATATTGTTATTAGTTTCGTAGTGGGTAGTGGGTACCTTAAAATGTGCGGTGTCTCACTGTGTGTCGCGTAGCTCTCAGTATGCTGCGATTCGGAGCTGTAGATGAGTCACAACAGTGCGCGCAGACGTCGTTGTGCAAGCGGGATAGCAATTATGGGCAGCGTACCGTTCTCGCAGAGGTGAAGGCGGGCGCGCGGTTAACTAACACATCGCACTTGGTGACCAACGGGTATAGTCTTGTCCACTACGCGAGATTGTACACTACTTGTATTTGCATACAGGCGACTATTCCGTATTTGGAGAAATGCAAAAATATTATTTTTAATAAAAAAATTTGACACACGTCTACTCTCGGTCGCAGAAGCGGGCGAAGCGAAAACGACGGCGCTTTTGTATTTAAATTCGTTTTGAAAAGATACCAGAAATGGCACTAGTTGCTTAGAGCGGCGCTGTTAATTTAGAGTGACGTGTATCACATGACTGGCCACAACACTCTGACGCAATACTGAGTGCTAGTGCGATGTAAGTCGACGACGGACGACGGAGGCGCAGTATTATCATAGCCTCGGTCGAAGACATATGTGTGCGCTACGCGTTCAGTAGACTGTCTTAATATTGTGTTGCCTATTTTGTAGTAATAATTATTATGTGGTGATGAGAACTAAAAGTAAGATTATAGTGAAGTGCTAACGTTATTAGAGAGCAGTGGTGGCGGAGTGGTAACGGCTCCGACTTACGAGTTGTAGGTCGCGGGTTCAAAACCCAGCCAGGCGCAATACTTTGTATAATTTATTTCATTACCACTGCTCTTAAAACGGTAAAGGAAAACATCGTGAGGAAACCGGCATGTCCTAGAACCAAAAATTTTCAAAAATTGACTTGCTCGTCATATTCAGAGTCAGTTTCTATAACTGCGTCAATTTTAAAGCTAATGCTGGATGTATCGACTCTCATACATCCAACAGTAGCTCATACATTTAGAAATCGATTATATATTTTGTATGGCCCCGGAAACCATAATAGAAACAATGTGAGGTGGTCAAATTACAAATATTAAAGTATACAAGCAAAATTACACATATTTATTTGATGTTTTTTGCATTCAGTAGGTAAAAGTTCAAGACATCCCCTTCAAAATTCAGTAGGTAAAAGTTTGTCAAACACAATGTTCAAATGATCAAACGTGAAACTTAGTTTATCTAGAAAAAAATAAAAATGCAGAGCCGTTTCGAAATTTTGACAGTTGCGTGTTTCGATTGTTTCAAATAACAAACAAACGTAACACCATCTCACGGATTTTGTAGGTTATATTCGATATCTATCAGAAGAGCTCCGCAGTCCACCCATATTATCAATATATCTGCAGGGGCCACATTTCCGGCCATCGTAGGCGCAGGCTTGCGGACGGCGAGCAATGGGTGGCTCGCCGTCCAACCGTCCGGTAACCATCCGGATCGAGCCCAAGTCGTCGACGGCGCGTGCTGTTCCACGCGCGCCTCAAGGACATCTCCATCAGCAACTGTAGAGGCCTAGCAGGGTCGAAGCCTACTGGGGCCAAGGGTCTAATTCTGAAAGGAAGACTCGACCCTGGTACGAAAGGCAACGAAGGAACAAGAGTGGGTTTTTAGTCAGTAAAAGTCTGACACTATCTCCCGTCCCGCCCAAGGGCGGGGGATGTCATAAAATGCTTTTCCCACCGAAAAAAAAAAACCACCTTCTCTAGTCTATTATGGTAACTTTTTTTGCCATATTCATACTACATAAGTTACGCTTAAAGATGCGCAAATTAGCGTCAAAATATGGGAATTCCGATGCACGTTACTTTAAAATTTATGTTTTATTTACTGTTTTGCTTCGATACAGGGTTAAAAATGATAACACATCGATATCATTTGTTCACCTATCATCACCTGTTAACAACAGGTGACACAGACAGTGACATAACAGGCTGTTATGTCACTTGTCACGTGAATTCTACGCGGGTAATGTAATAAATTGCCATTCATTTTGTTCTTGGCGTTTGGCGGGAACGCTAACAGAAAATTTATTTGTGTAAGCCTGCCGGTTCTTAATTCAATTTTTTTTACCCGTAGAAGGATAAATGTAATATTACACAACTTTCACACAACGCCATCTAGTCTCAAACTAAGCATAATTTTTGCTATGAGTACTAGACTACTGATAAAAACATTATATATTTATAATTATATATATGTATACATAACATCGATAAATTATACCCAGAAACAAAATAAATAATCGTGCTCATCACACAAACATTTGTCTTGGGTGGGAACGAATCGGACCCACGACCTTCGGCATATCAGTCTGGGCCACTAACCACTAGACTAACAAGGCTGTCAAATGTGGATGGTAAAATATTGACCAATCATTTCAAGGAGTTTTTGTTTTATCAACAGTTGAATATAAAACGAATATTATCTTGAATTCAAAATCCCCTAATTAGGATAAAAATAAGCATAATATCGTTAGCGAGCTTAATGAATATCTAAGGATGTAATTATCTATACAGTCAAACGGGGTGAATAGGAACGCAGGGTTGAATAGGAACAAAAGTTTGAAGGGGATCTACGCGTTAATTAACAATTTTTCCCAGTATTTAAGTACTCCTATTTATTCATTAATTGTAATAAAAATAGATGCTTTGATAAAAATCAATTATATAAATATGTACCAATGTGAAAAAGCTAACAAAAGTTTGGTTCCTATTCACCCCTGCGTTCCTATTCACCCCGTTTGATGATACGTATAAAAGAAGAAAGTGACTGACTGATATATCATTGCACAGTCGAAAATATTGAGACTAGAATCGTGAAATTTTGCACAAGGTTTCTTTTTATATGAATGTTTATCTGTAATAAATATTTGAATAAAACTGGAACTATTTGCCCGCTGCGGTCTTCCCATCCAACTATAATTTAGGTGTCTTCAAAGCTAGAGTGAATAGGCTCTTAATAAACTAGTGCGCCTCACCATCAATGATTGCATCTCTGCTTACCATCAGGTAGGATCGCAGTCTAGCACTGGTTTATATCAATTAAAAAAATAATAATTTGAATTTATGTCGTAAGCGAGCACTATATATTTTTTTATAATTATTGATAGGCTCGCGTTTGACCACTATCTCACCGATGGATGATGGATGATGATAATTATTTCATTGATGGTAAGCGATGATGTGGCCGACGATGGAGCACTAAGAGAGGATTTTTCAAAATTCACTACGGGATTGAACGGGGTTCCAACGTTTATATTGAAACCTATTTTCACACGGGCGAAGCCGCTGGCAGAAGTTAGTTTATTTATATTTAGGTTCTACATACCAACTTTATAGAAAAAAGATTACTATTATATTGTTCGTGTAACCATCCAAAAACATAAACCTTAGAAGGGGCAGACTCATGAAACTGATCTAATTTAATAGAAATGTCACCGTAACACGAAATGGTATGGTTGACGCAGTGGTGCGTGTCACGGATTCGATTCCCACACGGAATAAATATTTATATGCCCTACAGATAGGTATTCTGGCTCTGGGTGTATTGTGAATATGATTTTATATGTTTGTGAAGTGTGAACGCACAAACAATATCGGAATTATTCCTAGTACATCGTTTTATATAAGACTAGATTCTGCCAGTAGCTTCACCCGCGTGAAAGTCGGTTTCTCCGTACAAACTTTGGACCCCCGTTCCATCTCCTTAGGGGGTTAATTTCGAAAAATCCGTTCTTAGCGGATGTCTACACCCTATAAGGTACCTACCTGCCAAATTTTAAGTTTGTAGGTGTTATAGTTTCTGAAATTTCGTGATTAATCAGTGAGTGGTATTTCTCTTTTATATATATAGATATATATACTAACTGACCCGGCAAACGTTGTTTTGTCATCAGAGAAAAAAATGGGGGATAGGAGCAGCTGAATAATAGCCTATAATCTATTCTCAGACCTAACAAACATACACAAAAAAAAAATCATAAAAATCGATAACAAACACTGAGTCATAAGATTTTTATATCTTTACTAGCGGTCCAGAGTAGTGGTGGCCGAGTGGTAAAGGCCCCGACTTACGAGTTGTAGGTCACGGGTTCAAACCCAGCCAGGCGCATTACTTTGTGTAATTTATTTCATCACCACTACTCTCAAAACGGTGAAGAAAAACATCGTGAGGAAACCGGCATGTCCAAGAACCAAAAATTCGAAGACATGTGACATCCACCAACCCTCACTGGGCCCGTGTGGTGGATTAAGGCCCATTCCCTCTCCTAGAGAGGAGGCCTGAGTCCCAACAGTGGGAATATTATAAGGCCGGCTATGCTATGCTATACTAGCGGTCCCAGCGGATGTTGTCATGCCTGAAAGCTGATGGCATTTTGTAAGAAAAAAATTAAGTACCCGATTACAGCACCACTTACCGGGTCCAATTGTATTCACAAAATTACGTTCAATCCATCTTTTACGTGTGTTTGTCACCTAACTCCTCCTAAATGGCTTAACCGATTTGGATGAAACTGTATGTGTATATCTAAGTGGGTCCCTGAATAATTAGAAAATACAATTGAACCCCATAGATGGCGCTGCAATTGGGTTCTCAATTTTTTTTCTGATGAAAAGCCTTCTGGTGGGACAACGTTTGGTGGGAACGCTAGTATTATTTTTATTCCTCTATGGTAAAGCACATTATAGTATGTAGTATAAAATACAGATAATAATTTATAAAATCATGATTCTTTACCTGTAACTATCCAAATAACGATGACATTCCCTCCAATAGCGACTGCAAGCATGGCTGTGAATAGACACACCCAAGAGTTGTGTGCCCAAGTCGGCATGGTGTTCGATGATGGTGTGGCCGTGGTCTTTGGGACCAAAATGGTAGCCGAGTTCAGTATGCTGCGATTGAAGTCCATATTCCATGTATACACCACCTGTGGGGAAACATAGTGCATTAGGAAATATATTGTCGGTATTATCGTAAACTGGAAGTGCGCAGCCAGACTGGTAGCGCGGTGCGGGGAGCGGCGCGGGTGCAGAAACGCGCGCGTTGTGTCTGTCCGCAGTCGAGCCATCATAACAACGCACGGGGTTAGCTCGAGTTGGTTTGAGATGCCCGCTCATTTGCCGCTTGCCGCCCGCGCTCTTACAGCGGTCACTTGTATGAACGAGCAATGGCGTGAGTGGCCCGCGCGAGTCCCGCGTCGAGCAGCCCGCGCCACTTCCGGCGCTCACGTGCCCATTATGGACACTCCAAAGAAGTTTTTATGATTGAGTTTACCACGCCGCACCCGCGCGCGGGGCATCTCTTTTGCAGTCTGGCTGAACACTAAGGAACAGTTGAAAGCATTAAAAGTAGTAAGTTTAGTCTAACAGGGGTAAGCTGGTGAGCTAAATAGTGATTGTAGATCTACAATCACTATTTCATCAGAAATGACGTTAGCTCGTTGTGCAATTCCACCTACTTATTTTGTGGGCACGCCACAATTATGGCGGTAAGTCCCCTCTTTGAGGAGTGGCTGGAAAGATCACATGGTGTCCTTACCTTCCGCATGACGCAGGTTCTCACCGGACATGGTAAGTTCGGGAGGTTCCTGCACCGAATTCGTGCGGAAAAAACGCCTGGGTGCCGCATTTTGTGGACCGCCCGGAGGACACGGTGGAGCATACGGTAGAGGTGTGCCCCGCCTGGGCAGAGCACCGCCGTGTCCTCGTGGGGCGATCGGCGACAGTGATCTCTCGCGCTGGGCCTTGGTACAGGCCATGGTCCGGAGCGAGGAGGAGTGGCAGTCAGCGAAGCAGTAATGCTAGCAAAGGAGGTGGCCGATCGCGTGAGGCACCGGTCCTCACGCCCCAACCACCACCGGGATTCCGATCCCGATTTCCGGCCTACATAGGCGCGGGCTTGCGGACGGCGAGTAATGGGTGGCTCGCCGTCCGACCGTCCGGTAAACGTCCGGACCGAGCCCAAGTCGTCGACGGCGCGTACTGTTCTACGCGCGCCTCAGGGAGATGTCAGCAAATCGTAGGGGCCAACAGGGTCGAAGCCTACTGGGGCCACGGGTAGTGTGAAAGCGAAACCCGGGGCCCCGGGATGAAGGCAAAGAAGGAACAGAAGTGAGTTTTTAGTCAGTAAAAGTCTGACACTATCTCTCGCTCCGCCCAAGAGCGGGATTTGTCATTATTTTCCCACCTAAAAAAAAATAGGAATAGATTAGTTGTGAAAACTAAACACTTGTAGAAATACAAAACAACAACAAAAAAAACACATCTAGGTAAGTAGGTACTTCCAATGCTCTACAAATTCTAAATTTAACTAGTTTCCGACTCCAATTAAGTTACTAAATTTATGAGTAACAAGTATCAGGTGCGGTGTTGCGATGGAGCTGAATCCATAATCCAGTTTGAGCATCACTGGCTCACATTATCGGTCTACGTATCTTATGATCCAATTTGTCTATTTGAGTTAAAACGGTTCCTGATTTAATTATTCCATAAACTAGACCCTTAATTAATCAAAAACTTGATTAGGATCTACACTGATATCGACTATCGATTAAAAGGTATTTAAGGACGTATGAACATCAACAAAGCAAAAGGATTATGGAAGAATCGTGTTTTCTTTTTAATCTTGGAAATAATCATGTTTTACGCGCGCCCATTCTGCGCGCGCAGCCGTAATGTTTTCAGCACATCAGCGATTTCCAGCCACAGTAAGCGCGGGCTTGCAGACGACAAGCAATGGGTAGCTCGCCGTCTGGCTGTCCGGTAACCGTCCGGATCGAGCCCGAGTCATCGACGGCGCGTAGTGTTCCACCCGCGCTTCAAAGAAATGTCAGCAAAACCGTAGGCGGGCAGCAGAGCCGAAGCCTGCTGGGGCTATGGGTTGTCCGAAAGGGATCTCCGAGATCCTGGAACGCAAGGCATAGAAGGAACACAGGAGTGGGTTTTAGTCAGTAAAAGTCTGACACGCCCTCCTACTCCACCTTAGAGCAGGAGAAATCATTGGATGATTTCCCGAAATTGATTTGAACGAAAACCGAGTACTTGTTCTGTGATTTCGGTGGTCTCTCCGGTCCTATGCCCTTAGCTCTCGCTGGAACGCCCATACCAATCTGCTCCGACTTTCGGTACCTCGGGTCGCTTATCCAAGGAGATGGCGAGGTAGACCGAGACGTATCAAATCGGATCAATTCAGGATGGATGAAATGGCGACAGGTCACTGGAACAATTTGTGACCCACGGATGCCCCCCAAGTTGAAGGGTAAAATCTACAAGTCCGTGATAAGACCTGTCATACTGTATGGATCAGAATGTTGGGCTGTGAAAAAGACGGATGAAAAAAGATTGCATGTAGCGGAGATGAGAATGTTGAGATGGATGTGTGGTGTGACGAGAATGGATAAAGTGAGAAATGAGTATATTAGAGGAAGTTTGAAAGTGGCGCCAGTGACTGAAAAGTTGAAAGGGAATCGTTTGTCTTGGTATGGTCATGTAAAGAGGAGAGATGAAACGCATGTTACTAAAAGAGTTATGAGTATACATGTGGATGGGTGGAGAGGGAGAGGGAGGCCAAAGAAAAGATGGATGGATTGTGTGAACAGTGATATGAAAGAAAAGGAAGTTAGTGATAGCATGACGGTTGACAGGATAGAATGGAAGAAAAAAACATGTTGTGCCGACCCCAAATAAGATGGGACAAGGGCAGGATGATGATGATGATGATTTCCCACCTAAAAAAATAAGCACCCACGTAGGTACTTTAACACCATGATGTCCCTTTTACTTATGGTCTACCGGTGTGCCAAATATTTAACCAAATACATTCCGATGTTTGAGTGTGAAGGAGAAACAAAAAAGTACAATTACAAAAAAGAAAAACTTATATTTCGGACAAAGTCCATATGTGGTTAGTATACACACAACTCAAAACCTATTGTTATTACTTATATCTACCAGAAAAAAAAAACAGTATCGGAGCAGTTAATAACAGTACTTTTTTTAAATAAATCATCACATGATTTTCCCAGGATTTAGAAAATGCACCACAATTAAAAGCTGCTGCAGTTTCAATGAACTTTGATCTAGCAATAATCCTCGCTTTCAACTAAATAAACGATCACACCTGAAGATTCATAAGTACTATAACTTTTAAATCCACAAAATACTTGAAAACTTAAGGCCTAATCTCAACACAACATCGAATACATTTAAAAAGGATAATGTATATATACGAGTATTTCAACCCAAGTATAACTATTGTAGGTTTATCTATTATCTGAAATCTCAAAAGGTTTCTACTTAGCCAGTCTTTCAAATGCAAATGAGGAATAGAGTGTGAATATAATAGCTTTTAGGGGTATTAGTAAATGTAATCAAAATGAACCTGTAATCAAAACTGAGAAAACCTAAGTGAAAATGGTTCATACAAATGTTAATTCTAAAAATAGTAGTCAAATAAATATTAATAGTCAAGCGCAAGCCTAACAATCGTAATCCGTCAAACGACTCCTAAATATATTTGAAAAACCTGGACTCGCGCAGTGAGGGTTCCGTACAAACTTGAAAGGAAAATTGCGGTTTACGATTTATGACGTATTAAAAAAAAAAACTACTTACTAGATCTCGTTCAAACCAATTTTCGGTGGAAGTTTGCATGGTAGTATACATCATATATATTTTTTTTAGTTTTATCATTCTCTTATTTTAGAAGTTACAGCGGGACACACATTTTACCACTTTGGAAGTGTCTCTCGCGCAAACTATTCAGTATAGAAAAAAATGATATTAGAAACCTCAATATCATTTTTGAAGACCTATCCATAGATACCCCACACGTATGGGTTTGATGAAAAAAAATTGTTGAGTTTTATTTCTAAGTATGGGGAACCCCCAAAATTTATTGTATTTTTCTTGTTTTATTGTCGACTTGTAAAGTCGACGCGGGGATGGTCGTTTTAAATGTACACAAATGTCAATCAATACTATATAAAGAAAGAAAAGAAAGAAAGAAAAAAAGAATTTATTTGGTACAACACAAGGCACAAACAATATTAGGTAACACGAAACAAAAGAAAATTAAAAAACAGAAGCAAAAAAATATAGTTGTATGCCTCACGGCTGCACCAAAATAGGTCCAGTTCAGCATAAATGCTAGGCAAATAGTGCCTGATGCTGGTTTTTTTCAACTGAACCTGAACCTACCTGTATATCTATCCTGAAGCTTACCGAGGAGTCTGACTCGATAATTATATATACTGCCAAGTACTGCATATATATTTGACGATGTATTACATCCACATTGTTATGGAAAACGAAACATCTGTATTCTATAACAAAAATAAAATACTTTCTAAACTTGACACTGACTGAGTCAACAAACAAAACGAACCTGTAGATTTGCCATGCTCACTTTCCTTACTCTACCACTACTCTTCGGTTAAAAAATTCACCAACAAAAAAGAGTTCATCCAAAATGTTCACACTACTCAACACGAACTTGTAAAGGTTTTACTTAACATGCTCCCAAAAGCGGATATCGGCATGTGAAGTGAATTGACTTTGACGTGAATACCCGCATACAATATATTAGAAATAACCGATGTGGAAAGTGTTCATACACCTTGAAATGTCGCAGCATCCTGAAATGTAGACACGTAATATAATTATGTTACTTTTGTGTGTTCGAACGTCGATATCAAAGGAAATTTCTATGGCATGTTGTGAGAGGATGACATTTCAATCCCTTGGGTAAAATTGGGTTTTGTATTGGTTTCGTCGTAGTCATTTTTTTTCTTTATCCTTCGTGTATCTACACCCGCATGATCGGAGGATTCTCCCTTTTCAACGGAGGTTTGCGCAATTTTACAGTCTATTCCGCATACCTCTAAACTGTTGGCCTTCGACTATGAATGTCAGCGCAGCCTTCGTGTAGCTACATCGTGATGTCATCATCACTTCCTCAAGCTGTCGAGCAGCAAGCCATAAGGCCAACACCCACTTTAAAAAGTATCTTGACCACCAGCATGCCTACGAGTGGAACACGTCCACTAATTTATGTACCTTTTTTTTTCAATTGATGTAAACTAGTGCTTGACTGCGATCTTACGTCACAAAAAAAAACTGTTTTACAATTCGGAAAAAATCTTCGTAATTCAATTCGGGAATCAAACTGTTTTCATAGGTAAGTTTGTGCGGAACCCTCAGTGCGCGAGACCGACTCGTACTTGCCCTTTTTTATTGTTGATAGGTTGTTGTTACGCGCTTGACCGCTATCTCACCTGATTGAAAGCGACGATGCGGTCGACGATGGAGCGCACAGACCTAGAAGTAACCTATTCAATCTTGACTTAAAGATCCCCGGGTTGTAGCCATCAGGAAACACAGAATCCGGCAGGGAATTCCATTCCTTGGCATTTTTTAGAAAACATTTCTCTACGTAAAAATTATAATGTCAAAGATAGTACGACTTGATTCTCCAAAAGTCCTTGTTTTATTTACCTCAACATTTGCATTATTACAATAAATTCATTCTCGTGCGTATTCCCCGAGTATTCTTTCTATAAAAACATGACAGCCTTAATCTGAGTGACACGAAAATCTTTATTGAATTTACGGATACATCCTAATCCTATGGGTTTCCTTTTTAAATATTTTAATATCTTATGCCACAATTGAAAAAATATACACCACTAATTTCAAATTAGTAGAAATACTCATAGGGCTTATTAGAAAAGGTCATGTTGTTATTTATATAGTTCAATGAATAATATTCATAAACAGCAAAGTTATTAGCATTTGTTTATTTCCCAAAATGTCACTCAATTTATAGAAATTTATATACAAGCTATTGATTATTATGAACGAATGAATGTCGATCAAACTGGAAAAATACTGCGCGTCGTATTATATTTTCTAGTAGTAATTGTTATGAATAATTGACTATATTATGAATTTACCAATTATGACAAATCGTGGATAATTTTTGAATTGAAGTTTTTTTATTTATTTTGATTACACAAATAAGATCAGTAATGGGTACAGATAGAGCCCCATTTTTTGGTACTAATTAAAAAATGGTAGTGTATAACCCAGCCTGCCCCTCTACGCCACTTTTTGTAGGAAATCTTTAAATAACTTCTCCCGCTCTGGGTGGAGAGAAAGAGTGTCAGAATTTTACTGACTAAAACCCACCTCCGCTCCTTTAGTTGCTCTTTACGTTCCAGGGCCGCGGTAGCTCTTTCGAACCATTTCACAACCCCGGCAGAAGCACTACGCCACTACGCTGCTCTTTTCATCGGTTCACAAACAAAATGTTATGTCCGTATTGAAAACCCCAATAACATAAAAATTGAATACAATTGGTGAAATGATCGTTTACCAGTGTGAACATATTACTGCGTCAGAGTGTATCGTCGTTGTGATGTAATTTATTTATTTATTTATTTAGACATAGGAGAACCAACAGCTCTAACAAAAGATAACAATAATAACGTTGTTAATTGTTATAACAATAATAATAATCCTTTATTATCAGGCATCTAAGGCCCATAGATAAAATACACAAATAATCTTACAATTTAACAAATTAATACATTTAAAAGAAACTATATCAAATTATTAAAACTATAAACTATTGTACACGAAGTGACGGCGTTGTGTTCCGCTGTGAGGTCGGTATCCTTCCACGAAATCGTCGATACACGACACCCTTCGGCCAAAATTTTCCTTTGAGGAAGGTGTCCAAATGATAAGTCAGCACCCGCACCACAAACAACTTGAAATTGCACGACTCTCAAAGTCCAGTTCGTCTTGACTTGTACATATAAACACACACATCATGAAATGCTGTCAACAATAAACACACATGCAATTGCAGTAATCCCGGAAGATTTACTATCATTTATTGAAGAGTTCTATCTCCAAATATTAGAATTAAATAGGACCTCCACATTATTCTCTTCTAAACAAAAGAGAATCCTCAAAATCGGTTAACATTTGGCAAATATCGCTGAAAAAGATAAAAAAAGCTCTTAGTTGCATTGAGAACTATCCCTAAGTTTCGAAATTAACCGACTTAAAGACTGGCTATTGGCCTGACAGGAATATTTATTTAGGAACTTCTAGACAGACTCACTAATCGCTTTGGGTCTTCAAGTTTGTTTGTTCATCTGTCAGGACGGATTCTCAATTAGATCGGCTTGGACGTGTTATACTTCAGAATTATATTATGTTCCTACATGGTATTCTAAATTTGGTATCTGAAAACAGTAAAAGTTGTATTAAAGCAATCCTTATTTAAGAGATAGCATACACGAGCAACTTTAGTCTCCGAAACTATTTTGTTCCTCATATCAAGTCTACGGGATTCTGCGAAAGTGCGCGAATATAGCGACTCGACAGCTAGGAGACTTTGGTCCTCGACTTCGGCGACAAACCGGCGACGCAATTATCGCTTCATCTATAATTGGTAGCAATATTTTACGATAAAGCCACGTCGCTGTCGTTTATGAATGTAAATCGAGGAGATAGCCACAGAGACAAAAAGTTTGACTATCCCTAGGTAAACTCTCGAAACTGAAAATATTCATTTTTATAATTTCTATTTTAAGCTTCGCTTAAAGATATTTTTTAATGTACGTACTAAAAAAACGATAATTATCAGTGCATAATGCTTTTTTGAAATCGAATAATATCGGAACGTAACAGTTAAGCCGTCGTATATGAACGGAAGTTAAGTATCGCGACCATACGCGGTAGTGCAAAGTGACCCGAATGAGACGAAACTACCGGTTTTGCGAGTGTTTGCCGCACATCGACACATGCCGCCGCAGGCTGATTGGGGTTTTGTTTAAATTGTACAATAAGTTATGGCAGTTTCGATATTTTTTGGTGCGGTAAGTATTCAAAATAATATCAAAAATACCGTTTCAGATTGTGTACCTACGTGGAATTTTAAATGATGTAAACTATCGATTTTGGCAGTTCCGATGTTTTGTTAAGTGCGTTTCCTTGTAAATAATCGAAAATGCCAGTTTCGATAGATAATGTCAGTGCAGTTACGAAGTATATTATTATATAAAAACTATTCATAATTAATAAAAATATTTTTGACTAATGATTCTTAAACCCAACCTTAGAAACCAAACATTATATACAAATATAGTCATTAATGACAAAGTTATGCATAAAATAAACTTCAAATCGCTCTCCTGTAAAGTAAGCTTTTTCAATTCCGAAAGTTTACTTAGGGACAGGCGGTTTGTTGTCAACTAAGTTGCTCTTGTGGTGTGGTTGACTCCAATATGTTATGTCAAACCTAAGCATAAAACTTTAATAGTATTGAATTGTTGCTTGAGAACCAACATCAGGCATATTCGAGTGCCTACCTAGATATTTAGCGTAAATAATGAATCGTTTTCCTGGGAATCAACAAGTGTCTCTGAAAAAATAAAAGTGAAAGAATATTTCCTCCACATTTAGGTTTGTTCAGCGTGGACTCGTTTCAGCTTGAATAGTTTTTAATTTTCCAGTATGTTAGACTTTATATTTTTTCAGCTAAAGATCTGACGATATTTTTTTTTTGGTAGGAAAACAATAAATAAATAAACCCTCCCGCTTTGTGTAAAAAAAGGAGTGTTTTTTTTTTTAGGTTGGAAAATCATCCTATGACAAATCCCGCTCTCGGGCGGAGCGCAAGATAGTGTCAGACTTTTACTGACTAAAAACCCAGTCCTGTTCTTTCAGTGTCAGACTTTTACTGACTTAAACCCACCTGTGTTCCTTCAACACTTTCCAATAATCCCGCAGCTGGTCTAACTTGATATCCTGATTTTAATGTCAAGTAACCATAGCCACTTTACGTACACAGCAAACAATAAAAACCGGCCAGGTGCGAGTCGGACTCACACCTATAAAAAAACTTTTTATAAAAAAAATACAACCGACTTCAGTGTAAAAAAAAAACACTGAAAAGTGCAAAATAACTTTAATTTCGGAAGTCGTTGTTTCTTTAATAGTTTTGTCTCTTCGTTATTTAACACTAACTTCCGAAATTAAAGTTATTTTGCACTTTTCAGTGTTTTTTTTTTACACTGAAGACGGTTGTATTTTTTTTTTGTGAAAAGTTTTCAGTTTTCAGAATGTCATCTCATGACATTCTAATAATCCTAAACACGCTTAGATTAAATAAAATTAAAAACAGAGTTCCGGTGCCTAACTTCAGGCTTCATCATCAGATCAATTCGATATATTCCCCCTCTACTTTCAGTTAGTCATCGACTGCACGTATAAACAAAGCAATTGTATCCTATGAGGAGTTCTGTTCCATATCTTCGAAGATCATGATCAGATCATAACAATATTTCTATGGGACCAACTCGGAAGCATAACCAGTCAAACAAAAAAAAAATTTCAAAATCGGTCCACAATTGACCGAGAAATCGGTGAACACACATAAAAAAAAATACATTCAGCCGATCATAGAATTTCCTCCTTTTTGAAGTTGGTTAAAAAACGATCGACGCGGATCCATAAAAACGGCAAAAATATCACGTTTGTTGTTCATACAAGCCCCTTAAATATTCATTTTATTCTGTTTTTTAGTATTTGTTGTTATAGCGGCAACGGAAATACATCATCTGTGAAAACTTCAACTGTCTAACTACCACGGTTCATGAGATACAGTGTTTTATTACCCTTTGGGTAGGAAACGCTGAAAAGGCAATTGAGGACCCTTTCCAATCCGTCTTTTGCCGACGTGAGCAAGGTTCAAAAGTTTGTTTTTGTCATCCAACATAGTATTTGATAAAGAGGCAATGGCAAAAAAAGAGAGATAACGCCTGAACGCTCTGTTGGCATTTGGTAATTTCCGTCACTCGAACAAATTTGGCAAAACTTGTTCCAGGGAAAAAATTTTTTTTTTTAAATCTTAGAAGTGTTTTTGAAAACTTATTCATTGTTTAGAATTTCGATTAAATGTGCAAGGTTTCTATAGGGTGACTGGCAATTAGTGTACGATACTTAAACATGTGATTGTGCTCATGATAACAAACAATTTTTATTATGGGAGCAAAGCTGAAATCGCGAAAAAAATATCAGCTGTTCAGTACATTAGGCAAACATAAATGTACTGAACAGCTAATTTTTTTTCGCGATTTCAGGTGTGTTCCCATAGTAAAAGTTGTTGGTTATCATGAGCACAATCACGTGTTTAAGTATCGTACACTAATTACCAGTCACCCTATATAAATATATTTTTTAAACTTATGAGTACATTTTAAAGGGCCAAAATTCACACAAAGTAACAGATTTTCATTAGTCTTTAGTGAATTAGTGTTACACAAATTTTTATATTGATTTTACCACCACACATAATCCACCACCACCATACCACTATCACCAAAATATATCTGTGTTTCCAAAATATCTAGTGAAAGATGTGTAATGACGTCATAACCACGTAAAAGCGTTTGAATGGGAATAGTATCACGGGTTGGGCGCTCTTAAAAGTTAAGTGAACACTTGCCATGCAGCTTCATTTTCAGGTGTAGATATACTAAAATCCTTTGCTTTTTAGTTTAAGCTGTAGCTATACATTAACTTTAGTTTTTATTATAAATAATAGGTGCAGTCACGGTGTCAGCACTTCTTATATAGGTACATCTAAGAAGTAGATGAATCTTATGAAGCCCAATGATTTCTTTTTCTACCCATTTGTACATATTTTTATTTTAAGCTTGTATACATAATTATCACAAGCTATGATTTATATTAGTTAAGATATTTATAAATAGTTATATAATATAATTCCATCTGTCGTTCTGCAAGCAAATCATGGACCAAAGACACCAAGAGATAGAGTATGGTCACGAGGATGTCAAAGGAAAAGATGGGCAGACCTATTCATAAAAAGGCTAGGACCGGACTGGATGTCCAAAGCTAGAGATAGGAAATACTGGAAAGAGTTGGGGGAGGCCTACGCCAAAGAGGCGACTACTACGTTGAGTTTAGATAGTTATAAATGAGATTAACACTTCATACAAACTGTGATAAAACTTTATTTTAAATAAACTCAAAATGCTAAACCAAAAATAATGAAATAATTATAAATGCAATTTTTTACTTAAATAATTTTATATTTTGGACATTTATCATGAATTTTATTGTATTGTATTTTTAATTTTTGACTATATGATTTTTATTTTATTGTATTTTTATTTATTTCATTTTTATTTGACATTTATTATTATTGTGAATTTGATTGTATTATTATTATTAATTTGTAATATATTTTGTGTAAAATTTGGTAAACTTTTATGGTATAAATGAATTGAATTAGTAATGCTTAATATGAATTTAATGGAATAATGATGTATATTTTGAGATTGATTATGTAGTAGAATAAATGGCTTTTTATTTTTATTTTATTATATAATATAATTAGTATATATGTCATAAATCATGGTTGATAATTTTATAAAAAATGTATAATAAACTACATTTACACTCCACTAAACCTATACTAATCGGTAATGATGCATCATTCGAGTCGGTACATGGAACCGGTATATGGTGGACATCCCACCCATATGTACATATGTGTGGGATGTCCACCATATACCGGTACCGGCGTTTTGTACAAAACGCTTCGGGAATGCATTTATTGTACGTACAGCTTTTTTTTCGGTGGGAAAACCATCGAATGACATCCCCCAATCTTAGGTGGAGCGCGAGGGTGTGTCAGACTTTTACTGACTAAAAACTCACTCCTGTTCCTTCGTTGCCTTTCATATCGGGGCCGAGTCTTCCTTTCAGAAGCAGACTCTTGGCCCCAGTAGGCTTCGACCCTGCTGGGCCCCTACGGTTTGCTGACATCACCTTGAGGCGCGCGTGGAACAGTACGCGCCATCGACGACTTGGGCTCGGTCTGGACGGTTACTGGGCGGTTGGACGGCGAGCTACCCATTGCTCGCCGTCCGCAGGCCCGCGCCTACGGTGATTGTACGTACAGCTAAGGAGTGGAATTCCCTGCCGGAGTCTGTGTTTGCTAATAGCTATAACCTAGGGGTCTTTAACTCGTTGAGTAGTGTAATTAGAGACACAATAGTAAGACAATGGCGCCCGAGAGCCGGCGTTCGTGCGGGGATCAACAGCTTAAGTCAAGAGTGGTTAGGTTACTTCTAGGCAAGCGTGCTCCATCGTCGACCACATCATCGCTTCCCATCAGGTCAGATATTGGTTCAACACGAACCCACCAAACAATAATTTAAAAAAAAAAACATAAAACTTATGGAAAACACTTTTCAAAAAAAGCATACTCAATACATTTGTGTTTTAAGTATTCGGGTCAGTGCTGATGGCATTTATTGGGTAGCACAATTTACCGGCTGCAACAGGATTTACGCTCCACCGAGCACATGCACTAGGCTGAATGACTTATTTAAAAATATGAATACAAACTCAATTTTCATACTTTTATAAAAGTAAATAACACTATAGGTACATACCTAACAGTATATGCATAAGACATTATTTGTGCTAAACCTTACTACATTCCTACATAATATATACAAAAAACAAAAAACTGTGTACAAAAAATTCGACTTCACTACAAAAAAAAACACTAAAACGATCAAAATAACTTTAATTTCGGAATTCGGTGTTGAATAACAAACAAACAATACCAGAAACTTAGTTAGATTTTTTATTTTACACTTTTTAGTTGTGATACACTTATAGCCAGAGCACCTATTTCTAATGACAATTACAATTAACCCAAACACTGCTAGGATATACTGTTTTATTATGAAGTTCGCGCTTCCATCTTCCGACTCCATTATGGACTCCATCATCAGATCAGTTTGATAATAGTACCTAAAGTGCATCCCATGACAATTATTATTCTAATAAGCCCAAACACGGCTTAGAATACATTGAATAATTACGGAGTTCCGGTGCGTACCTCCATCATCATCATCATCGATGATACCATTTTCAACAATACTATTCAGAACCATTTATTTATTTGTATTGTCATAGTTGCTTACCTATCTTCATTATTTATGCGAGTGTCATTCACACACAGTCAGTGTGAAGTTCCGTTGGTCATTTCTGGTCTTCTTCACCAGTTCCACTTCATCAAAATGTTACTTTTTGACTGTAAACGCTTAAGTTCTCGATGAAAATACCATAATCACTATATCGTTGCCTATAATATTTGAGAAATTCCCTCCATAACTCATGCATGGATCTTATCATCAGAACTGGATTTTGAATAAAATGAGATCAATCTGGAAGCATAATCTTTCAGGAAAAAAATAATTATAATACTGTCTATAATATACGGAGTTCTGACGTAACAAACATAAAAAAATAAAACTGAATTGAGAACCTCGACTTTTTTTTTTTCATTTCGGTTAAAAATACCTACACTCAGGTGACGAAGCACTCCTCCATATCGCTGTCGTCGGTAAATGTACCCAGAAGACTGACAACATTGCCACGTTAAATATCAATGCAATTTTTTTGGGTAAAGAGCGAGGTGGGTATCGATCAGTCGGTGACAAATATCCTAGAAAAGCCTTGAAAATGAGACGCGCATTTGGACCCCATGACCACATTTTCAGACATTATAAAGTTGAAGCCTAAATCAACGTCTGTGATACTTCAACAAAGATCGAAAAAAAAAAAATGAGGAATGTTTTGAGCAGACATGGTACCTGAATGCGGATAAGTAAGGTTTTACATTAAGGAAAAGACCAAACTAACCAGGAATAGTCTATGTGTAAGAAGAGTAAATGACTAGAAAGCTAATTTAGATGACAACTGAAGGAATACGAATGGATTTTAGTCAATAAAAGCCTGAAACTCCCTCTCACTCTCTTTTTGATGACTTCCCATAATTAAAAAACCAAAATGTCGACCATTAGACGATATGATACGCTGACCTCTGACAAAGGCAAGAGAATGTTGATTCGACACCAATTATTACCAGTCCAAACAAGAAAGATATTGAAATCGTATTCAAAAAAATATTCTTCGTTCAAAACCTCTAAATTGGAAACGAACACTAAATTGGAACAGACAAAAAAAAGTGTCAATATTTGCAACTATCTTCGTTTGATGGGTATTTGCCAAAGTTGAAATCCAAAGGTTATGGAACAAACTAAGGTGCAGATTGAAAGGTGCAAATTGATAGATGTGATACAGATGAAATAAATGGTCTGTGATGTAACTTAATATAAATGTTTGTGTTGTAAGTTTCCTTAATTATACCTCTTTTTTACGTATGAAATCATCAAATGACTTCGCCCTCTCCGGGTGGAGCGAAAGGGAGTGTCAGACTTTTACTGACTAAAACCTACAGTGTTTCTTCCGTTCCTTCGAGCAATCCACAGCCTTGGCAGGCATCGATCCTAACTGGCACTGTCAATACATTTGAAATGTTTTTAAGGCGCGCGTGGAACAAAAAGGTGCCATTTGAACCTCGGCTGCGGATGCAGGCTGCGAATGCAGGTAGCACACGCATGACACGCAGCCGTTGCCTGCATCCGCAACCGGGAGTGATTCCGAGGCTGGCTGCACGTGCTGCCAGTCGCAAATCTTTTATTTAATCCAATATGAGCGCTATCGGCTCCTAGTAGTGATTATTTCGGACTTATCTAAACAGGTTGGAGTGACGTAACTACGTACACATTAACTTGTGGCCGCAGAACTACTGCCCCCTAGCCAAGTTACAACCGTTTCGTTTCGATTTATCTCAACGCTCAGTCACGTAGTCAGAACAAAGGAATAGGAGGCGTGGCCGACTCGAGGCGATCAACGAAAAAATAAACGAAACGGTTATAACTTGGCTAGGGGGGCTGGTCTGCGATCGACTGCAGCAGCACGTGCGGCCGCAGCCGCGTTCGGTACTACAACATAGAAAACCAGTAGTGCAGCTGCAGCCGGCTTCGTGCAGCCGCCGCATGTGCTACCTGCAGCCGAAGTTTGAATGACACCTTAACGCGCCGTCGCCCTGAACTTGGTCCTTACCGGACAGCTAGACCGCGTGCTACTTATTGTTCGCCGTCCGCAAGCCTACGGAGGCCGGAAGTCGCTGCTTCGGCTTTGACTGGAAGACGATCCTACCATAGTTGGGATAGAATTAGGTTTTTTTTTGATAGGGTCAGGTAGAGAGGGCATAGCTTAATTATCTAGCCGTGAGCTTGCTGAAAGGTAATTGTGTACTTTTGGAAAAAGACTAAAACTTTTAAGACATTTAAAAAATAAATGACTGTTTGAAATCAGAAAACTTTTCAATTTTCTGCCTGGCTGGCTAGAAGGTAGACAAGGGTGGCTAAATTAAATTGATTGCGTTTGCCTTTTACCATTTGCCTCAACTATTCCAAAGTTTGAGAAAGATTTAATAAATTTATAATAAGTAACGGTAATCGTAAAATATCATTAAGTGCACACGTGTGCCACACACGCCTATCTGGGCGCGTCGGTCTCCATACATTATACCAGCAAAAGCAATAGGGTGCTATTTTTACCTTTTGTGTATGGATCCCTAAAAAGATACTTGTTTAAAGGGCCTATTACACTATTCGATATTCAGACAGTCTTAGTCGATGTCGCGTAGTGTAATAAGGGTTAGAACGGTCTTACTCGGAACAAAAAATAAGACAGTCTGAATATCGTGTGCTGAATATCGCGTAGTGTAATAGACCCTTAAGTATTAGTCGTCCAAGTGAAATAACTATCTTCATTACTTTAGACTATAAACTCAATTTCTATGACTAATTACTTTAAGATCCGGTTGTAAGTTAGCGTCTATCAGCAGAAGTAATTAACTTAACTAAATGGGATGTCTGTTCAATTAACAAAATAACTAGGCTTAATTAAACCAGACATCTTAAGTAAGCTGTTAATTCTGGCAAGGCAAGAGTTAGATAGACAGATAGATTCTTTATTGTACACTCCCAAGTAACAAAGTTCTCCTGTAGTGCATAGTTTACAGGCTCACAGCACTAGTACCTCTCTCTTAGTAGTTCTAGGTTTTACTACCAAGCTTATAACAGGTTACACGGAGTTCGTTTGGGTTTATAGTACATCTGTTCTTATAAGTTGACTTATACTCGTATATAGAACGAAATTATAGGCGCAGTAAAGGCTAAGATGGCCTATAAAAGTTTTGCATAGGTGTAAATACACTTGAGAAAACTTGGTCCAGTAAGTTACACTTATAATCGCCTACAAGAAATAATTATAAATCCGCTATATGTGTCATACGCCAGTAATAGTAATTTATAGAACTAAATGCACTTAGAACCATTTGTATTTGTTACTTGACCTTATAGGGGTGTATAAGTCAACTTTATGCGCCAATTTTAAGTGAATTAGTTCTACAGTGGTTTCTTTTAAGAGTAAGTGTACCTGGTATTATTGTGGACTCTCGAATGCTGTTATAGTCTTAATTTCTGTATAAAGGTTTCTTATAAAACTATTCTCGTAAATCCTAACTCGTTACAATATGGCGCGACAATGCTGTTACCTTAGGACTAATATTATTTTAAACACAACTTAGTAAATACGCCGTGTTCAAAAGGCGAACAAAAATAGAGATGTAAAACACAATATACTTCACCGAAAATACTTACGCGTTTGCCGTGCAAACATATATGTACATATAATATTACGTGCGAAATACTTGTTAATACATTTTATATAAAATAGATGATTACCTTTTATTTTTTTATTTTTTTTCTTCACAATCACACAACACAACAAAAAATCATAAATGTTTGAAGTAGCTAGTAATAGAAGCGCGGAGTACGTTACATGCCTGCCTGGTTCTATTAAATGCTCATAGTGAGCTTCGCGGGAGCAAATGGTTCTGCGGAGTCTAACTATAAGTGTATTATGGGCTTAAGTCGTGGTGACTGGTTCTATTAGATGCTCATAGCTGGCTTCGCGGGAGCAGATAGTTCTGCGTAGTCCAACTATAAGTATGTTATTGGTCTAAGTGGTGCTTGTCAAGTCTACTATAAGTGTTTTATTAGCAAAAGTACGCGTATAAAATGGGCCCTTTTCCGTGGTTATAAACTTTTACTAGCCTGTTATAGACCTGGCTCCGGAACCACTACAAGACCACTTTTTGTTACTTGCAATTACTGTAGGAGTTAATTCTTGTGTTAGCCTATAAAAACTTTGCAGTGGTTTGATTTTGAAGAGTCTATGTCTAATTGACAATGCACGAGATTTTTCAACTTTGAAAAAACAGCATGCTTTAATTTTTTTTTCTTCTAATAACAATTTTATTTAATTCTATAAAAACACTTAACTAATTAAAACTATACACTAAAGGCTACTCCTAACTAAAATATGGCGTCATAAAACTCCTCCGCATCGCTGTCGACTGGAAGTGTGCCCAAAAGGCTGGCGGCATTGCCACGTTGTATGGCAATGCCTGTTCTCTGACCGAGGTAAAGTCGAGGTCGAGGTAAGTCAGCCCTTGGGTCACGCGAAGTGTCAACTAAGCGTTTGGATAGTTCTTTAAAAAGGGTATGAGTACTCGGACCCCACGGCCCCAGAGTTTCAACCCCAAAAGGCTCAAAAATATAACTGCCAACGAGGTTGTTATATTTCCGCCGCTTGAGGTTCTCCACAGCCGCAACGACAGCACCAGAACAGCACGAAGAGCCAGGAAGATGGGATGGTGCAAGTTAAATAATTTAATTGATTTGAACAAAACGTAATTAAAGTCATGAGTAGTTGGGGTCGTCAGATGTCACAAAAAGGTCACGGAGACATAAAATATTTATGACGAACATGATATGATAATGAAGGCAACGAATTATTTAATGTGTGCATCAAAAAGCCAATGCTTCATTAAAATAATTACTAAGGAAACAACGTGGCACGTTGCCGTTATGAAGCAAGTAATCGAATGAAGTTCGTAAAACATATTTTCGTTCATTAAAACTTTGAGAATCTAGGCTTAATTTGTGTCGCTGGTGCCAAAATTTTCCTGACCTTGCTTCCCAATTAAAACATGCTTAAATTGCTTACTTTTTAATACAGCTTTGAGAATTTTATATTACCTAAACTAATGATATAAATGGGTTAAATTATTATTTATGTATGTGTAGGTGGTAATGTCTAGTGTTGTTTGACCAATAGCAATATGAACTGAGTGCCATTGACTGCTTTTACTGGTTTTGGTTGGATAGGAAACAAAAAACGAAACCGTGGGAAAAAACCAGTCATTTAAATACCAGGAGTACTACTATATTCCGTAGAAGCATCGGGCGTCGGAAGTCGTAGGGCGTTCTTTTGTATTTTGATATTTTCTGCATGCGGGGCAATCCCGCATGCGTGATGAAATCCGCACGATAATAAAAACACCCTTAGGCCTGCGTTATTGTTCGAAAGAGTTACCGTGGTCCTCGCAAAGGGCAACCGAAGAAACACAGGTAGGTTTTAGTCGGTAAAAGTCTGACATTTTGTCTTGCACACAGAGCGGGAGAAGTCATGGCATGGTAACTCTTTCAGACAATCCCGCAGTCTTAGCGAGCATTGGCCCTACTGAGCCTCTTCGGTTTTGCTAAAGGACAATACCGGGGAATGTTTTGAATACGTATACTTCATTCACAATAAGATTAGCATAGCATAGTATAATCAGCCTTTTAATGTTCCCACTGCTGGGGCTCAGGCCTCCTCTCTAGGAGAGGGAATGGGTCGTAATCCACCACGCGGTCCCAGTGCGGGTTGGTGAATGTCACGTATCTTCGATATTTTGGTTCTCTAGGACATGCTGGTTTCCTCACGATGTTTTCCTTTACCGTTTTGAGAGCAGTGGTAATGAAATAAATTACACAAAGTAATGCGCCTAGCTGTCACATAACAAATCTTTTTAACCACTTTTTTGCTTTGAATACCGTCCTTATGCCTACGGAATAGAAAATAAAATCGGTTGAATAGACAGTAAAAAAGTTTGTTTAAAAGTCAATCTTACTGTGAATGGATTATAGGCATTTATGTTCAAAGTTCCAATTGATTTGAAGTTCCATAAAAAGTTAAGCAGCTCGTCTATATAGGTAGCACCAATAGCAGCTCATTTATGGACTTGTTTGTTGTTATTTTCCCGATTTCTCGTTAAAGTGGTTGTACATAGTTGGGAATGTTAAGTTAATAGTTGTTCCGTAACTTTTAGTATGTGTACAACGCTGCCGCATGCAGAACATTCAGCGATTAAAAGTTTTTTCATCCATTCCGAATGTTTATTTATGTCGTACTATTTTAGTGTTGTGCCGGGATTTTTCGATATTTGCATGGACACTAAAATACAAAATTGTTACGTTAAATTATACCAAACTAGCTTCTGCCTGCGGCTTCACACGCGTGAAAATAGGTTTCTCCATACAAACTTTGAACCCCCTTTCCTCCGCTTAGGGGGTGAATTTTCTTAGTGCTCGCCTACGTTATGAAATGAAACCTTGTGCAAAATTTCACGCTCCTAGTCCCAGTAGTTTTGGCTGTGCGTTGATATGTCAGTCAGTCAGTTTCTCCTTTTATCTAAATAGATAACTATTGTAAAGATATAAATGGGTTGTTTTTCTTTTTCGATAATTGTTTGTCCCCCCGAAAAATAATGTAAATACCTTATTTAGGCTTGAAAATTTTATGTTTCTCAATTCGTTTTTATTCAAGGACTAGCTACTGCCTTTTTCTTCACCCGCGTGAAAATAAGATTTTTTTTTAATTGATAAAAACTAGTGCTTTACTGCGATCCCACCTGATGGTAAGCACTGATGCAATCGTTGATAGTGAGGCGCGCTAGTTTATTAAAAGCCTATTCACTCTAGCCTTGAAGACACCTAAATTATAATCGGACGGGAAGACCACAGCAGGCAAAAATTGTCCCAAAAGAACATACTCTCGGGATAATAAGTATGTGCTATTCTAGGTCATGGTGTATTTTCATATGTATAGTATTTTTTTTTTGTATTAATCTCCAGAGTTCGTATCGAAGAATGTTAATGTGTAGTCCAATGAAGGTATAAATAATCTTGATAAAAAATTGTTATCAATAGTAAATTACCTAATTTATTATCTTAATTTAAAACTAATATTAAAAGTACTGTGTTGTCTATAAGTAGCACTGTGGCCGTGAATGGCACGACAACCAATCAGAGCGCGAGGATTTGCGGAAAGGGAAAAAGCGCGGGATTTTTGGCGCGTCGTGCCATTCTGGCGGGCTTGCAGTCGTGCATCATTTGTTCTTTCTAATTATACAAAACCTAGAAATTTATTTGCCAAGTATATTTGGTTTCTGTGTTGGAGAATTACAATAAGTAAGTACATGCACAACTGTCTATTAGTTCCACTCTTGCTTAGTTTACCATACATTTTTGAGCCGAATATTTTTAAGTACCACGTTGGGCGCCAAAACTACCCTCATAAATAGGAAGTTCAGTTTTGATGCAGAATGACATTCTATACATTGATTTTACTGTAGTCAATGCCGTACTAGTAATAATAGACCTAGCCTATCGATTTATCGTTGGTGCTGCGTGCTACTTTAGGCTATGCTAGTGCTACCGATGTGTATTGGTGGATTTATTTGAACCATCACATTGATATTATGTATCTTGGACTAAGAAATAGAGTACTTTTAACCCGAGATAACATTTGCTTGGGATAATTTTCTACTTTCATGCGAGCGGAGCCGCTGACGCAAGCTAGTCCAAAATAAAAGAAATAATAAAAAAAATATCGGTGTTATGTCAAGTACACGGTCTATGTTGGGCGCCAATTTTGTTTGAAATGTGGGTAGGTCAACTACCCACATTTCAAACAAATTCAGTTTTGATTAAGTCAAGTTAATAGAAGTAGTGTGTACCAATAAATTAAGCATCAAATAATAGGTATTGGTATCGAAAATAATAATAGCTGGCTAATCAATTTATTATAAAGTAGAATGCTTCATGAAAGTTTGAAGAGCCGAATTTCTCAGAATCACTGAATACTAAATCGACGTTAAGTAATCTATATATCTAAAGTTCAAATTGTTTCACAATTTATTTAACAACGGTCTACACATGCCGCAAATTAGGTTGAAGTAATTCTAAGTTAAGAATTTTTGCGTTGTCAACAAATGCCTTCATTTGTAGCAAATGTTACAGTTATTTATTTGTTAAAATTTCACGTAACATAAAGGAGCAAAGGCAGACTAATGCCTTAGGCATTCATGACCAGTCAACCTAGTGTGGTGGAAACACATGGCAGATGTATAAATTACCCTCTTTCTGGCACAGTCGGGTAAAAATAGAAAATGTTATTGAGAAAACAAGAGTATAAAAGTATATCTATTTATAATTAAAATAATCGTTTTCTAAACGGCTTGAGCGATTTGAAAGTTTGATTTGTATATTTGAGTCGATCTCTGGAAAGTTTGAAAATACAATAGGATCTGATAAGTTTTTTTTTTTTTAATTGATATAAACCAGTGCTTAACTGCGATCCCACCTGATGGTAAGCAGAGATGCAATCATTGATGGTGAGGCGCACTAGTTTATTTAGAGCCTATTCACTCTAGCCTTGAAGACACCTAAATTATAGTTGGACGGGAAGGCCGCAGCAGGCAAATTGTTCCAGCCCTTCGATATACGCGGTATAAACGACGAAGCAAAATGCTTAGTCCGGACCGTTGAAGTTTCAACAACGTAAGGGTGGACACTCGCCGTACGTCGGGTTGGTGGTGGGTAGGTGGCGCTACAATCGGGTTTTATTTTTTTTCTGACAAATACCCAATTTTCAGGCAAGGCAACGTCTGTCCAGACCGCTAGTATATACAACACTAATTTTTAATTAGTACAAATATTTAAAAGGCTCATTAGAAAAGGTCTTGTTATTATTTAAGTAAAGTCTCAAAAAATAATATTCATAAACAGCAAAGTTATTAGCGTTTGTTTATATCCCGAAATTTCACTTATGAAAATATTGTACACTATTCGTTATGAATGAATGTGATGGTGATCGAAATGGAAAAACAACTGAGCATAGTATTTTCCTGTAGCAATTGTTATGATTGATTGATTCAATTATGAATTTACCAACTAAGACAAGTTTTGATGGAGAATTTTGGAATTTCGTTTTTTTACTTTTGACTACACAAATATATTTATTTATTTATTTATTTATGTACACACAAACACTTAATATCGAAAAGAACAAATACAGATAAAAGAGTACAAAGGTCCTGCTTATTTCTAACGAAATTTCTTCCAGCAGACCTGCGACAGGAGAGTTGGATGAGAAATGTAGACGCAGTGTGTATAAATAATATAGAGAAGAATTAAATAGATTAAATTATCTAAATTAAACCTTATAATACAATAATATAATATATATATCAATAACAGTAAATAAATGTACGCATAAATAGAAACAAACATAGATTAAATTATAAAAATACATACAAATATAATATATAACTTACGAGATGGTAGAGAGGTAATGTTCTTTGACTAGCTTTTTAATATATAATATAATATACTTTATTTCAGATATAGAAAATCCATAATGTGTTAGTAACAGAGATACTTAAACAACTATGTTAGTAAAAAAAAAAAAAAGTTTTTGAAGGCAGATATATTTTTAGCATCACGGATCTTAGCTGGAAGTGAGTTACATAATCGTACCGCATGAAAAGAGAAGGAGTTAGAATAAAAATGGATTTTATGGGCTGGGAAATTGAGATGGAATTTAAGGTGGGATCTGCATGGGGCATCGGCAGGGCGAGTGAACGAAAAACGAACACGCAAGTAGCCAGGATAAGCAGGGTTGAATAGGATATTGTACAGGAGACATAATACCCGAGTGTTCCTACGAAGACGGATAGGGAGCCACTTGAGATATAGTGAGTAATGGGTTCGGATAGAGCCCCATTTTTTTTTGTACTATTTAAAAAATAGTGGTGTAGAATTGATATAAAGTTACGTTAAGTTTTCTTGATTAATTATTTATAACCTGTATTTTCTATTTTTTGACAATACCTTTACTTAAATTAATGGTCCATGTTTTTTTTTTAGTTGGGAAATCACCCAATGACGTCTTCTACTCTAGAGTGGAGTGAATGGTCGTGTCAGACTTTTATTGACTAAAACTACACCTGTGCCCGTCAGTTACCCTAAGCGTTCCTGAACCACGGGTTTCCTTTTCAGAAAATCCTCGCAGCCCTAGCGGGCATCGGCCCTGATCGGGCCCTACGGTTTTTGACATCTCTTTGATGATAGCTAGCGAAGATGTAAAGTGAATAGAAAAGCCTTAGCCCAGACGTGAGGTAAAACAGTTTATAAAAAAATGTTTTGAGGCATAAATGCTATTTTTTTAACCATTTTTTCTCGTTTCTTTATTAACTACCATTGAAAAGAGTCTTAAATATCTTCCATTTATAAAACTTCAAAAAAAGAATACAAAATAGAACACCAATCTCTCTAGTGATTCTTTTTAAATCATTGAAATGTCGTGGTCCTTTGATCCGTCCTAAACTTAATAGGCACATCAGAAAGCCATCTAATAAAAGAAATTTGCTGTACAAAAAGAATAAAGCAAAAATCAGGGGCGTGTAAATATGTCAAGCAAGCGAGCGAAAAAGAGGGATGGTTCTATACAACCTATATAACTCCATCCCTTTAACAATTCAATTTTGGTCGTTAAATGTATTGCGTTAAGAGTTCGTGGTATTACATTAAAATGTATTTATTTATTGGTTCACCAACAATTGTTTACACTGGTATTATGCTAAAGGTAACATGCAATAAAATAGAGTACAATAGTGTAACAATCACTTATAGGTAAACTCCGCATGCTTTAATGATAAGTTGCATAATGAGAGAGAAAAAAAAAAAGCAGACATAACTAAACTAATCTAATCTAAAATTATTATTGAAAACACGCGACCTCATAAATGTCTAATCCAGATCGAGATGATATTTATAAATATTGGTTTTTAATTGGCTTAAAGAGTTAAAATGCAGATCAATTATGTCGCTACAACCATTAACCACCTTGCAAAATCGCGCGTAAGGAGAATTGGAGCATGAATGGGCAAGAAAATGGGCAGGGCATCTGAATGTCAAACTTACTTCCACGTCTTTAGATTCTTGATATTTGTTGAAGTCGTGTGTTGCGTAGAATTTTTTCCTTTCCAAACTTATGTTATACATAACGTCCATTCTGCACTATTTTAACGATCTCCATTGTTTTATATCACTTTTTCATCACAAATCTAAGCATTGTTCAGTAGTTCTAGAGTTTACGTTATTGCTTCATTAAAGGACCACATTTCACTAAGTTTGAAAATGTTGAGGATACCTGGAACAATGGAAAACATACTTTAATTTTGTTTTATTTAGAGACACTAATATTAAAAGGCGAAAGTATGTGTGCGTGTGTATGTACTATTATGTCGTAATAGCAAACATATTAGGAGTATTTACTTCGCAACTTTTGTTTAAGTCCTACCCATTACCAGTGTTAGTAAATAAAATGTGCTCTGTGGTTCTACCTAGATTAATTAAAATTTACTTTGATAAGTGGGGTCTCGTTTGGAGACCTTGACCCAACTTTTTTAATAATTTGTATCAAAAAGTAGCTATATCTAAAATCGAAAATATAGATATGTTCATATTCGTTCAATATCAATCAAGTTTTTTCTACCTTGATTGTTTTTTATGGTGGAAAATCATCCAATGACTTCTCTCGCTCTTGGGCGGAGCGGAAGGGCGTGTCAGACTTTTACTGACTAAAACCCACTCCTGTTCCTTCTTTGCCTTTTTTGCCCTGGAGTTCACTTTCAATTAACCCATGTCCCCAGTAGGCTTCGACCCTGCTGCACTCCTAGCGAAGTTGATAATCTGCAATCGTTAACGCTAGTCGAAAACTAATCAAATGTATGGGATGACCTCATCTCAACGTTAAGTCACGTGGTCAGAACAATCGAATAGAAAATTCGTTGCCAAATTCACATCGTTCAAAATGATAGAATGAATTTATTGTTATCGTTTCTACAATGTTCAACGCTACATCCTTTGTTATTGTAGAACGACGTTGTAGAATGAGCGGCCGACTCAGGCGCGTCAAAATGGCTACCAACTTATCATTTTCTACAATTGCTGACACCGAGGCGTTACCGATTGGAGAACGGAATTCGACATGAAACGGTTGTAACTTGGCTAGGGGGGCTGGGCCCCTACGCTTTGCTGACATCTCCTTGAGGCGCGCGTGGAACACTACGCGCCGTTTCTAACATGATTAATATTGGCTTTTTAGATCTGGTGGAAGGAGAAACTGTCAAATAACAGTATAAGGATGCACATACTAAAATGAGAAGTCACAGCTATTAGGTAACATGTGCTCAAAAGAGACTAGAGCTAAATCCTACTCTCCCTCAAAAAAAATAATTGGAATTCTAATTGCTGCATAATTTAATAACATATTTTGATGCTGTTTTCAGGTTTTCATTTGTTGTTTAGTATAAAAACACATTATTTTTTTTAGTGTAAAAGAATAAGTACAAATACCCAATTATTACCATGCATAATTATATGGAGTGTTCACGAAATAAAAAATCACTTTTAGCGATAAGAACACCCATTGTTAAGTATACCGTATTAATTTGTAGTTCCTACTGTATTTTTTATGGTTTGCAATAAAAAGTACATATCTATCGATAAAATATTCAAAATATTTATTTTATGTAGGCAACATAAAATAAATATGTATAATATCATATAACATAACATAATATAATATAATATAATATAATATAATATAATATAATATAATATAATATAATATAATATAATATAATATAATATAATATAATATAATATAATATAATATAATATAATATAATATAATATAATATAATATAATATAATATAATATAATATAATATAATATAATATAATATAATATAATATAATATAATATAATATAATATAATATAATATAATATAATATACGAAGAAGTAATACCGATAGTAATAGGAGTGACAGGAATAGTAGCAAAGAGCATACATAGATATTGTGATAAATTAGATTCAGGTATAAATATTCATATAATACAAAAGCAAGCAGCAATCCATACAGTTAATATTTTAAGTAAAGTACTGGGGGACACAGTATTTGTAACCAATTAGCAGGGGATCCGAACCTCCTTTTCCCTGAGGGTCTCAGGGCGGGAGCAAGGAAAAACCACCGGGAGAAAACCCGAGTAGAAAACACTTCTCAAAAAACCATAATATAATATATAATATTCTACAACTATCACACAACGCCGTCTAGTCCCGAACTAAGCAGAGCTTGTACTATGAGTACTAAACAACTGACAAACAGGATATTACTCGCCTGGTTTGTGTTCACGTCTTCCGTTCATAATGACTGCTGAGCAAGAGTCGCTTTAATATGTGTTTTACGTAATTAGTCACTAATATAATCAAGACGTTAATTTGTACCTATGCACGTGTTTGTGTGTGTTCGTTACTCCTTCACGTTTAAACGTCGGAACAGATTTGGATGACAGGCTCACGAGTAGAGTATATCCTGTAATAGCACATAATATGTTTTTTTTTTTATCTCGAGACTTGTTTTTTGTTTTACTTTTACTTGGGCTAAATAGTTGACGGAAGCTGGTAAGTCCCTTTAAGTAAATATAGATTTACATTTTTATAGCTAGCAGCTAGGAAACACCGGCCTCATCTAGTTTAAAAATGACGAAAAAAAAATTGACGTGTAAAAGTGTTTTTTAAACCTATTAACAAAATAAATATCATTTATCATTTATCATTTATACGAACACTGGGAGCAAATTTTTATAAAATACGTAGATATTTAACCACAAGTAGTAGTATTTTGAGAGCTAAAATATCATACGACCAGTCAACATTAGCCTTGAATCAAGAATTGGAGTCGTGGGAACTTGGAAGCGCCCTTTTAACAACATTAAGCATTATGGGGAAACTATTGTAGCACAGGGCACATTGCTCGCAGAACAGATGGTCGATGGGGACGAAAGGTCCTGGAGTGGCGACCACGTATTGACAGACGGAGGGTTGGAAGGCCTCCCACGAGGTAGACCGATCACCTGATTAGAGTCGCGGGAACCCGATGAATGCAAGACGCACAACATCGGTCATTACGGTGACACTTGGGCGAGGCCTATATCAAACAGTCGACTTCACGTTGGATTCACGTTTATCATCATCATTTCGGCTTAAATGATGACGATGATTGTAGCATAGCCGGTGGATGTCCACTACTAAACATAGACCTTCCCTAAACATGATACGTTCGGTACTTCTTACATCCAGCGAACAAAAAAAAAGTTTATGATACGAAAACACAAAGGAAAAGGAATGTGTAAAAGTTTATTTTAGCTTCAAGCTAACGTGTAATAGGATAACGCACACCAGACTTGTGTTCAACATGTGTTACGTTCATAATGGCTGGTGGAGCGCCCGGCGTCTGTAATTTGTGGTTGACGTTATTATTCACGCATAAAATACATACGCTGCTTAGTTTTTTTTTTTTGATGTTAGAAAATCCCTCTAATATTATAAAAGCCACCCATACGCACAAAGCGTTTTGAAAACACATTTATTATGCGTACAGCCAAGGAGTGGAATTCCTCGCTGGAGTCTGTGTTTCCTGATAGCTACAACTTAGGGGTCTTTAAATCAAGAGTGAATAGGCTACTTCTAGGCAAGCGTGCTCCATCGTTGACCACATCATCGCTTACCATCAGGTGAGGTGGTGGTCAAACGCGAGCCTATCATTAATAAAAAAAGGCAAAAGTTTGTGTATATGTTTATGTGTTTATCTCATCTTCACGGTGAAACTGCTAAAGGGACTTGGATGAAATTTGGCGCACGCGGAGTCTATGTCTTAAAATATCATATAGGATAATTTGTATCCCGATGGTATATTCCAGGTGGATGGTAAGTAAAGCAGCTGGCCGCACCACTGAGTGGTGGAGCGAAGGAGAGTGTCAGAAGTTCATTCAGTTGCCCTTAGATTTACAGGGTGGAGACTGTGCGAAGACTCCTGAAACCCTGAAAGGTATCTTTGGGCATATAACTTTTTTTTTAGTAGTGAAAATCATCTAAAGACAAATCGCGCTCTTGGGTGGAGCGCGAGACAATGTCAGGCTTTTGTTGACTAAAAACCCACTCCTGTTGCTTCTTTGCCTTCGTCCCAGGGCCTTCATTTTCACACTACCCGTGGCCCCAGTAGGCTTCGACCCTGCCAGGCTCCTACGATTTGCTGACATCTCCCTGAGGCGCGTGGAACATTACGCGCCGTCTACGACTTGGGCTCGGTCCGGACGGTTACCGGACGGTCGGACGGCGGGCTACCCATTGCTTGCCGTCCTCAAGCACGCGCCTACGGTGACCGGAAATCGGTATCGGAATCTTGGCGGCGGTTGGGGCGTGAGGACCGTTGCCACACGCGACCGGCCGCCTCCTTTACTAGCATTACTGCTTCGCAGAAGGAGGCGACCGCCTGCCACTCCGCCTCGCTCCGAACCATGGCCTGTACCAAGGCCCGGCGCGAGAGATCCCCGCCGCCGATCGCCTTCTCGAGGACACGGCGTTGCTCTGCCCAAGCGGGGCACACCTCCACCGTGTGCTCCACCGTGTCCTCCGAGCGGCCCACACAGTAGCGACACCCGGGCGTCACTTCCGCACGAATCCGGTGCAGGAACCTCCCGAACTTATCACGTCCGATGAGTACCTGCGTCATGCGGAAGGTAAGGACGCCGCCGTGAGGTCTTTCCAGCCACTCCTCAAAGACTTACCGCCATAATTATGGCGTGCCCAGCACTGGGTTACGACAGTCGCTGTCGCCATTCCACCATAAGATCCCGCCGGAACTCTATCCGCCATGCCGCGACTTGGCGCGGCAGCGGAGTTTCGCCTTAGGCATATGCCTGATTTCTGATTTAAGCAGTTGATGTTGATTATTTCTCAAACTCTACTTTAGCCTGAAAACCTGTACAAAGAGCGGTCAACAATGGATTATTATTCCTAAGACATTTGAACCTCAATGTGACATACCTTATAAAAAGCTTATTTATTACGCTACTCGATCATAATTAAATATGAATTTTTTAGGCTTCCGTTTTTGTAAAAAGCTGAAAAATCTTTTAGTAAAAACAAAACGCGCTTTTTTTATTTATTTGTTCCTTTGCAATATAATTATTAACGTAAATGTAGCTAAAATTGCCATACCTATTAAACACTTTTTATTATAATTAATTCAACTGCAGATATATGCAAAAAAGACATTAAAATTTGTAATATCAGATTCACTATTTGTCAACATGACGTTTGACGTTTAAATGAACCATCCGAAACACGAAAACGTCGCAGTTAGCGCGTTTACAAACGGGTTACCAGAAGAAACGGTTGTTGGTGAGCCGACGTCGATGTTATCGTGATTCGGAACGCAGTGCATAGAAAGAAAGAAAGAAAGAAAATTGCGTTTATTGGCGTTACAAAAAGAAGAAACAAAACACCTTAAAATTAAACAAATAGTACATTGAGTAATGCCAAAAGGGCCTCAGCTCAGCATAATGCCCAATGGTAACACAAGGCCACCACCTGACGCTGATTTTCAACTGCAGCCCTTGGGTGCCATATACTTGAAAATAGGAAATATTCATTAAAATCTAAAAAGAACACACAGATACACACACGCAGATACAAAGTTATACGATCACGTCAATTACTGGTTACTAGGCCTGTAAAATAATATTTATAGTAATACAAGCTTCTATTTTTTACACTTCACTTAAAAAAAAACGGAGGTCCATAAAATGTTATTTAAAGTTTAAAAAACTGGGCAAGTGCAAGTCGGACTAAGCACTAAGGGTTCCATACAAACTAACTTATGTGAATAATTCAATTACCGAATCGAGGTTTGAAGATATTTCCGAATAGAAAAAAGTTTTTTTTTTGTGACGTAACTAAACATTTTTAATTTTCAGATTTATTTCTTTATTTGTGCTATAAGACCTTGCTTCATGCCAAATTTCAAGGTCCTAGGTCAACGGGAAATACCCTATGAATTTTGATTCCCTTGAGAGTGCCGAAATATACGTTTTTTTGTGATATGAACGGCCTTGTCTTTTTTTTCGTTAACTTAGAAGTTTGATTTTTTCACAGCTTTAAGGAACCGTAGACTTGAGTATGTGGTTCTTATTTCAACTCGATACCTTCACGCGTTCTCGAGATAAAGGGTCTTGACAGACAGACAGACGGACAACAAAGTGATCCTATAAGGGCTCCGTTTTTTCCTTAAGAGGAACGGAAATCAAGAATATTACACTTTTTCAGCCAGAAGTCATATAGCTGTTCAATTTTTTATTATTTTTAGTCCAAGCTCTTTTATTGAATGTCCCTTTAGCATTAAATTAGGATATGAGATGTGCTTAAATCAAAATAATTCAGAAACCTACCCATACTCGTTTCATTTAAAGTAAACCTACGCAATGTTGTCTTTTCATCCCGAACGTTGGTTGGTAGATAATGCTTTGTGGCATTAAGTCTGCTTGTACATCTACTACGTGAAGTTTGTTAGCAAAGGAGGAGGCTGCACGTGCACGCGCGAGGGAGCGGCCCTCACGCCCCAGCCGCTGGGATCCCGATCCCGATTTCCAGCCACCGTAGGCGCGGGCTTGCGGACGGCGAGCAGTGGGTAGCTCGCCGTCCGATCCCAAGTTGTCAACGGTGTTTACTGATCCACGCGCGCCTCAAGGAGATCAGCAGAGTCAAAACCTAGTAGGGCCAAGGGTCTGATTGTGAAAAGAAGACTCGGGAAGACTTAGTCAGTAAAAGTCTGACACACCTCCTCGCTCCACCCAAGAGCGAGGGATGTCATTGGACGATATTCCCACCGAAAAAAAACTACGTGAAGTTTCATCACCATCTTCATGACCTTGTCCCATTTTACTTAGGGTCGGCGCAACACGTTTTTATCTTTCGCTTCACATAATCCATCCATTTTTTGGACTCCCTTTCCCTCTCCATCCATCCACATAAATATACTCATTACTTTTTCAGTAACATGTGTTTCATCTCTCTTTTTTATATGACGATGCTTAACGCGCTCGTGGAGACCAGCCCTGGGTTGAATTTGTTTGCTGATGAATGGAAGACAATATTATTAGAAAGTTTGCGATTCTGTGAGAAGACAGAGTGAAAGGATTAACGTATTTTAGTATTAATGGCTATTTTGCTGTACTAAATAAATAAATGTAATTTCAGTCACCGACGCCACTTTCAGACTTCTTCTAATATACTCATTTCTCAATTTGTCTATTCTCCACACATGCATCTTAGCTACACGTAATCTTTTTTCACCCATAATTTCACTGCCCAACCTTCTAATCCATACAGTATCTAACGTGACTTGTAAATAAATACATATTGTCTGGTCTCATATTTATTGAAATCCATTGGGTTTTCAAAGAAGATAGATAACAGTTATATTTTAGAATCCAGACTTACTTTATTGTAAACTAGCTGTCCTATTTTCTTAGCCTAGATTTTCATTACAATAAAACATTTCCAAAGGAATTTAGGTGTCTGGCTAATTAGGTTTCCAAGTAAACAATTAATATACCTAATCGTATTATTTATCTGAAGCTAATATTAGTCTATTCGTCACTTTGATAGCGTAAACACTTTTGCTTATTATTTTTAACCGATTTCAAAAAAGAAGGGGTTCTATGTTCGGCTGAATGTTTTTTTTTTATGTATAATCACCAATTTCTCGGTCAATTGTGGACCGATTTTGAAAATATTTATTTTTATTGAAAAGTTATGCTTCCGAGTTGGTCCCATAGAGATATTGTTATGATCTGATCATGAACTTTCAAGATATGGAACAGAACTCCTCATAGGATCACAGCAGAACCGTCGTAACAAGTAAAATTGCTTTGTTTATACGTGTAGTCGATGACTGACTGAAAGAAGAGAGGGAACATATTGAAATGATCTGATGATGAAGCCTGAAGTTAGGCACCGGAACTCTGCAATTAATGTAATCTAACCGTGTTCGGGATTATTAGAATTATCATGAGATGCACTCTGGCTATAAGGTAGTACCCATAACTAAAAAGTGTAAAATAAAAAAACTTGAAGTCGCTGGATTTTTTTTTTTTGTAAAAAGTCGAACTCTTCGAAGAAAATATTTAAACATTATAAAATTTATTTTTGAACAAAACGTTATTATTTATTTATTAACGTAATGAACTAATTGTGTGCTGCGGTATGTGGCTACGTATTTCAAACTAGTTTCTGCAAACGACTTGGCACGCATTAATCTAAAAAATTATCCTAAGGGAACATAACCCCGGCTGCGTTGGAATGTTTCAAAGAGGTATCGTGGTTCTTTTATTTTTTAGTTGATATAAACTAGTGCTTGACTGCGATCCCACCAGACAAGGTTAAACGCTTAGTCCGGACCGTAGAGGTTTTAACAAAGTAAGGGTGGATATTCGCCGTACGTCGTGTTGTCCGATGGTAGAAATGAGATGGCGGAATCAAGTCATACAATTCCCATGCACATTCTCCAAAATACATCTTGTAAAATACCGAAAGGCTGGACATTGAAATTATTTTATACCTGTGGCAACTCAAGATCATTTTTGAAACATAAAACGGCGCGATTTGTTTAGATTCCTGCTAATTCCATACTCAGCAAACAACACAGACGACAAAGGAGGACTCGAGTCACATTCTGTTATAGTGATGAAATATTTGGACAAATATTTGCGTGTAAGATTCTTTCTTAAGTAAATGGAGTTTCTTGCACGTTCTTCTCCATGAGATTTACGCTTTGGAATGTGCAACTAGCATCACTTTTCTGGATGACTGACTTCTTAACAACTAAAAGGATTAAGTAATAAATATTTTATACTGAAGTGAGCGGTTTTATTACATAGGAAAACACGTAAAACCATTGGTTCCACGCCTGGTCTCCACAATCGTGTTCTATTGAGAGAGCACCTGTGTTTCCGCATACATTTGTGGACTATACTTGGTACTATATCCTAGCAACCGTGACCAAAATTCGGTCGAGGGGATTAAACACTTTGGGCTTTGTCATTTGACAGTTAGTACATATTTAATGATTTCAAACACGACGATGCTCTATTGTTTTGTTGAAAATCCTACGGCCACGTTTCAGTTTAGCGTTTCTTCACTATTAAAAAAAAATGGCACTGAAAAAGACATTCATCACACTGATATTATAAAAGCAAAAGTTTGTGTGTGTATGTTTGTCACTTCTTCATGCTCGAACGAGTGAATGGATTTAAATCAAACTAACTTCTGCCAGCGGCTTTGCTCGTATGATAGATAAAAAAAATATTTGCTCCTGTTACTCAATGATAAAGTAGCATTCAACTGTTGAAAGAATTTTTATTCAATCGGTCCAGTAATTTTTGAGTTTAATTTATTACAAACAAATATCCAAATATTTACTCTTTCTAACATTAGTATAGATTTATCACACGGGTAGACCATGTTCTAGAATAGCAAATAGGTAGTCCCGAGAACAACCGCCCGGAGAACACGGTGGAGCATAAGGTAGAGGTGTGCCCAGCTTGGGCAGTGCGCCGCCGTGTGATCGGCGGCAACGATCTTTCGCGCCAGGCCTTGGTACAGGCCATGGTCTGAAGCGAGGAGGAGTGGCAGGCGGGCGCCTCCTTCTGCGAAGCAGTAATGCTAGCAAAGGAGGCGGCCGCCGCGCGATGGAACGGCCCTCACGCCCCAGCCTCCGGGATCCCGATCCCGATTTCCAGCCATCGTAGGCGTGGGCTTGCGGGTGGCGAGCTATGGGTAGCTCACCGTCCGACCGTCCGGTAACCGTCCGAACCGAACCCAAATCGTCGACGGCACGTAGTGTTCCACGCGAGCCTCAAGGAGATGTCAGCAAAACCGTAGGGGCCCAGCAGGGTCTAAGCTTACTAGGGCCATGGGTTCGCTTCTGAAAGGAAAACCAGGCCCTGAAATATAGGCAACGAAGGAAAATAGGAGTGGGTTTTAGTCAGTAAAAGTCTGACACGCCCTCCCGCTCCGCCCAAGGGCGAGAGATGTCATTGGATGATTTCCCAACTAAAAAAAAGGTAGTTCCGAGAATATGTTCCCCTGGGACAATTTTTTAACTTAACGAGAGCTATGCCGCTGGTAGCTGGTACTAAAGAACAAATGAATCGCTCATTATTATATGTATCTGTTTATTCTTACAAAAACTAATGACGCAAATTTGTAGCTATCATTTTAACAGCCAGTATTGAAGATATTTTATATCTTTAAGACTGGATGGCCTTGACCAGCACGCACCGTAAATCTTCTTTTGAAATAGAACTGACAGTAAATTATAAGTCTCTATTTCAATTTAAAGAAATAAGTACCGTGAAACACGCGAATTAGGTACCTAATAAAAAAAGCAGTTTTTATTATTCGATAAACGAATTAGGGTCAATTGTTTTGTAGAAAGACCTATATTTTATTTTGTTTTTAGAAGTTCTATAAATGCCAAGTTCTTTGCAAAATGATATTATAAGCTTGCTTTAAATTTTTCATGAACTATTCGAGCTGTGAGAGCGGATTAAGGTTTTTTTTTTACGTAGCATGGGTTTTTTTTTCGGTGGGAAAACCATCTTATGACAACCCCCGCTCGCTTTGTATGGATGGATTATGTGAGAAGTGATATGAAAGAAAAGGGTTAGTGATAGCGTGACGAGCATCGACTTATAGTGCGTAGTACATATATATCAATGGTGACGAGTGACAGGACAGAATGGAAGAAAAAAACGTGTTGCGCCGACCCCAAATAAAACGGGACAAGGGCAGGAAGATGATGAGTTGCCTTTGCATTCTAGGACCACGGGTAACGTTTTCAGAAGTCGACCTATGGCCCCAGTAGGCTTCGGCCCTGCTGGCCCCTACAGTTTTGCTGACTTCTCTTTGCGGCCCGTGGAATACTACGTGCCATCGATGACTCGGGCCAGGTCCCGTCGGTTACTGGACGGCCAGACGGCGAACTACCCATTGCTTGTACTCAGCAAGCCCTCGCCTACAACGGCTGGGAGTCAATAACTAGGTAATTTAATATAAACCTGTTTATGTGTGAGTTTTAGAGTTTATGAATTTTTTTGACAACTGATGTAAACAGGTGAGCTTTTTTGATTATATAAAAAAAATACCCCATATGCTACGCGTCGTCATCGATTTGAGCTGCTCCTGCCCTCCAAATTTTAAAAATTATTGTGGGTTGTAGTGCCAATATCTAACGCACGCGCATTGGTATTCATAGTATTGGTCGAAATAAACACACTCGAAACTCACACGCATGGTATATAAATACTTAATAAGTTTGATACTTCTAAAAGATATCAGAGAAGCTCTTTTATTCATCTCGAAAATAATCATCATCATCATCTTGTCCAGGGCCTCAAGTCTGCTATTACAATAGTGTCAGAATGGTCTATCATTGATTTCATAATTGTTCATTTTGACCAATTTGGTAATCTACTAATTTATTGGCGTCATTATGACTTTCCAATGGTCAACCACTGACACTCCATTGAAAGAAATGGCATAGAATCTGGTAATCTCGTACATAATGATAAATTAATGTTTGACGTATGCGGGAATCTGGTAAAATTTTGACAGTTACTTTGATACAACCAACCATTAGAACGTCATTGTGCAAACATTGCTTTTAATTTGTTACGAGACAGCTCGATATTGTCATTCTACCACAAGTGCATTGACCGATCAATGATCGAACATTATGAATTAGCAGATTACGAACTTTTAACAAAATCACAATGGGATTGTGTTGGAATGACGAATTTATAAAAATAGCAGACTTGGTCCCCAGGTCCCATGTATCTCACCATGTAAGCGCCGGCGCAATACGTAATTTTTCACCATTATGAATGTCGATCGTCATGCTATCACAGACTCTCTTTTCTTTCATATTACTCGTGACACAATTCATCCAAAATGACAAGTAATAATTGACACTATAAATTTGACTTAAAGATTATTTGTACAGGCCAAGAAGAAGAGAACTTATTCTCAAAAGTTATATAGTTAGTCCAATTAACAAAGAATAATTAAAACTGTTGAAACTTTCCCTTTATTACTTTGTTTGCTCTTTGAAGACACTATTCCGTTGGGAGACCTGTTTTTTTAACAAGATTTATCTTAGCTTCAGTTTTGATAACTCTAATAGAAGCTCCCAGGCAGAAAGGCACGATGTGACAACGATTAGAGAACCATTTATTTTCATACGTCGTGCGACCGTTGCTTTGAGTGTACTGCGTCAAAATCAGTCCATAAAATTAAGTGAAATAAGTGGTAATTTGCTGCTAATCTCGGCAAATTTTTATTGTGACATATACAGTGACTCTTGTGGAATCCAAATATATATGGTTATCATCAATTAAATTCAGTTTAATACTAGTATTTGCCAAAATACTTAAAAACTTTAACGTTTCTGGGTGTTCAAGGTGACCTTGTTTGTGACTTTGAGAACAAAGGACCTCATTAGTCGAGCTTATCGCAAGTCATTCATACAAAAAGACTCTAAATACTGGTGCTAAATTTCGAATCACAACTTAAAGTTACCGTGGTCGAGTGGCCGGCGGCGGGTGTGCTTTTTGTATCACTAGAGCTACTCGACGCAGCGTGCCGCCTGGTTCGAATCTCACAAGACGCAGTTCTTTTTCCATTTTTAAAAATATTATAATTTGAACAAAGATTGTTAAATTGAATATTATAACAGAAACAATACTATGTTCCATTCACCCGACAAGAAAAAATTCCATTCGGATACCGACCTAACGGCTGGTTCCGTGGCTGATTCCCCACTGAGCGGCGATCAAAACGTATCAGTCCGTAATAAACGTAAACAGCCGGATTCTGAGTGGACACAAGCTATAAATGAGTTGTCAACGGAGTTGAAGAATACAATCAACGAATGGCGACGGGATTTGGAAACAAGTATTAATAAAATATCTGAGAGTATGGTATCAATGAAAGCCGAACTTACTTCACTTAGTCAAGTGACGTCAGAGATAAAAAATGACATTAATTCTCTTCGATCGGAGCAATCAGTCCTGCGTCAGAGAGTTACAGAGTTAGATGTGAAGTGTTCTAGTACAACTGAACGAATTGACTCCCTCGAACGCTCGGTCCAGTTTGCTGCTGAGGAGCAAGCTGATCTCGGTAAAAAAGTTACCAATATTAATAAAAATATTCAAGAGACCATTGATTTAAAGCCTATCGTTACAGAGCTTGTGGCAAGGATTGATAATTTGGAACAGAGTGCCCGCAATTGTAACATTGAGATATGCAACATCCCTGAAAGGCGTAACGAAAACCTTGTAACCATGATGCAAAATATTGGGGCCATAATTAAGTGCAGTATACAACAAAATGACATTATTTCTATTCACCGTGTCCCACATGCACACCAGCAAAACAAGCCCAAAAACATCATAGTTAAATTTGGATCGCGTATACTACGTGACAACGTCCTTAGTGCACAACGGTTGTGCAAGGGATTTACCACGGCCCAAATTGGCGTTTCAGGAACATCTCTACCGATTTATATGCATGAGCACCTGACACTAAAAAATAAACAATTATTTCGTGAGTGTCGAGACGCTGCCAAACAACACAGTTACAGATTTGTTTGGGTTAAGCATGGAACAATCCTTGTCCGTGAAAAGGAGGGGACAAGGTCTTTTGCAATTCGGAACGCGAACGACATCACTAAAATCAAACCTGGCTACGCAGCACCGATTGACGGCCAAGGCGCTGTATCCATCGAAAAATAACTCTACAGTGAATAATCCGTCAATCTTCGGTTTGCTGCATAATCGTTGCGCACAGCTTTGGACTTTTTTAATGGTTGGTTTATTACTGACTTTGGTTGAACACTGCATAATATGCGGCCTTGTGAATTGTTTGTTAATGTTAGTCCATTTCTCTGAGTACTATGTTATGTTTCTTGTATTTTGTTCGCATTTTTTTAACCTCCTATTGTACAATAATGCTTTGCTAGTTGCGGTTGCGTTAATAGCGGTAAATGCATTTATGACCATATTCTATGGAGTTTTGCGCTGTAATGGCAGATAATCTAGTTATATATTATCAAAATTGCAGGGGATTCCGCACTAAATTGAATATCTTATATATGAATATTTTAGCCCATTGTTATGATGTGATAATTTTGACTGAGACCTGGCTGACACCCGAGATATCAGATAACGAGTTTATTGATGAGCGTTATATGGTACATCGGTACGATCGTGACCGTATTGCCACCAGTAAAAAAGACGGAGGCGGTGTTCTCGTAGCTGTACTGAAGAGTCTGCATTCAGTTAGATTGGCTCCGCCAATCGCAACCCATGCCAGCGTTGAGCACATCTTAGTGCAATTGCCAAGCTCAAGTGGAGGTAGGTGCCGAATTATTGCTGCAGTATATATACCACCAAAAACGCCAGAGTTTGCGTATGCTGAATATTTTGAACTTTTGCAAGCAATGCTTGGTGGTACAAACATTGATAATTTCTATGTGGTAGGAGACTTTAACCTTCCAGAAATCGACTGGATCACTTGTACAGATAGTACTTCATTATCTGCTCATGTTTGTAGAGGTAACTCCCCCGTTTGTGATCATATGCGTGCACTTTTGTCGTTCCTCAACGCTCATCAATACAATACAATACGGAATACGGGTGGGAAAATATTGGATTTGGTTATTGGTAACGGTGAATGCAATGTTTCTAGAGCCACAGACTGTTTACTGCAGCTTGACAGTCACCATCCACCACTTAATGTTTTTATTTCTCTAAGTGTACCATACGATTCGATGGCCCGCAAGGTGATTAAAAAATATAATTATTACAAGGCAAATTATGATGACATAAATGCGGATTTAAAGGACATTAATTGGGAGGAATTTTTAGGTAACCAAACCGTTGACGATACCTTGAACACGTTTTATGATGTTGTTTTCAGCATTATTAAGAAACACGTTCCATTCAATAACTGTAGATCGTTAAAATTTCCGGTTTGGTTCACAAAATCGCTTATTCATATTTATAAAAATAAAGCCAAAGCTTGGGTAAAATGGAAGATGTATCAAAATATCTCAGATTACGAACAGTTTTCCATTTACCGCTCCAGATTCCAAGTTGAGAGCAAAAATTGTTACAGAAAGTACATTGCCTCTGTAGAAGACGGCATCCGAATTAATGTCAAGCACTTTTGGACGTTCATTTCTTCCCGCAAATCCTCTACAAGCTTCCCTTCTATCATGCACTATAGCAATCTTTCAGCCAACACCCCTGAAGACATCTGTAATTTGTTCTCAAGCTTTTTCAATTCGGTATATGAGCCATCCACTTCAAGTCACAGTGTTTCATCGCAGTACGGAAAGTACTCTGAAACCTGTTCTCTCCTTAGTAGCATTCAGTTTACTGCCGATGAAATATTAAGTGCGCTAAAAGCATTAGATCCGTCAAAAGGCCCGGGGCCAGATGGCTTACCAGTCGTGTTCATTAAAAAGACTGCTGTTAATCTGTGTGTGCCATTACAATTTATTTTTAATCTATCCATTTCAAAAGGAGTCTTTCCCCAAGCCTGGAAACTCGCAAATATAACTCCTGTTCACAAGTCGGGACCTAAACAAGATATCGAAAATTATCGACCTATTTCGATATTATCGGTATTTTCCAAATTATTTGAGAGACTTGTTCATGATAAGGTTTATCCTATATTACATAATATCATAATTCCACAACAACATGGATTTGTCAAAAAAAGATCAACTGCCACTAACCTGATAACTTTTGTTGACTATTTATTTAATAGTATGGACTCTCGTATTCAGGTTGACACTATATACACGGACTTCCAAAAGGCGTTTGACAAAGTGGACCATCAACTGCTTTTGAGTAAAATTGCCTTTAATGGCATACGTGGCGACCTACTGAGATGGTTCTCTTCTTACGTTTTTAACAGATCTCAGAGAGTTGTGATAAACGGCTTTAATTCTGCGACCCTAAATGTTACTTCCGGTGTTCCTCAGGGCTCTATACTGGGTCCTCTTTTGTTTGTTATGTTTATTAATGATATAAGTACGTGTTTTCTAAATTCTAAATTATTACTATACGCAGACGATTTAAAAATTTTTAGACCAATTATTAATTTACGCGACTGTTTATTGCTGCAGGAAGACTTAAATAGATTCTCTGCATATTGTGTAAAAAACAAACTAAAATTGAGCATATCCAAATGCCATTGCATTAGTTTTACTAAAAATAAAAACTTAATAAAACATACATATACCTTGCACAATACAGAACTGGCAAGAGAAACAGTGGTTCGTGATCTCGGTGTTTTGCTAGATGACAAACTCCATCTAGATGCTCACGTTACTAAAATTGTAAACAATGCTTTTCGTATGTACGGGTTTGTAATGAGATCGGCTCAGGAATTTAGGCGTCCTAGTACTTATTTATACCTATATAAAACTCTGGTCAGGTCTCAATTGGAGTATGGGGTCCCGGTGTGGAATCCCTTCTATGAAAAATATTCTAGCATGATAGAAAAAGTACAACGTAAATTTCTAAAGGCCATGCACTACCGTTGTTTTCGCAGGTATGCATCTTATAGCGACTTACTAAATAAATTTAAACTTCAAGATCTTAAATCTAGACGTATAATGTTGGAATCGATGTTTCTGTTTGATTTATGTAACAATAAATTTGATTGTATAGATATAAGCAATAGAATAAGTTATGTAGTACCCAGAACAACTATATGTCGGGGTGTGCGCGCGCGACCGCTGTTTGCTGTAACCTCTTGTCGATCAAACGCGGGCGCGCGAGCACCCCTACGACGTCTTACCACTCAGTTCAATAGGATTTTCCAGGATATTGAGTTCTTTGCTGTCTCGGCTGGGAAATTTAGAAGTATTGCTCTTAAAACCATAGCAGGCTTAAGTACATAATAATTTTAAATCATGGTTCAATTCTTTCTCCTTTTTTTTTTTTTTTTTGCATGTATAACTTTCAGTTTAGTTTTATTTTAACATTTATTCATACTTTGTAGTCTATCTACTTTACATCGCACGATGTTCATGTTAGTTTAACTTCTTTTTGTATTATGTGGAAAATGTTGTTGGTTATACATTTATATTACCATTTTAGTTTTAAGTTCTTAACCATATTGTAATGTGTAACCGTTTATTTTCCCAAATAAAATAAAATAAAAATAAAATAAAATTTACAAATATTGTATTTATACTGGCCTGTAGGTCTAGTGTTTAGAGGCCCTGACTTTTATGCCGGAGGTCGGGTTCGATTCCCACCCAAGATAAATGTTTGTGTGATGAACACGATCATTACTTCTGTGTCTGGGTGTAATTTATCTATAATATGTGTGTATTTAGAAATATATAAGTATGTTTATCAGTTGTCTAGTACTCATAACACAAGCTCTGCTTAGCTTGGGACTAGAAGGCGTTGTGTGATAGTTGTGGAATATTATTATTTAGAAATACATAAGTATGTTTATCAGTTGTCTAGTCCTCATAGCACAAGCTTTGCTTAGTTTGGGACTAGGTGGCGTTGTGTAATAGTTGTTGAATATTATTATTATATGGAATATAATTATGTATTATACTTACATAATCACTAGCAACTCACCCCAGCTTTGCACGGATGTTAATTTTTTTTTTAAATTCTTGTCTATTGTCTTCTATAGTATGGATGTACAATACATTTAAACGTTTTTCATGAATCATTCTGGTTATTAGTGCAAACTATATAAATCGTTTACTTATTTCTTTGAAAGCGTATTAAAAATGTTGTTTGATACATGTGGTTTGTCACTGCAGCACTCGTCTCCATAACACATAACGAATTCCGCGTCAGTCGCAATGACCAACTTTCTCCACTTGTATCTAATAAACAGCCACGTTACATGGAACACGCACGGTACATATGAAAATGTTATGATGAAATCAAACGATGCATTTCGACTGCACCATAAAGGTCCATTTCAGCAGTATGTAAGTTAGACTGATGCTGTCTGACGCTGGTTTTCTTCTAAGAAAAGAAAAGATATTGTTCTACGAGCTTATTATAGTTCGTTGTCGCATCGTGCCTGTCTGTGAGAGCTTTGAATATAAGAAATTGGTCTCTTAACATTGCGTAATATCAAGTACTAAATTTTATTGGAACAGCAATTCTCTTTTTTTAAATAATTTATTGCTATAAAGTTTATTACATTTGGGAATTATCTCAATTACTTAGTAAGTTATAAGATTATTCATGCAAAAATTTCTTAGTATCTTGTCTTTGTTATATACAATTTTGTATACATATAGATCTTTTCGGTTGTGTATTTATTACTATAAAGTATATTACATTTGGGAATTTTCTCAGTTACTTAGGTAAGTTATAAGATTATTCATGCAAAAATTTCTTAGTATCTTGTCTTTGTTATACAGGGTGTTTTGTGCATCGTGTGCCAAATTGAAATGGTCGACGGGAGGGGTTATCTGCTATCCTTTCAGACACTTCTCATGCCCTGTGGATTTTTTTTAATCGATTTTTAATAGTTTTATGAAAATAAGACCCAAATTTTTCATTCAAATACTAATTTTAAAAAATACATAAGCCGTAGACTCTGAATTTTAATTTTATTTAGATGTGTATTGTATTAGAGTACTTTTAAATTTAAAATTAGTGACATCAGCTATAAAAAACGTGTTGCGCCGACCTCAAATAACGCGGGACAAGGGCAGGAAGATGATGATGATGATGAGCTATCTAGTTTTTTTTGTAATTTACTCGCAAAGTTTTAGACTTAAATTAAATTAAATTAAAGCTGTCCATGTTACAGTTATTTACATGACTATAAAAAAAAACCAAAAGCAACCGGAATCTTTCAACTCCCTCAAAAAATCTCTATTTTATCCTCTTGCTAGTGATGTGCCACATGCCATGAAAATCTTTTTATAACTTTGTGAATTCGAGATATACGAGACAACTTGGGGGAGGCCTATGTCCAACAGTGGACGTCTTTCGACTGAAATGATGATGATGAAGTATGTATACCTTGTTCATAGATATACATAGGTTCATTTGTAAATAGAAAGCTCGTGGCCAAAATGATAATACTCATACGGGTCGATCTCCAAAGTTAAGTAACCCTTGCTGAGCTCAGTATATGGATAGGTGACCATCTTACCATAGTGAGATTCCTCTGTACTTAGGAAAGTACGTTTAGCCGTTGAAGATCTTTAACAGTTGTTACGGATAGTCAGAAACCAGAAGGCCTAGTCAAGTTACGACCGTTTTGTTTCGATTCTCTTGTGTCGAATGCCTCGAGTGGGCAACGCCTCCGATTCCTTTTTGTTCTGACGTCATCTCAACGCTCAGTCACGTGGACAGAACAAAAAAAACGGAGGCGTGGCCAACTCGAAACGTTCGACGTTTGGTTTGACACCAGTCTTGCTAAGGGGTATAACTCAATTACTGGGTTGTGGAAGTCAGGCCAGGTCATGTAAGTCATCATCATCACAATTTCAGCTGTCTACTGCTGGACAAAGGCTTCCCCCATTGTAGACCCACAATGATTGTTCCTTTTGATTTTCGAGATCGTTACCATATTATAGGTTTACCTTGCGGAAAAACTTGCAACACTGCATTTTTAGGGTTCCGTACCTCAAAAGGAAAAATCGGAACCCTCATAGGATCACTTTGTGGTCCGTCTGTCTGTCTGTTTGTCAAGACTCTTTATTTCGGGAGCGCGTGGAGGTATCAAGTTGAAATGAAAACCATATACTCAAGTCTGCGGTCTCTTGAAGCTGTAAAAAAAATCAAACTTCTGAGTTAACGAAAAAAAAGATACAGCCGTTTATGTTGCAAAAAACATATATTATTCCCGTTGACCCAGAATCTTGAAATTTGGTATAAAGCAATATCTTATAGCACAGGTATTTGAATAAATCTGAAAACAGTAAATTTGTTCTTACGTCTTTAAAAAAAAACTTTTTTTGTGATTCGAAATAATCTTCGAGAATGTCGGTAATCTTCGTTCTCATGCGGATAACTTCATTCTAGTTTTGAACACATAAGGAAACTCTGAGTAAGTATAGCCTCACCCTTTGGATGACTTCAACTCTTCAAATTAGGCCAATTTAATAATACTAACATTATAATCGACTGCACTCGGTTGAATTAAGAGCTGATTATTAATTGGGAAATGGCTTGATAGATTTAGGGTTTTTTTTTGAGGTGGGAAATCATCAAAAAAACTTCTTCTACTCTAGGTAGAGTGTCTGACTTTAACTGGCTAAAATTCTCCCGTATTCCATCAGTTGCTTTGCGTTTTAGAGCCACGGCAATACTCTCGAACATTCCCATGTTTCAGGAAGTGAAAGGATCCATTAATATAGCAAAATGTCTACCATGGGACAGATAATGGAATATAAAAAATATGTGCTGCGTTATGTTCGCATAAATCGATAAAATGCCACAGCTGATTTTCTTTCGCTATTTCAAGGTTTGCCTTATAGCAAAAGTTGTTCATAATCATGACTACGCCCTTCTACCTCTATAAGATTGACAGCAAAGTCTTCTTGAGTCATTGAAATGTCTCTCTGCAGTGAACTGTGACATATGGAATCTATATTAATAATAGCTGACTCAGCAAATGTTGTTCTGCCGTATAAATTATTAAAGAAAACAATGGAGATTAAAGAAAAAAAATTCCTACGGCCTATTCTCAGACCTACCAAATATACAGGAAAAATTTCTTGAAAATCAATCAAGCCGTTTGGAAGGAGTTCGATAACAAACACTGTGACACGAGATTTATTTATAGCAATATGTTTTTTTATATAGCATCATCAGTCTTTTAATATTCCCACTGCTGGAACTCAGGCCTCCTCTCTAGGAGAGGGAATGGGCCGTAATCCACCACGCGGGCCCAGTGCGGGTTGGTGAATGTCACATGTCTTCGAATAAGTCTAGTATTGTCTTCTTTGTGTGTTTTCGTTTTTGATATGAGCACGTAAAATTATTTATCCAGCCTATATTTTGTAAAAAGTACTGATTTCATTACAAAAAATCTTTACCCTGATTTTTTTATAAGGGTAAAGAATTTTTGAAAATATTTCATGAGTGTGTTAGTTTCTGTATTAGATATGACGTATTTAAATCATGAATTTTAATTTTTCATGAATATTGTTAGTTGTATTTTGTACATTGGTAATATATATGTAGCTCAAACGTAATGTAGTAATACCTTTCCTTTGTTTACACACCAGTCATAGGAACTTTGATACACAGTAAATAACCGCTATCCATCTTGACATTTTAGCATGATATTGTAGTGTATAAGCATGTACCTATTATAGTTTGATCTATATATTCAATGTTTATCCACAATAAAGTTAGTATCATTTCATCCGAGCTCGTGTTTGAATCTATTCTCAATCCTAACATTATATGGCGATGGCTTTTTATCGAGTGTAGGATAGGCCCCAGGAGCAATAACGCTAGAAAAAAAACTAAAATGAAGGCCACAGCGTTTTCTCTACTTGTATGCCTCTTTATAGTATTTTACTTATATCTTTACTAATTTATAAAGCCAGCTGCATTTTCCTTTTTGTATAGAACTTAATAGTTGGACCGTAATAATAGGTCACTATCTAACCGCAGGCTCAAAGCTCAGATTATGGAACGCGCAGAACCAACGTTTAGTGAAATTAGGTACAGAACTAACGAGGATCCTTTTGTTGTTTAAAGGGTATCTAGATACCCTTTAAACCTCGTAGGGTGATTTTAGTATTGTGTAACCTGACTGGACTTTGCTATAATTTCAGGAACAGAAGTTTGTTTTGTGACAACTTTAATTGGCTAGTTACCTGTAGTGGCTTTCTGGAGTCTCTAAGGTATCTATTTACAAGTGTTGAGAATTGAATAATCGTGGTCAATAATAAATAACCTGGAGATTAGCACGTTAGATATTTTTGGATAGCAATTGTTTGTTTACAAAAAAACACAAATGTTTTTGTGAGCTTTTTTTAGGTGGGAAATCATCCAATAGCCTCTCACGCTCTTGGGCGGACTGGGAGGGCGTGTCAGACTTTTACTGACTAAAACACACTCCTGTTCCTTCTTTGCCTTCGTTCCAGGGCCAGGTGGACCATATCGGACGTTAATTCTTACCTATCAAAGGTAGACACGCGCATGCCATTTTCTGGCATCATTGCTGAAATAAACCTTTTATGGTGCAGTCATGAGATAAACATAATATACGTAATGTTTGATATATTGTGATTTTTAATTTTATTTTTTATGTTAACTGAGTGATTGTCGACGGATAAATATAATTTTCTTTCTTTCTTTATTTTTTCCTTTCTTACCACGATTATTACTTACGACTATCCATGAGATTAAAGCCGTTAAACCAAACTGTATGGTCCTTATTTTATACCAGATGTCGTTCAGCCTGTGTCCGCATTTTCATACTAACGCTATGCCAAATTGCTTGCTATTGCCGGCCGTTATGTCCAATGCAGTCTTGTAATAACTTAACAAAGTAAGTCGAGTGCGAAAGCTACAAACCTACAGTTCTCTGTTATTGTTACTTTTGTAACTATCTGCAAATGCTTCGTTGGTTTAGTAGTACAGCTAATTGGAGACAGTTTGCAAGGAATAAAATGCACAAGTAACATCTGCAGCTGTACGTTTTTTTTTAAATCTTAAGTTCATATATCTTTTATGTAGTTTCTACATGTTGTCTCTACATTGTGTGTATCCATGTGTGCCAAATAATATCTTTATTCTTTTTTCTCCCACAATCCATTTTTTGCAATCAAGTTGCACTATTTTATCATACAAAATGTCCTTTTGCCATTACATCAACAAATTTGAGTCCTTTTTTCTATCAACCATAGACTTAGGATTTTTACGCATAGTTTACAATATCCATGTACTTCCACATTATGTAAAGTCACCTGCAAAAGTGCCTGGATAGTACAGAAATAAAATCGTGTGAAGCGAGAAATGACGCCATCTAGCGTAAAATCAGATTTAAATGTTGTTATCGACAACATCTCATTATACTGTTACTAGATGGCGTTGCTGTGCTTCAAATGTTTATGTTATGCTAATGCTTATTTTTGTTATTTCTTTTTGTTTCTTCAAACATTAAAATAATTTATAGTTTATTTTAAAGAGATGAAGATATTAAAATTGAATATCAATTTATAATCTATTATCTATGTGTTAGTTTTCAAACTTAAGAGGGTAGGTTGAATATGGATTTATAAATAATAATTAGAAGGTAGTCTATATAATACTTAAACCGAAGATTGTGACTAAGCTTAATTGATTGTTCGCTAAGTTCATTTCGGTTACCTTGTTGGCGCTCCTTTCGTTCAATTTTATTTTTAATCAGGAGAATTTATCTACTTGTTTTATCAAAATGAGTACGAATTATTGTAATATCGATTTAGTAACAAGAGCTCAAATAATTGCTTTGCATAATCAAGGTAAAAACTTGTCAGAAATAGCCAGGGAGACCGGTGTAAACGTAAGTAATTTAATTTATACTCTTATAAAACAATAAACCCACTATATAATAATCATAATTTTGGGTATTATATATTTTTGTTTTATTGTTGCAGAGAAAAACAGTTGTTCTATGGGTACGACGATTTGAAGAAGAGGGTTCTTTGAACCACTGTCAAAGAACTGGTAGACCAAAACTCATAAACATGTTTCAGCGTCAAACCATGGTAAGGGAGTACGAAGAAAATGGATTTCTGCCGACAAATCATTATGCTGGTTTATTTGACACAAGTGTTGACACTGTCCGTCGTGCTCTTCATAGCGAAGGGCTGCATTATCGGAGGCATGCTGTGAAACCCTCGCTTACGAAAAACCATAAAAGAGCAAGATTGCAGTTTGCTATGGATCACATAAACTTTGATTGGAGTAATGTCATCTTTACTGATGAAAAAACTTTTAAGTCCAGCGAACACGGACGCTTATGTTTGTGCCGTCGAGATAATACGCGATACACAAGTGGTCATGTAGTGCCCAATATGCAATCTGGTCATATAACTGTGAACATGTGGGGATGGATGAGTGCAGCCGATCCGAGAGAACTTGTCAGAATACCTAGTCGAGCAAATAGTGCAAATTATATAGAAGTGCTGGAGGAGATCATGTTGCCTACAGTTCGAAATGTGTATCCAAGAGAAGAATTACCACAGATAAAATTTCTACAGGATAATTGTCCACCGTTCCCACAGTGTGCAGGCTTGGTTTCGTCAGCATAATGACATTTGCACTATTCCTTGGCCTGCTAGATCACCGGATTTAAATCCGATTGAAAAATTATGGGGTGTCATTGTTCAACGGTGGAATAATCAAAATGAGCGTACTCCAGATGCGTTAGAGGCTCATTGTTTACAAATATGGGAGAGTATTCGTGGTTCAGGTTTGTGTAAAAATTTGATTAATTCAATGCGTTCCCGAATGCAAGCTGTTATTGACCAAAATGGTTACACGAGCTATTAAATAATTTATACTCAATTTATTAATATTATTTACTCAGTACTTATTCTCTATACTAACTGGAGATCTCGTTATGTGTGTTTAACCTAATACTTGTAAATATTTAAAATAACTTAAAAAAGTTATGAACACTTCAAGTTTAAACACAACATAATTTTTATTTTTTTTATGGTGCCTACTAACCATTTGATATTTCGTTGTGCAATTTTGTATTTTTTAGCCTATATTTAATCCTTTTGACCTTTGTGATAAAATTATCTAGTTTTGTGTTTGTTTTTGTTAAGGTTACATACGCTTCAATCCTCTTTCGAATTTTGGAAACGAATATTTAAGCTATGGCCTCAAAAATAAATTATATATAATATTATAATGTTATTCGATGATTAATAAACTGACAGTTAAATTTGAATAATAAACTGTAAGAAATAAACATCTATACTTTTTCAATAGTCCCTTTTTGTTTGGTGAGCCTGTTTACCTGCTCTTTTATCATTTTGATGATTAACTACCGACTTGAATATTATATTACAAATAAATATCCACTTGTTAGCTTTGATATTCCTACCGATTTCTTTTGTTATTCATAACTTACAAAAAGTGTAAAGTACTACGTGAGATTTGAACTCACGGCTCACTGATTCACGCATCGATCTGCACATGCTTAACCGCTAGGCCATCATGACTCTAATTTTAGTGATGAAATTATGAACTACAATCAGTTGTTGACGACAATGATGATGCTTGTGTCTATTTTCTGTCAAACTAAAAGTCAAGGTTTTACTTTGTGAGATTGACTTTGTTGCTCGCCACTTAGCTGTGAAGAAACCAACGTCATCTAGTTTAATTTTCGAAAACTTGAACTTTAACGTGCAAGGGAAAATAGGCGTTAAGGTATCCAAGCACTTTTGTAGGGGTCTGTACGTTACTTTTTTCTCGTTTATTAAACAACAACATTAATACATTCATGCTAACGTATTTGCATACCAGCACAAACCATCGATAATACGAATAAAGCTAGTATTTCATAGTTTTGCCCGCATATATGCAGTTTCGCCCGTGAAAGCTGCGTTATTCCTGAGTGACATAGGCTATATTTTATGTAAAAATGTAGACTATGTCCCTCAGGAATAACGCAGCTTTCTATTGGTGAAAAAATTTTAGGAATCGGACCAGAACTTTCAGAGATTGCCTCGTATAAATAAAAAAACTAACTTTACCTCTTTATAATAATAATAATAATAATAATAATAATAACTTTATTTCCAAAAAATTGCAATTTACAAAGAATCGTTTTCATTAATTACAGATCAGATTAAGACAGTAAGGTTTTTAAATTGCATAAATCTCTGATTGTACCACTGACACCCAAGCTAAGATTAAACTTGTGTTATGGGTGCCAGGGCTCTCTCTCTATTAATCTTTTTTTCACCTTACACAAACCAGTACGGAGTTATGTTTGGAAAGTATCCATTGTTGAGCATAATCAAAACAAAGTTAATCGAAAAAAGAAAAACAAAACAGTTAAAATAATCTTAAACTTAAAGATTAACTAATAAAAAAAAATAAAATAAAAATAAGAGTAAAACAGTATAGCCCCTTACTAGTATTTTGGTTGCTAATTGAATGTGACTTGTGTTTGTGTAGAGTGTATGTGTTGTGTGTAAGTGTCGTGTGTATGTGTTGTGTGTAAGTTTGTGTTGTGTATATGTGTCGTGTATATGTGAGTGGTCTAAAAAATCAGTAATAGTTAGAATAACTTTCCCAGTAACTTTTCTATTTCCTCGTATGTACGAGTAACAAGCCATTGACTAATTTTCTTTTTGCAATCGAACATATTTAAACCATAAATATCACATTGTATGTTAACTGCATTATAAATTCGATTACCCAATACCCGAAAATGTCTTTCTGCCAGTTTAGTTCTGTAACTTACTATGGGACAAACATATTTACATCTCCTTTTTGCCAAATGACCAGTATTGTACTCCAGAAAAGCATGCCTGCGCAAGATGGTGTTTAGTACAAAGAGCTGTCTCACAGTCATGACTTTGCAGTCTTGATACAATGCTAAGGTGCTATACCGGAAATGTTTAAAAGTCATAACTTTGAGGACAGCTCGCTGCGCCCTTTCCAGCCTGATAAAATAGCTTTTTGGAGCACCTCCCCAAGATGTAATACCAAAAGTGATTACTGACTGACAGAGTGAGAAATAGACCATCCGAAGTGTACTTATATCTGCACTATTGCGCAGACTTTTGAAAATAGCCATGAGCTTTCTCACCCTGCCAGACGTTCTATCAATTTGCTCCTTCCAGGACATCAGGTTATCTATTATGATACCAAGGTATCTGATCTGTGTTGTTCTGACTAGAGGAGGGCAGAGGCATTGGTTAACTTGCTCATTGCAAGTGTGGGCCCTAATAATAAATGCGTCATCCGGCTGGGTACAGGATTTTATTGAAAACGGGATGTATTTCGTTTTATCAATATTAAGAGTAAGAATATTGGCTCCTAACCAAGACATCACGATACCCATTGCAAACTCCGCTCTCTCTTGAACTTCTCTCCAATTTTGCCCATGTACGAGCAAAGCGGTATCGTCTGCGTAGGTATATATGTTAGAGTATGGGATGGATATATTACATAGGCTGTTTACATATATAAGAAAGAGGGTAGGCCCCAAAATTGAGCCTTGGGGGACCCCGAAAGATAGTGAGTGTTCGTCACTGACGTATGCGCCTATCTTGACACACTGTGTCCTCTCAGATAGGTAGCTCTTAAAGATAGCCAGTGCCGGACCCCTCACTCCTATCCTCTCTAATTTAGACAACAGGATAGGGACAGAGACAGTGTCAAATGCCTTAGATAAATCTAAGAAAATACCCATACACTTAGACCTTACATCCAGAATATTAACAGCACTATCAACAAAGGCAGCAACAGCGTCCTCGCAGGATTTCTCTCTGCGAAAACCGTATTGGTTATTTGACAAAATGCCATGTGCATCCATAAAATTGACAAGACGACTGTTTAGAACCTTTTCCAAAATTTTTGAAAGCGCTGGCAGGACAGATATAGGTCTGTAATTATTTACACTGTCTCTGTCTCCACCCTTGTAAATAGGATGCACTATCGCTTTCTTTAAGGACCTTGGAAATACTCCATTGGAGATACATAGGTCACAAATGTGTGCTATAGCGGGTACGAGGAATTGGCGACTCTCTTTTATAATTCTAGTTGGAATTCCGTCCCAACCCGCAGCAGAGTCAGTACGCAGACTCACTATGATTCTTTCAACTTCATCAAAATCCGGGGTAAGAAGCGCAAGAGAATTCGACTGTGCATCATCCCTGAGGAATGGAACATGTTTATCGCACGTACTCCTATTTAGGTGTCTTTCCGCAAGATTTTTGCCAACATTTGCGAAGAATTTATTAACAGCATTTATTGAGGACTTTTCATCAAGTCCAGACAGGGTCAAGAGGTTTGTGGGCGGAGGTTTAGAAGTCTGCTTATTAATAACATCATTTATAACTTGCCAGGTTGCCTTAGGATTGTTTTTAGCTTTAGTAAACTCATTCTTCTCATAATTAGTTTTAAGTCGGTTTAATAACTTGTTACAGAAGTTACGATATCGGAGGTATGTGATTTTCAAGGTGTAATTTTCTGGTGATTCTTTAAGTTTCCTGTGCATATTATCCCTGTTCCGAATGCATTTAAGTAGCCCCTGTGTGATCCAGGGCTTTATTGTTAACATTTTTGAGGGCACAAATCTGTTATTAGTATTTGTTTGTATAATTGAAGTAATGGTTTTAATGAGAAGATCAGTAGCTTCATTCGGATCTTTGGACAATATGACAGGACTAAAATCCGTGTTGGATATTTCTGAGAGTACTTTAGGATGGTCGATTTTTGCAAATAATCTGGATTTTTTAGGTGGGCTCTGATTTGTTTTTAAACATACTAATATTGGTGCGTGATCGGTAATGTGTGTATTCAAAATACAGGATACCACTGAACTTTCAACTTTTATCATCGTGTGATCCAGACAATTGTTTTCCCTAGTGGGAGATGTGTATGCCGGTAGCAGTCCATGCGATGCAGTTAAATTCATATATTCATTGTAATGTGAATCATTATTATTTGGGCTTATATTTATGTTAATATCTCCCACTAGAATCACATTTTTATATGTAGATACTGAGGTTAAGACGTTATTTAGGCTATCTAAAAAGGAATCTATATGTCTAAAGGATGGTGGTCGGTACAGTGCTACAATGACTGTGTCAGAATTTAATTTACAAATAAGGCAGTTTGCTTCCATAAATCGAGGCTCCATGACATTATGTTTCAGCTCCGAGCGTATATAGATCACTAAGCCATCATTCTGGTTAATGATGTTACTTGTAGAATAAACCGAAAATCCTCGAATTTGGGGAATAGATGAGGTTTTACTTAACCAACACTCAGAGAAAATTATTACATCACATCTCGTTTGTATTGTGGATAACAGGACTAGAGCGTTATTAAAGTTTTTATTAATGCTGCGTATATTAAAATGTAGGATTTTAATTCCTTCCTTGTGGCTACTTAAAAGTTGAAAGCATCTGTGTGGTGAGCAGTTATAAACTTCATTTGACCCATATGTATCCAGATGATTTATAATTTCATTAAAATCATTCATTTTTATTTATAAATAAAAGCACCTTATTAAGTATTACATTTGGACTTTGTTCATAATCACGAAACCGGTATGTTTGACATCCAAAAATAATAACATCAGCACATTCATCCCACACTTCCAATAATATATTATATAAAAGATTAATTGTCGCTGGGCAAGTTCTATGTTTGTATAGTGATGTGTGTTTTGTGTGTTTGTTGTGTTGCAGGAGGGCATACTCTAAAATATTAAGATTGTGAGTAACGGAATTCAAATTAGTGAGACAAATATGTAATAAAAAGAAAAACAAAAAACAGACTATAATAACTAGAGAAAGATTACTGTGTATGTGCATGCAATATCTCGTGAAAACATTTTTCTGAGTTAATACAGATTGACTTGTCTCCTTCTTTCTTTCGAATAAACACTTTTCCATTAGCCGACCAACAATATCTAAACTCCTGAGCTTTGGCGAATTTTCTGGCTTCGTAAAAGAGTTGTCTTGACCTCGCTGGTAGACGTTCAGCAATATATATAGGTACACGCTCACCTTTCAAGCCAATGTGCCCACTGTTTAGCTTCTCTGCAGCATGCTTTCCCTTATTAAAGTTACGGGCGGCGAGAAGGATATTATTTTTAGCTGTAACTGAGTGGAATTCCGCGACTATTTGTTTAGAGGGGCCCTGTTTACCATGTACTCTATAAATGTCTCGTATATGTGACGGTTCTACGGTTATTTGTAAGGGTTTACAAATATCAATAACCGTTTTGACCAGGTCGTTGCAATTCTCTTGTTCCCTGGGAGGAATATTCCGCAGCTCAATAACGGCCGATCGTCGGTGTTCCTGAATATCTTGTATTTGTTTCTCCAGACTATCTATATGTTTTCTCTGCTCATACCTTTCAGATTCCAGCTTTTTCATCTTTGTATTTATTTCCTCGTATTTTTCGTTAATCAAAACTGCCGATTCTTCAATTTCTAACTTAATACTCTGCAATTTTTCGTTCTGTGATCGTAACTCTGCTAGTTCCTTTGTTATTTTATCCGTGAAACTTTTTAAGTTGGTTTCATGTTTGGTGTTCCATTTAGTGAGCATTTCTCGTATTTCGTCCTTAAAGTCATTAAGCTCGTTTGTAGGACTAGACTCAGATCGAGGTCGTTTTGTTCGTTGAGATGAGTTAACAAACTCTGCATCCATTAGAATATCGGCAATCTCAGGGTTAGATACCGCTCGCTGCACTTCTATTCGTGGAGTTGATGGCGGCGTACGTTTAAGTTTATTCATAATTATAGTATGTAAGCAAAGAGTTCCTTTTATTATACGTTATTGTACGGCGTATTAGATCCACAAAATGTAGCAAGCAAATGGGTTAGCGCGTAGCAGCTGCTCGTCGCGTAGTAGGTACTCCTTACAAACTCGTAGCAGACTTGCTGTGACGTAGCACGCGTAGACGTAGTTCGTAGCCACGTAGCAGATCCAGGTGAGTATTTGGGTCGCCGACGTCTACGCTGATTTGGCGTAGCGGATAGTACGGTCGACTTGCATGCAAGACGACTATGGATCAAATCCAAGCCAGGCAGCGAGTGTCTTTTCGAGATTTTAGTAAATCTTGACTCACCATTAGCCAGCAGAGCGAGACTTCCGACACGAACAAATATGGCTGCTGCTTCTTATGGGCAAAGCTTCAAGAAGAAACAGGAGGGTCCGACTTTCGTAGCAATTTACTTTAATAATTTATTTTAGAAAAACAAATTTCGAATTAGAATTTATTCGTACAACTTAAAACACGTCCGCTCCGCACGGGTACCGAGGAGAGAGATGATCATATAATATTGTTATAGTGTAAAAGAAGTCTTCAAGAGGAAAGTTAAAGAGTATTTCCTTTCACAATGACATAAAAGAAAGAAAGAAAAGAAAGAAAAAACTTTTATTCGTACCTCACACATACAGTAGAATTACAAAAAAAGTATAAAAAGAATAACATAAAATCTGTGCAAGGCCAAAAAGGCGCCTAACTCAGCTTATGCTGCGATATTTAAAACGATTTTAAACGATAAATAACGCAGCGCTGGTATTCTGCTAGGGCCCACGGTGATGCCACGGTCACACTCACGACATAGTACATATATGTATATATATATTATATAAGTATGTATTTATGTATGTAAGTATGTTTATGTATTATTTTATTCATATTATTTGTAATTTTAAAATTGTACACTGGATCTTACCCTCTACTGTGATCTCTCTCAATCACTCAATGGTTTGCTGGAAGAAAACTCAACTTTGAGTTAAGCTCGCCGCCTATCATGAACTCTGTTATCCACATATTTTTGTAACTTATACGTGTACAATCCATACTAATATTATAAATGCGAAAGTAACTCTGTCTGTCTGTCTGTCTGTCTGTCTGTCTGTCTGTTACGCTTTCACGCTTATACCGCTGAACCAATTTTGATGAAATTTGGTACAAAGATAGAATAGAGCTTGAGAAAGGACATAGGCTATAAATTATCACGCTATTTGCTATGGGGGGTGAGCAATATTCCAAAATGTCGTTATTGAACGATTTGCCGTGACTTCGATCCCCAGTTATGGTAATAATTTTTGTGAGTATTTTGTCGTCTTTTTTGTATATAATATGCGATGTTACTTCGATTACAATAATAATAGGACTTTTAGCATATTTTTAATACATCTTAGACATTTTTACTCCATATTTTTGGAAAAAGTAATCAAACATGTAATAAAATCTAAGTGGAAAAACGAAAATAATATTTCTTTTTTTCATTTAGCTACAAATTTAATATCTGAGATGAAAATCATCACGCTATCATCGACAAAGGGTTAAGCAGACAATGATGACGTTTATATAAGAACACCTATTTTACACAAAAGTCAACGAACACCGTAGTGCAGTCGTGTCTGGATTAGATCGGCACGTAAGGGGATAGTGGTTCAAAACTCAGTTTATTTTTTGTGATAGTTTTGTTTTATTTTACTGTAAACAAGAAATTTTTACATATTTTTGCGTTCTTACTATTATTTTTATCGACAGTCTGGTTTCTACTTTCTACACTTTCGAAGCAGTTTGGCAGATTATACTGACCTTCACTATACAAGACAGAAATCCAGCGGTTATGCATTCAAACGTCTACAAAGAGATCTAATGAGATACAATAGAGCGGCTATCAGAAAAAATGTCTTAGAAAAACTGTCATCCTATGACTCAGTGACGCCATCTGGCTTTGAATAGCAAACACACGAATTAAATTTGTCAAACTATTTATTTAACTATCGCTCAGTAGGTGGCCAGGGGCCTTACCATGATAATGTCAAAATGACAGACGTACGAGCGAAAAAGAGTGATGGAGCTATACACCCTATATAGCTCCATCCCTTTAACAGTCCGGTTTAGGTCGTAAAATGGATCACGTTATGAGCTCGTGGTAAAGCCTCAGTGTGTGATAAAGGTAAGGTTAAGCTTTTCAGCAATAGATGGCGTTATCACGAAATCAGCAAATGTTTCTAGACCTATTTATAAAACTTATTGAATTCTAATTAATTGCTTCGTAAATGCCAAAAATATTTACGAAAATAAACCGCAGTTAGGTCCAGTCATTTTATCATAACAAGATTTGTAATAGTGTAAAGCGCGGTGGGCCTTGGGCGCGGTCGCCTCCTTCTGCGAAGCAGTAATGCTAGCAAGGAGGCGGCCGCACGCGCGAGACAATAACCCTCGCGACCCAGCCGATCCGAACCGAGGGGTTCCGATCTCGATTTCCGGCCACCGTAGGCGCGGGCTTGTGGACGGCGAGCAATGGGTAGCTCACCGTCCGTCCGTCCGGTAACCGTCCGGACCGAGCCCAAGTCGTTGACGGCGCGTAGTGTTCCACGCGCACCTCAAGGAGGTGTCAGCAACCGTAGGGGCCCAGCAAGGTCGAAGCCTATTGGGGCCATGGGTGATACGAAAGAGATTCCCGGGGCCCTGGAACAATGGCAAAGAAGGAACAGGAGTGGGTTTTATGTATGTTTCTTTCTGGTTTATGTTATGATAAAACAACGCTGTATGATTTTAAAATTATTGGTTCATTAGATATACTAAAAGTATATTATATCGTAGAATTATCTCTTTTACAACACTAAATAAATGTTATTTAACGTAGGCTATCAAAAAAAAGTGGATAAAGTAGTTTTCAGTTGCCAAAATGTATAAATAGTCTGAGTCACGGAATTGATACTGAGGTCGATACCTACAGTTTTTAGTGTGTGCACCTTTTGCTTTTAGGTAAGAAATCATCAAATACCTTCCCCCGCTCTGGGTAAAGCGAGAGGTAGTACCAGACTTTTACTGACTGAAACCCACCTGTGTTCCTTTATTTACCCTTAGCGTTCCAGGGCTATGGTAACTTGCACGGCACGATTGCGGCAGCAAATACCTTCTTTGAGGAAAGTCTAAAAAGGCTCTCTTTCCGCCTGACGCAGGTCTTCATCGAACGTAGATGTTTCGGAAGGACCCCCAAAAAACCAGCAAATATAGGTAGGTACTTAATCACAGAAAGATGCTTCTTGAGCAGTTCGTGAAGGTTACCAGTACTTCAAGTAGTCTCTCCCTCGGACTTGACCACAACCTACTGTTTGGAACAAGTACCTAATTTCAAAGATTCCAAAAATTGAAGATCATTAAGAATTTCATGAAAAACCCATGAAGACATATTTCACACAAGGCCCCGACGTGGTTTGCGTTCCTGAAGATAGTTTGATTACGTATGATGTATCCTACATTACTTGCAGCCTTAAGTCGACAACTGGACGTTACCTCCTTAAGAGTGGTCAGTGAGTGGTGATCAACACTGGGACAACATTCTGACGGATGCCAGAGTCATTCACAGCCCCAATTGGTTGCGACATTTGTTCGCTGTCATTTTATAGTTTTGTGGAGTCACAAACACGGAGTAATGAGGGGGTATTAGGGTGTTTCGAGAGGTTTCTGTTTCAAATTCGACGTGATGTAAGTCAACATCAAACTGCATCAATTTTTTTCACAAATTCTTTATAAGTACAGTTGTGGAGCAAGATGACATCGTAGGTTACTCTGTAGTATTTTAATAATCGCTAGCAGTAGTGGATAGTCCACTACTGTACACAGTGCACGTTATCCAGCTGAAGATGGGCTGAAGCCGATTATGCTCCTTCGAAATTCACCTCCGCCAAAGTTGCATAACGGACCCGGCTAAAAGTCTGCAGAGAAATATCATCGAGGCAAATTCTTATGGGAGGTAATTCTTTCGAAAAATCTCATAGCTCTAGCAGGCATTGGCCCTAGAGATCTTCGTCAGGCGAAAAGAGAGGACGCTGTGGTGTCTTTAGAAAGACACCACAGCGTCCTCTCTTTTCCTCAAAGAAGGAAGATTTGCCGCCGCGTGCAAGTTACCGTAGCTCTAGAACACTAAGGGCAATTAAAGGAACACAGGTCGGTTTCAGTCTGTAAAAGTCTGGCACAAACTCTCGCTTTACCCAGAGCGGGGGAAGGTATTTGATGATTTTCTTCCTAAAAGTAAAACGTACAAACTCGAGTGTTCCCATACCTCTCTCGGTATGTCCGTATAGCCAAAGCAGCATTTCTGTCACACTCCCCGTAAATTAAAACCATGTCGGTGTATTCCGAAGCTGTGTAGGAGTAACGAGGCATGATTATTACCTACAAACAAAACACGAAAACACAATAAAAACTAAGCGTCTAATCTCGCACAATTCACTTAACACTTAACTTGATACCTATTAAAATGTTACGTGTCCTGTCACTAAAATAATAAAGCGTCCAATTTCGCACTTATGTTAAATAACTAACAAATCACAAACACAAACACACGAACGCGGGCGCCGGGTACTTCAAAGGAGGCGCGGCGAGGCGGGCAAAGAAAGTACGTCCTGCGGTAGGTTGTGCGCTTGCGAAGCGATGACGCGTGGATCGTCACAGGATTGTAGCGACACACTGACCTAAATTTGTAGTTTCAAGTTTCGACAAAAAATGAAGTACAAAGCAAATTACATTTATCTCTTTCGCACTTACTAAATTTTCTATTAAGTAATACAGTGCATAGTTCAACTTCCGCATGCGTTATTTTCTTATCTAACTCTAAGGATACTCTTTATGACTCTTATTGGCCTGGTTTAAAGTATAATTTGCAGTAAATCAAATTTAAAAACTTATTTGGCGAAAGTTTTTAAATGGCGAGTTGGCAACGTGTCTTTAATGTTTTGATGTTTTACCGATGCGGGGGTCGTTAACCTGTTAGTGCTTCCTTAAAATCAGATACATCATGTCGCAAATGTTGAAGATGAAAAATAATTTCCAGTGACTAAACTACTTGATATATTCAATTTTTTTTTTGTATGTATATTGGGAACGTCTTAAGGTATGCGAAGTTTAATTTAATGTCGTATAGTCATCTCCACTCTGTATAAATTAATTAATTCAGCGCACTTTTTTGTCTTTTCACCTCCGTATCTACTGCCTACTTCGGTTTACTCGTCCGATAGAAGTTTGATTTTTTCACAGATTCAAGGGACCACAGACATGATTATATGGTTTTAATTACAAATTGATACCTCCATGCCCTCCCGAGATAAAGAGTCTGGGCAGACAGACAGACGGACAACAAAGTGATACTATAAGGGTTCAGTTTTTTCTTTTTGAGATACGGAACCCAAAAAAGATCAATATCTCACCTAATGCTAAGTGACGATTTGGTCGCCGATGGAGCACGTTTACCTAAAAGTAACCTAATCACTCTTGACTTAAAAACTCTAGGTGGTAGCTATCTGGAAACATAGACTCCGGTGGAGAATTCTATCCTTAGGTGTATAACTTGCCATCATCTTCATTCTTTCTATTTTAAAGAATAGAAAGAACCATTATTTAACTGAAAGGGCCGCGCCGTCGACGACTTGGGCTCGGTCCGGACAGTTACCGGACGATCGGACGACGAGCCACCCATTGCTCGCCGTCCGCAAGCCCGCGCCTACGGTGGCCGGAAATCGGGATCGGAATCGCGGCGGCGGTTGGGGCGTGAGGACCGTTGCCTCACGCGATCGGCCGCCTCCTTTGCTAGCATTACTGCTTCGCAGAAGGAGGCAACCGCCTGCCACTCCTCCTCACTCCGGACCATGGCCTGTACCAAGGCCAGGCGCGAGAGATCGCTGCCGCCAATCACCCCCACGAGGATACGGCGGTGCTCTGCCCAAGCAGAGCACACCTCTACCGTATGCTCCACCGTGTCCTCCGGGCAGTCCACACAATGGTGGCACCCGGGCGTCTCTTCTGCACGAATCCGGTGCAGGAACCTCCCGAACTTACCATGTCCGGTGAGGACCTGCGTCATGCGGTAGGTAAGGAAGCCGTGAGGCCTTTCCAGCTACTCCTCAAAGAGGGGAATTATCGCCATAATTATGGCGTGCTCAGCACTGGGTTGCGACAGCCGCTGTCGCCATTCCACTATGAGATCCCGCCGGAAGTCTTTCCGCCATGCCGCGACTTGGCGCGGCAGCGGAGTTTCACCCCGGCGTTGCATCTCCATGCGCAGATCGTGCATGCGTGCAAGGTCTTTTGCCTCCAAATCCCACGGTGGTTGGCTAGCAAGGAGGCTCGCTACTTCGCGCGGCCCTGGGCCCTGAAAAAATGGCAAAGAAGGAACAGGAGTGGGTTTTTAGTCAGTAAAAGTCTGACACTATCTCCCGCTCCGCCCAAGAGCGGGGGATGTCATTAGATGATTTTGACCACCCGAAAAAAAAAAAACAGTAAGAAGGTCCTACAGTTGCTGACATCTCCTTGAGGTGCGCGTGAAACAGTACGCGCCATCGACGACTTGGGCTCGGTCCGGACGGTTACCGGACGGTCGGACGGCGACCCACCCATTGCTCGCCGTCCACAAGCCCGCGCCTACGGTGGCCGGAAATCGGGATCGGAATCCCGGCGGCGGTTGGGGCGTGAGGACCGTTGCCTCACGCGATCGGCCGCCTCCTTTACTAGCATTACTGCTTCGCAGAAGGATGCGATTGCCTGCCACTCCTCCTCGCTCCGGACCATGGCCTATACCAAGGCCCGGCGCGAGAGATCACCGCCGCCGATCGTCTCCACGAGGACACGGCGTTGCTCTTCCCAAGCGGGGCACACCTCCACCGTGTGCTCCAAAGCGAAGTGAGCTATCAATAATAAGCTTCAGTTAAATAATTTTTCAGTTTGACCTTATTTTACGGACTTTTTCAAGGTTTTAACAGAATAGATAGATTAAATCAAATAATCCCACGCGTTCCTTTAGGATGTGTTTCCACTGATGCAATGCTGGGCGCGGTAGAGTGGAGCAAAGCAGTAATAAGTGGTGAGCGATTCCACTGGAGCGAAGCGAAATGGAACCGAGTAAGTGCAGTATAAAGTTTCAAGTTCTGAACTCAGAAATAATAGAAACGTAATTGGTTGAAAAATTGTTGCATAGAGAGTCGCGTAAAATTACAGAATTTACTAAATGTATGTTAATTACTTTGTCATTTTTTCTATAAAAATTTATAACCATTTATTTAACAGAAACTTAAATAGATTTAAGTTAGAGTTAGTTAACGTAATTAAAACTAACTTACAAAATAAAAATAAAAGCCCTAAAGTACTAAAAAAAGCAATCTAAAGTACGGCGTCGAAAAACTCCTCCACATCGCTATCGACTGGTAATGTACCATTGCATTGCCACGCTAAATGGCAATGCTTATCCTTTGTCCGAAGTAATTTAGTCTTAAAATGATGATTTCAAATCAGATGAAGATGTCCCCGAAATGTTGCTGCTTCGCTAACTTTCCTCTCAACACCACCCCAATCATCTTCATTCTATTCCGCTCGCGTCCACGTGCTTAAATTCGCCTAGCCCAATGTTCTACTTACACAGTTTTCAATGGATCACTGCGGACATTATGAACACTAAGTCCATACACCGTGAAGCTCTACTGCTCTCAGAGAACCTACCACGAGCTCTTAACGTGATCCATTTAACGACCTGAACTGAAACTGTTAAAGGGATAGAGCTATACACCACTAGTTTTTAATTAGTACAAATACTTATTTATATTAAAAAGGTCTTATTATTATTTAAGTAGTCTTAATAAATAATATTTGTAAACAGCAAAGTTATGAGCGTTTGTTTATATACCAAAATGTCACTCAATTTATGAAAATATTGTACAGGCTATTGATTATGAATGAAAAACAAAAGAAAAACACTGCGCGTAGTATTTTCTAGGAGAAATTGTTATGAATGATTGATTCAATTATGAATTGACCAATTATGACTAATTTTTGTGGACAATTTTGGGATTTCGTTTTTTTTTACTTTTGACTACACAAATGTGATCAGTAATAATATATAATATAATATAATATAATATAATATAATATAATATAATATAATATAATATAATATAATATAATATAATATAATATAATATAATATAATATAATATAATATAATATAATATAATATAATATAATATAATATAATATAATATAATATAATATAATATAATATAATATAATATAATATAATATAATATAATATAATATAATATAATATAATATAATATAATATAATATAATATAATATAATATAATATAATATAATATAATATAATACAATATAATATAATATAATAATATATTCCACACAACGCCGTCTAGTCCCAAGCTAAGCAGAGCTTGTGTTATGAGTACTAGACAACTGATAAACATACTTATATATTTCTAAATACATACATATTATAGATAAATTACACCCAGACACAGAACAAATGATCGTGCTCATCACACAAACATTTGTCCTGGGTGGGAATCGAACCCACGACCTCCGGCATAGCAGTCAGGGCCACTAACCACTAGACCAACAGGCCAGTCATTAGTAATGGGTACGGATAAAGCACCATTTTTTTGTAAAAATTAAAAAATAGGAGTGTATATGGTGAATAGCTCCATCCTTCTTTCTCACTCGTACGCCTGACATTTAAACGTGGCATGGTAAGACCCCAGGTCCGCCTCAGTGGCAACACATCCTTACTCTGTGGTTTTATTTTCAATACGCTTTCCATTACATTCATGACTATTTTAATCCTATTAGATGTCTTTCATTGAAGGTCTGCTCAAAAGATTTTGTTGGAATAAAAACCTTTTGATAGCGTAAAGTTTCATTTCAATCAAAAAGATTTTATTATGAAGAAATTGGTGTGTAGTGAAAGACTTCAAATAGATGTGAAATAAACCCTGTTGAAAAATTTGGTAAGTGAAAACTTAGTAATAATGTATTTATTGTATTAGTTTAATCGGATTAACGTCATTTTACTATTAACTACAAAGTCTGAAGAAAAGAGATTTTAATTTTCGGCTACAAGCGAGTTATGTCATTCGACAGGTCGATAGACTTTCGACTTCATTCGATAGACCAAAAATGTTCTGTAAAAAAAAAAGTCTCGAAATCGCGATCATGGCGCGAATACGCGGTCGTCGCTTTTAGTCCAGTGCCTGGCGTGTTGAAATATCGTATTTTATTTTTAAATGTCATAAAAGGTAAAAAAACCTCAGGCACTGAGCTATTTCATTTGTTCAGTGATGCTTGAAGGCACCACATGTCGGCCCGTGACGTGTTCTAGTTTGCCGAAAGCCATCGCGTATTCGTACAACATTCACTTTCTATTACAATAACCCCATGCAGAGTTCGATTCGACATCCTGAAGAAGGTTTAATTGAAGCGTTTACTCACACAGAGACAAACTGTCAGTTAACCATTGCAAACATCAATCAACTGATCCTGAACTCGGCTGCCTTTGACAGCAAAATGAGTCGTCACATGACTAAGCCTGCGATAACTACGAATTTTCACTAACGTAGTAGTATGAATGAGCAATAAAAAACATTTTACAAAAAAAAATACATATAACTTTGATTTCGGAAGTCGGTGTTAAATAACGAAGAGACAAAACTATTATACAAACACCGACTTCTGAAATTAAAGTTATTTTGCACGTTTCAGTGTTTTTTTTACTTTGAAGTCGGTTGTATTTTTTTGTAAAGTTTTTTTTATTTTACACTTTTTAGTTATGGTACCACCACTAAAAAGTACCCCTCAGCCAAACTTAAATACCTTATAGCCAGAGTGCATCTCATGACAATTGTAATAGTCCCAAACACAGTTAGATTACATTGATTTATTACAGAGTTCCGGTGCCTAGCTTCAGGCTTCATCATCAGATCAGTTCGATTTATACCCCCTCTTCTTTCAGTCAGTCATCAACAGTAAAATTGCTTTGTTTATACGTGTTGTCGATGACTGATTGAAAGAAGAGGGGGTATATATCGAACTGATCTGATGATGAAGCCTAAAGCTAGGCACCGGAACTCTGTAATAAATTAATGTAATCTAACTGTGTTTGGGACTATTAGAATTGTCATGAGATACACTCTCGCTATAAGGTATTTAAGTTTGGCTGAGGGGTACTTTTTAGTGGTGGTACCATAATAAAAAGTGTAAAATAAAAATACTTTACAAAAAAAAATACAACCGACTTCAAAGTAAAAAAAACACTGAAAAGTGCAAAATAACTTTAATTTCGGAAGTCGGTGTTAAGTAGGGTATTGGTCGTTCAGTGGCAAGATGGGTAAGCGGAATCACTGTCATTGTGGGTAGGATCTGGATGTTGCAGGAACTGGAGCCTGGGTATTTGCACAAAAATGAAAGGCTCTATATATATAGCTAGACTCTACGAGTATCAGTGTTGCGGTAATGTTTTAAAGACTTACTATGGCCCTACTACACAGGGCATAGCTAGAAATATCATATTCAAAATTGATTTCGCAGTCGGTGAATGCGAGACGCACAGGACCGTTCGTTGTGGTGTTACTTGGGGGGAGGCCTATGTAAATACAGCAGTCAGAAAAATGTCGCAGCCAGCTTTCCTTTCTGAAGCAAACCCTTGGCCCCAGTATAATTTTTTTCAGTACTTTGCAACGTATGCAGTTTTATTACTGGCCTTGTATACATCCTGAAAAATGCAGATGGTTGTGCAGGATGGACATCATAGCAGGTGACGCATGTCCTTTGCAGCGGCTCCACACTGGCACTGTGTTAGAGGTGGCTTGAGGAAGCCCCATTTGCTCAGATTGTTTTTGCAGCGGGCAACCTGGGTCCGCAGTCGGTTTTCAGACAATAATAGTCAACTAAACTACTGAACCTATTTTAATAAAAAATAGTATGAAGTAAGCTTGAACCCCAAGGAAGGAAATATAATTTATTTCTTTTATTTTATTTTATCCGTTTTTTTTTAATTTAATTGATTTGTATATAAATGGACTTTAATTTATTTTATTTGATTTCAATTTATTTAATTTGATTTTAATTTATTTAATTGAATTGTAATTTATTGACAGTATTTCATTAATTTTAAATAATTTAATTGGGTTCCATTTTGGTATTATTTTAATTAATGTATTATTTGCATTGTGATGTGTTTTGATTCTGAAAATGGGTATATTTGACCTGAATAAAAATTATTATTATTTTTATACTTACATTTATTTATCTCAGCACCCTAAGGTCCTGGACCTTTGGAAAGCGTACGAGGAGCCGTAACCAATTATTATTATTATTATACTTTTCATCTGGCTTCGACTTCGAATAACACGGACGAAGTTGCGGGCAAAAGCTAGTCTTACATGTCATAATTATGAAAGAAAACACGTTGAAAATTATACTTGCTAAGTAACAATTTCATGTTTAGTTATTATTATACATTTGGAATATAAATTAGATAGCAATTAGGTGTTTCTAGTTTCTATATTAAGACATGAAGTTGATTGTATGTATTCAACTTATAATTAACAAGTTGTTATAACTCATTTCTATAGAAATTAATTCTATGGTGTCTTTATAGGTAATATATGACGACGTATAGTGCGTGATAATAATATTTATAACCAACATCATAAACGGAGGGTCTGTGTTCGACTCGCATGTATGGTTGTATGTCTGGAGTTTACTCAAAAACTACTGACTTGATTTGCATGATGGTTTCATCATTCAAAAACGTATTTTTTAGGGTAACGTTTAGTGTCTACTTAATATATTAGGATCTGAGGAAGGTCTTCGGAGATAGATAATGTAACTCTTCAATAACTAACAGCCAATGATCCACGATAATATAACATCACGCCAGTACCCTCTGAAAGGGTATACAGTTGTGTGCAGTTCACCCTCATTTCGCAAACAATACCTACGTGTAGATTTATTCGTTTTGGGCATTATGTCATTCCAATAAGCATATGCATTATGTCTTTCCATAGAAATTTTTTGGTGTTTAGTTTCAGTTTTAGTAAACATATAAAGAGAAAATTAAAATACTGGTGTTTAATTAAAGTTGTTTAGCATGTTTTACATTATTTTGATTAGAATACGGTCTTACTTTTTTAAAAACATTTTTTTTTAATTTATATATATATTTTTTTAATTTACAGTTTCTAAATTACAAAAAAAAAACATAATTATATGTAAGAACAGAACAATGATGGATGAATTTTATGATACATGATTTTGAAAGAAAAAGATAATAAAAAAATAAAGAAGAAAGGGTTTTTTTTTGGGTGGGTAAATCATTTATTGACAAATCCAGCTCTTGGGCGGGGCGAGAGATAGTGTCAGACTCTTACTGACTAAAAACCCACTCCTGTTCCTTCTTTGCCTTCGTCCCAGGACCCCGGGTTTCACTTTCACACTACCCGTGGCCACAGTAGGCTTCGACCCTGCTGGGCCCCTACGATTTCCTGACATCTCCTTGAGGCGCGCGTGGAACACTACGCGCCGTCGACGACCTGGGCTCGGTCCGGACAGTTACCGGACGATCGGACGGCGAGCCACCCATTGCTCGCCGTCCGCAAGCCCGCGCCTACGGTGGCCGGAAATCGGGATCGGAATCCCGGCGGCGGTTGGCGCCGAAGAAGAAAGGGGTAACTATTCAGATGACGGCAAAGGTAATAGAAGTAAGAAAGAAGACAAAAGTAGTTTTTTTTTTCTTTTTTTTTTCGGTTTGGAAAATCATCTGATGACATCCCCCGCTCTTGGGTGGAGCGCGAGATAGTGTCAGACTTTTACTGACTAAAAACCCACTCCTGTTCCTTCTTTGTCATTTTTTCCAGAGCCCCGGGGGTCACTTTCGCATCACCCATGGCCCCAGTAGGCCTCGACCCTGCTGGGCCCCTACAGTTACTGACATCTCCTTGAGCCCGCGTGGAACACTACGCGCCGTCGACGACTTGGGCTCGGTCCGGACAGTTACCGGACGATCGGACGGCGAGCCACCCATTACTCGCCGCTCGAATCCCGGCGGCGGTTGGGGCGTGAGGACCGTTGCCTCACGCGATCGGCCGCCTCCTTTGCTAGCATTACTGCTTTGCAGAAGGAGGCAACCGCCTGCCACTCCTCCTTGCTCCGGACCATGGCCTGTACCAAGGCCCGGCGCGAGAGATCGCTAAGACAGAAGTAGATGAATGATGATGAGGATTTATAATCCAATCGAAACATAACTGTAACTAATGTTAATGGTAGGGGCTGGAAGATTAGAAAGAGTTACTGCGCCCCTAAGAGCAACTAAAGAAATACGGTGGGTTTTAGTAAATATCTGACACTCACTCCAGTCAAAGCGAGAGTTGTTATTTGTTAATTTCCCTCCTTAAACAAGTGCGAGTCGGACTCGCGCTCTGAGGGTTCCATACAAACGTACCTATGAAAACAGTTCAATTCCCGAATTGAGTGACGAAGATTTTTCCGTAACGCAAAAAAAAAGTTTTTTTTTATGACGTAAGTACAATTTTACTGTTTTCAGATTTTTCCCTATACTACTGCTATGAGACCTTGCTTCATGCCAAATTTCAGGATTCTAGGACAACGGAAAGTACCCTATGAATTTTTATTCCCTTGAGAGTGTCGAAATAATTATACGTTTTTTGCGACATAAACGGCCGTATCTTTTTTTACGTTAATTCAGAAGTCTCATTTTTTCACAGCATCAAGACATCGCAGACCTGAGTATATGGTTTTAATTTCAACTCGACACCCCCATGCGTTCCTGAGATAAAGGGTCTTGACCGACAGACAGACAAACGGACAGACAGGCAGACAGACAGACAACAAATTGATCATATAAGGGTTCCGTTTTTTCATTTTAAGGTACGGAACCCTAAATCTTAATAGATTTTTCAAAAGCCACAAAACACAAACTTAAAGATTTCCTCTGTAGGGCAGACATTTCATCATAAATTCATCGACTCGGTACATTCGAATTTTATAGGTCAGCCCAACGATAAGAGGTTTTCAATAGAATTTTATAACATCTATCGTTCGTCCCATAGACAAGATTTTGTCCAGAAAATTTTCTAACAAAACGCTTGAGCGCAGATATCGAAGAGTTCCTTCGCGTAGAGAATTTATTGGCGATATTGAAAAAGGTAAAATGTAGCATTTGCACGCGGCTTCGCTCGCGTGCATAAAATATAACCTATGCCACTCAGGAACAAATCAGCTTTCCATAGGTGAAAAAATTTTAGCAATTGGACCAGTACTTTCATATATTACCTCCTACAAACAAAAATAAAATAAAAATAAAAACTTTACCTCCTTATAATATCATATTAGTATAGATAATTCAATACTTCGGGTGTTCAAGGAGATGTCAGCAAATCGTAAGGGGCCCAGAAGGGTCGAAGCCTACTAGGGCCATGGGTTAACACGCCCTCTCGCCCCGGCCAGGGGCGGGAGATGTCATTAGATGATTTCCCACCTAAAAAAAACACTGCATATGTCTAGTGACGAAGATTTTTCCGAACCTCAAAGTATTTTCTTTGAAATGTAACTACAACAGTTTTCAGATTTATTCCTATAAGAGACTTTCTCATAGCACAAGTATTATAGGAAATTTCATGGCAAATTTCAAGATTCAACTGCAACGGGAAGTAACCTATAGGTTTTGATTTCCTAGCGAGTGTCAAAATATACGCCTAAACGAAGCATTAACCTCAATATCTTCAGATTTCGTTAACTTAGAAGTTTGATTTGTTCATTACTTCAAAGAGTATATTTCATATTAATTTCAGCTTCATACCTAAAAAGGTTCTTGACAGACGGGCAGATGGACAGATGAATAAATGGCCAACAAATTGTTCCTAAGGGTTCCGTTTTTGCCAACTGAGGTACGCTGAAGATTAACTGGAAAATGTAATGGAAAATTTTGGGTAGCATTTTCGATTCTCCAGGGAAAGTTAATTTTAGATCGTATAGTAATTTTAAGTGCAAATTTGATTAGCAATGCCTTAAAGACTTCGTTCTAAAAGCCAAACTTTGATAACTCATTATTTATTAACAAAATACATTTGTAAGAACCACCCAGTCCTTGATTGGTCCATTCAAAAAAGTAATTATGAAAGAAACTGGTAACAAAGTCTGCCCAAAGTAAAACATGTTCTTACGAAATAAACTTGCAAAGTAGAAAACCGTTGTGACTTTCACATATAGTTTCAACTACGGCAATATTAAGTAACATGCGTAGTACATTTTGTTCTACAACGTCTACATATGTTGATACTAATAATACAATGTTATGGCTCTCCAAAACTTTTAACTTCTGTAGGGTAATAAAATGGTTTCATCATAAAACTTGTTGAGTAACTTGTATAGTATTCATTCGCACGAAAGTTTGATCTAAGAACTTTTAGTTTTATCACAGTGAACTGAAAAAAAGTTTCATATAAACGTAACATAGAGGATATTACAACCAATTAAAACCTTTAGGAGTGCCAAAAAAAACACTAATTACAGAAAATGTGCTGAGTTCCCAAAATCTGTAGTCGGACTTATCGCGATGGACTGGTCGAGATGAGTATGCAGTTTATTAATCAGTTCAAAGATTCTCCAAGCTAACCATTCATGGCAAGATTAATTTATCAAAAAGAGCAACAAAGTCTTGATATCTAAATAAATTAAGTATTTAATTCATCACGCGCAAGACAATACAAAACTTAGTATTTCTAAAGATTATCTTTGTTTTAAGTTCACCATTGTAGCTTCTCAAAATTGAAGGCTCAATGGCTAAAAAACCTTAATGAAATAGACAAAAGATTTATTAATGTACCTAATATTTTAATGGGCTGCGGTTTGTGACCAGTGAGTTGGCGTGACGGAAATAATTAATTAATTTCGTGTTGTTTTATAAATAAAATAATAATAACATTTATTTTTCAGACCACAGTGAATCCATAGTGTTAGTAAAAAACTTAAAATTAATGTTAGTATCTTTAAAAATATAATAATTATGATGCCCTGCAATCGAACCTCACCCTATCCACGCAGTATATAATAAATACTCGTAGACGTATGAAGTCCGATCCAGTGACGCAGCATTGGACAATCCCACCTACCGCACAACACGCTCAGGATGCCGTGGGAGCTGGCACGTACTCGCTTCAGGATCGAGACAGACCGCTTTCGGATTAAGGCGTGAAAGCCATCAATCCTTACCTCAGCAAACATCGCCGACGCGCTACAAAACCGCGGCAGCCCCGCCAGCATCCTGAACGCGTTGTTGTACTGCACACGCAGGGCGTTGTATGCCCTTTGCGTATACTTAATCCACAGAGTGCACGAAACTAAACTAAACGAAACTGATACTTTTACCGAATAAGAAATAAAAGTTTGGGCTTTGATATTAAATATTATTCATATATGACCTTTTTTAAACTGCTGTGCTAGGGCGGAGCAGGAAGGCGTGATATACATTTACTGACTAGAACTTACTCTTATATTCCTTCTTTGCCTCCGTTCCGGGGCCCCGAGGTTCTCTTTCGCACAACCCATGGTCCCAGTAGGCTTCGACCCTGCTGGAATCTCTTTGAAGCGCGCGTGGAACACTTCACGCCGTTGACGACTCGCTTGGTCAGGACGGTTACCGGATGACCGGATTGCTCGCCGTCCGCAAGCCCACGCCTACGGTGGCTGGAAATCGGGGTTGGGATCCCAGCAGCTGGGGCGTGAGGAAGGCTGTACCCTCACACACAGACAGCCTGCCATTCCTCCTCCTCACTTCACCATGTCCTGCACCAAGGCCCGGCGCGAAAGGTCGTTGTCGCCGAACCAAAACTCACCTATTTTCCTCCAATTGGCTTTTGCATTCTAGGACCGCAGTAGCTCTTTCGTACAATCTCGCACCCTAGTTAGTATGTATTTCTAGTCATTGAGATCTGTCAATTATACAATGTATTTCTAGTCATTGAGATCTGTCAATTTTCATTTCTGATTAGTTTTAAACTAAAAAATAACAAACTATTTACGTACATGAAAAATAAAATTTTCCATAAACTCGTTTCTGAAATTTTTCATCCAGGATATAAGGTCATGATCATGAACTCTCATCCATTAAACTGCCAAAAGCCAGGTGTGAAGATTGTTAATGAAGTTTTCGCGTTTCGCTTTCCTTTACGTTAATCAATCAAGAAACGATCTGAAACTTGAGATCACACTTTTAATGACTTTTTCGACGGTACGGTTGGCTTCGGAAATTGAGGCTATACGTAATGTTACCGATCGCTGTACTCTGTTTATTTACTATAGATCATTATCATTCCCTAGCCCTTTTTTTGTTGTTTTTTTTTTAAGGTGTGTAATCATCCAATACCTTCTCCCGCTCTAGGGCAGAGAGGGCATGTCAGACTTTCACAGACTAAAACCACACCTATGTTCCTTCTTTGCTTCGCATTCCAGGACCCCGGGGTTGTTTATTTTTGTGTTGACAAATCATCAAATAACTTCTCCCACTGACTAAACCCCACCCGTGTTCCTTCAGTTTCCCTTTACTTTCCAGGGTCGAAATGGCCTCGTCAATTATGCTCACAGCTCTTTGAGGCACGCTTGTTTTGAGGGTTACCTGTTCATCACGCCATCCGCCACGACACAAATTACTTCTTCGTATAATAGGACGCTTTCCATGCCCTTTCACTCCGAACTAAGTCCTGGATCAGTGTGGAAAGCGAGAGCTTGCCGCCATCTCTCACCTCCACCAGAACATCGCGGTACTCCGACCTGGCGGAGCAGAGCCGCTTGGTTGAGCTGCTGTTACTAAGAGTTGCCAATAAAATTATAGATGTAGCGTCATCTATGGCGCCACATAAGAACTAAAAAATACGAACACTACACGCTGTCGACGACTTGGGCTCGGTCCGGACATGTATATTGAGAGTGATACAGGTTGTTCCTTTATTTTTAAACACCTATCTGTGTGTATCCCTCATCGCACAATCGATTTATAGTCACAGATGCATAAGGTTTTTATTTTTTCCCGTTTTTAGGTATTCATATTTTATAAGAAGTGTTGTTTTAATTTTTGTATTTTATGTTTTAAAGTGTAAAAGTTAGGCAATCATTTTCTACACTGTAGGTATATATTTTAATCCAAGTAAATAAATCATTCAAGATGATAACCTATAGTCTACATATATCCTATTTTGATTGCAAACATTAAGTGGGTCGGTAATGGGATCCATTGTAGTAACGCACTCGTATGTGTGTGTACAATTTACACTAATATTATAAAGGCGATAGCTTGTGAGTGTGTGTGTAATTGGTTGCTTCTGGTCGTTTGAATTTGGATGACATTTGGCACACGGGTAGATTATTTCCTGGAATAACACATAGGATACTTTTTACCCCGAAAGTATGTTTTCTTTGGACAAATTTCTACTTCCACACGGGCGAAGCCGCTGACAGCAGCTAGTTTTATACATTGCACTTTTTTCGGTGGTAAAATCATCCAATGCCATCCCCCGCTCTTGGGCGGAGCATGAGAGTGTGTCAGACTTTTACTGACTAAAAACCCACGCTGATGTATCTAAGACGTCAATCGATTTCGCAACTTGTTGTTTTAGCAATATTTGTAAGAATGATCATTCTATCATCCCACTTCGAGTTACGATCATCATTCGGCTTAAATTGTAATATTAATTTATTATTAAATTTATTTAAAATCATTTCGGTTTTTATTTTTATCCTCTGACAGCAAACGTAATTAACGCTTCTCTGTTACACTCAAAGCAATCTCAATCTAGGTAACCATGCAGGCCCGATGCCTACAAGGACTATGGGGTTGGTGAAAAGGATATAGATACTCATGGCACTGGAACGCAAAAGGCAGGAAGGAAAGTAGGCGTGATTTTAGTCAGTAAAAAACCACCCAAGAGTGGAAAAAGTCGTAAGATAAGATTTCCCATATAAAAAAAAACACTTACTAGAACGTTTGCAGGTACACGCCAGTAAATGTATCGAGTCCACCTTTTCGGATAATTACGCTGAAGTATTTACTGCTACAATAAATTTCTTACATTAACATTCTTATTGTCCAGTTGTGCAAACTCTTGAGTTACAAAACTACACCCATTTTACTCACAATATCTGCTAAGAATCAATTTATGATAAAAAAATAAATAACTATAGAACTTCACTTTAAAAAAATCCGCCAAAAACTCAGAAAAGGTATTATCAAGGCTTTATCAAGCGCAAGTTCGATCGTGTATGGAATACTGCTCTCATCTTTGGGATGGGTCTGCCAAATACCAGCTTGATGCTCTGGAGTCGATTGAGAAGCGAGCCAAGAGAATCATCGGTGATGATGCACTTGTCGAATCAAAACTCCAAAGCCTTGAACATCGACGCCGAGTTGCTGGCCTGTCGGTTTTCTATCGATTACACTTCGGGGAGTGTGCGTTGGAATTGCACAATTTAATTCCACCAAGTCCGTTCCATCATCGGACCACTAGACGTACGGCGTTGCGCCATCGGTACATGGTGGACATCCCACCCATACGTACAAAGCGTTTTGGGAACACATTCATAATGCGTACAGCTAAGGAGTGGAATTCCCTGCCCGAGTCTGTGTTCCCTGATAGCTACAACCTAGGGGTCTTTAAGTCAAGAGTGAATAGGTTACTTCTAGGCAAGCGTGCTCCATCGTCGGCCACATCATCGCTTACCATCAGGTGAGATGGTGGTCAAACGCGAGCCTATCAATAATAAAAAAAAAAAAAAAAACCTTCTTGTCACCAAATGGCGCTTATTTGGTTTTAGTACAAATTGATGTTTACGATAACGAGATCGAGAGAAACCTCACACTAAAGCCTTACCACTTTGAACCTTACTTATTTGTGTAAATACAATCGGAAGCAAGCGGAAATCTCCACTAACATACAAAGACAACAAATTAACTTCAAGTATTTGCGAAAACTAATAAATAGCATCAGTATTTGCTTTGAAACGCTGAATCAACTCAAAAGTTTCGGATTGTGTTGCCTCTACGTAATTACACACCAAATCCAATGTTTCCTACAACATTTTGTTGAATCATTGTTTGTACAAAACAAAGAAACGTGTAAATAAGGCTTAAACAGTCCGTTTTATTGCTTGCTTGAATATGGGTATACTCCAAGTTTGGTGTGAATAGGACTAAGTTATAGCGTGGTTCCATCGTTGTAATATTTGAAGAATTGCTTGCAGTAGACAACTTAAATGTTTAGGCAAAGTTTATATAGCAATAAGTCTTTGCATTTTTGCAAAGATTTATTGCTATATAAACTTTTTAACATAATTTCGTAGCGCTTATCTACGTAGTGCTACGCCGTAGCGTGTTGCCCTTTAGCTCATAGCAGTACTATACCACCGTAGCTACGCGTAAACAAAAGGGAATGCATGAAAAAAATAACCCAACCAGTTTATTAATAAATCATCATCATCATCATTTAAGCCGAAAAACGTCCATTGTTGGACATAGGCCTCCTGCAAGTATCGCCATAATGACCGGTCCTGTGCGTCTCGCATCAATCGAATTCCCGTGATTCTCACGAGGTCATCGGTCCACCTTGTGCGAGGCCTTCCAACGCTGCGTCTTCCGGTACGTGGTCGCCGTTCCAGAACCTTTCATCCCTATCGACCATCTGTTTTGCGAGCAATGTGTCCTGCGGTCCTGCCCACTGTCACTTAAGTTTGGCGATTCTTCGGGTTCAAAATAGGGGTGTATCAATAAATATACCCCTATTTTTAATTAGTACAAAAAAATGAGGCTCTATCCGTACCCGTTTATGATCATATTTTTGTAGTCAAAAGTAAAAAAAAAACGAAATCCCAAAATTGTCTACGATTTATCATAATTGATAAATTCATATAGAATCAATCGTACATAACAATTGCTCCTAGAAAATACTACGCGTAGTGTTGTTCCATTTGACAAATTATTCATTCATAATCAGTATGCCCTGTACAATATTTTCATAAATTTAGTGATGTTTTGGGATATAAACAAACGCTAATAAGTGCTGTTTATGAATATTATTTATTCAGACTTCACTTAAAATAATAAGACCTTTAAGTATTTGTACTAATTAAATATTAGTGGTGTATACAAAATTAGAATACGAACTGTGAAAATATTATCAAACTTGGTATTAAAGTAAACGAGATATATATTTTTTTAAATAATCATACCCTTTTTTTAGTTGGAAAAATCATCTAATGAGATCTCCTGCCCTATCGTGTCAAACTATTACTGACTAAAAACCCACTCCTATTCGTTCTTTGCCTTCGTCCCAGGGCCCCGGATTTCACTTTAACACTACCCTTGGTCCCAGTAGGCTTCGAACCTGCTGGGCCCCTACGGTTTGCTGACATCTTCTTGAGGCGCGCATGGAATAATACGTGCCGTCGACGACTTGGGCTTGGTCCGGACGGTTTCCGGACGGTCGGACAGCGAGCTAAATAATAATACCTGTCTCTCTCGTCAAAACGCTGCTTTCTATGGCCGCCGTATGGGAGTGATGAACTAAAATGAAAATTAGCTCTTATTAACTTAAAGGACTGGGTGCGTCTCATATTATATAAAGTTATTTGGTATATCTTCATTTCAATAACGTTCACAAGCTATAATAAACGTGAGATACATTTATATACTGTAAAACTTATTTCGTATAACTTTGTTGAATATAACGTTTAATTCATCGAAAATCATAGATCTATCGTTTAAAATATATATTTGTCGCAGCTATATCGTATAACACGCTGTATTACAAGTTGGCGCGGCGTATTGAAAAACGTTACTATAATGTAATGCGGCTGCTGAACCGCATTATAAGATGTGGATCTCCAGCGATTTTTCAATTCAGCTGAAATAAAGTACGCCGAATTGTATACGCACTTTGCGTTTGTCAAGGCGGTTTAGCAAAGTTAAGCCCAAATATAAAAGGGTGCATCATCGATACGTCTCTATAAAAGTTTTAGTTCCAATAATCCCTACAAGTAGCGCTGTAGCGTATTTCTATTTTATTCATGGCCAGAATGTAAGGGTGTGAAACTAATCGCGTATGGATTGGAGAAAATGTCTTCCTATCTATACAAAAATAGTACGCAAATACTCGCATATACTTCGTAGTGACCTAACTACCTAAAATTATTCCATAATATACAGTGCCGGTACGAATAAGGATTAATCGTGCGTAGATCGGAATAATTGCACCTGGATTAGGTCGCATTAGAATAGTAACCATTAGAACACGATGGCGAGCGAACGAAACGATCATATGGGTTAGGTTAGGTTAGAACAGTGACCATTAAAGCGCGAACCCGTTTATTCTTGGTTTCCTGACTAAGAATATTGATATATCCAAAATCCACTGATGCAGTTTTAGTTTTCAGCGACACCAAGCCCGCCACTCTTTTGAGTGTTTTTCCAAAATCACTGGGTTTGTCTGTTTATTACTTTTTCACGTTTTAACGACTGAACGAATTTCACCACGCCCACGCTGAAAACTAACGCTGTGGTCTCGTCGCATTATGCATGAGGCCACAGCTTTATGCTGAGCGTATGGCCATTTTGCGCGGAGGTGACACATATTTTCCCATCATCATCCAATGACATCCCCGCTCTTTTGCGGAGCGGGAGATAGTGTTAGACTTTTACTGACTAAGTTCCTTTCAGAATCAGACCCTTAGCTCCAATAGGCTTTGACCCTGCTAGGCCCCTACGGTTGCTGACATCTCCTTGAAGCACGCGTGGAACACTACGCGCCGTCGACGACTTGGACTCGGTCCGGACGGTTACCGGACGATCGGACGGCGAACTACCCATTGCTCACCATCCGCGAGCCCGCGCCTACGGTGGCCGAAAATCGGGATCGGAATCCCGGCGGCTGGGGCGCGAGGGCCATTGCCTCGCGCGTGCACGTGTGGCCTCCTCCTTTACTAGCATTACTGCTTCGCAGAAGGAGGCGACCGCCTGCCACTCCTCCTCGCTCCGGACCATGGCCTATACCAAGGCCTGGCGCGAGAGATCACCGCTGTCGATCGCCCCCACGATTCGAGGACACGGCGGTGCTCTTTCCAGGTGGGGCACACCTCCACCGTATGTTCCACCGTGTCCTCCGGGCGGTCCACACAAGTGACATCCGGCCGTTTCTTCCGCATGAATCCGGTGCAGGAACCTCCCGAACTTACCACGTCCGGTAAGGACCTGCGTCATGCAGAAGGTGAGGACGCCGTGAGACGCCTCAAAGAGGGGACTTACCATCATAATTAAAACGTGTCCAACGGGCGAAGCAGCTGACAAAAGCTAGTTTTTTTTTTTTTAATTCATATAAACCAGTGCTTGACTGCGATCCCACCTGATGGTAAGCAGCGATGCAATCATTGATGGTGAGGCGCACTAGTTTATTAAGAGCCTATTATATACACTCTAGCCTTGAAGACACCTAAATTATAGTTGGACGGGAAGACCGCAGCAGGCAAATTGTTCCAGTCCTTCGATGTACGCGGTATAAACGACGAAGCGAAACGCTTAGTCCGGACCGTTGAAGTTTCAACAACGTAAGGGTGGATACTCGCCGTACGTCGGGTTGTCCGATGGTAGAAAGGAGATGGCGGAATCAAGTCATGCAATTCCCGCGCACACTCCAAAATGCAACCTGTAGAATACCGATAGGCTGGCTACCCTGCGCCTGTGCTCGAGGCTTTGTAGATTGGACTTAACCAAATCTGGATCCCCAATTAGTCTACTTAGAATAAGATATTTTGTAATTTCATGTAATTCAAGTAGTTTTTTGGAATGTATTAATTATGCATGAACCAATTTCTTCAAAATTCCAGCGAAATTGATTTGTACCGCAAATTGTTTTGATAGCAATCGAATTTGAGATTAAAACTTCAATTTGTTTCAATTACTAAACTCATAAAAGAGAATTATTGAAGATAAATTATTATTTATAATCTTTAAAGACAACCTCTGTATATTTTTGCAGCTTAGGGCAAACTAGAGTTCGCAAACTCCCCGTTTCGTTCCGTTTCGGAATAAAAATAATTATTTTTGTTCAATATACATCCCTCATTTTTAATTAGTACAAAAAAATGGGGCTCTATCCGTACCCTTTACTGATCATATTAGTGTAACCAAGAGTAAAAAAAATGAAATCCTAAATTGTTCACGAAAGTTTGTGATAATTGGTAAATTCATAATTGAAACAATCAATCATCCATATGGTTTGCTATAAGAAAACCCAGTTGTGGGTTAAGCTCGCCTATGTACATCAACTGTCCTATTTGTATTGTCTTTTTAAAATTGTGTGTACAATAAAGAATAAACAATCATTCATAACAATTGCTACTAGAAAATACTACGCGCAATGTGTTAGTATTTGTAATAATTAAAAATTTGTGATGTGTTTGCATAAAAGGCATTAAGTCCGCCTTTGTACAGTGTTTATTACTAGTGCATAAAGTTCTAATAAATAAATAAATAAAAACAAGATAGAAACGTTTGCTTTATCTTAGAAACATAATCTTGCACGTTTCGTAATTTACTGGCATATAAATATTCGAATAATTGTTCATAACAAGGACAAATTCTAATTGTATGACTAATGTGACTTAAGTGGCAGTGGGCAGGGCACATTGCTCGCAAAACAGGTGGTCGATGGGGACGAAAGGTTCTGGAATGGCGACCACGTACCAGAAGACGCAGCGTTGGAAGGCCTCCCACAAAGTGGATCGATGACCTGGTGAGGGTCGCGGGAATCCGATGGATGCGAGACGCACAGGTCCGGTCATTATGGCGACATTTGGGGGAGGCCTATGTCCAACAGTGGACGTCTTTCGACTGAAATGATGATGATGACTAATGTGATGTGTAAAACAATTAATATAAAAAAAATGGCCAATTAAGCTATACCTATAAAATAACACATATATTGCGGTATCCGTTTCAAAAGAAAGATAGTTTAAAATAGATTTTATGAACACACCGAGGTATTGGCTATCATTTAATTATAAGCTAAATTTAATCAATTTTTGCCAAACGAAGTTAAACAACGCGACAACGTATATGGCCCTTTTAGTTAAAAAAGTTTTTTAAAATATACCATGCGTGTTTTGTTCTGATATTTTTTATTTTTATTTTAGAGAGGTATTTTAATTACTAGCCAGATAAAAATAGAACATTAAATCGAAAGAAATCATTGACTTTGACACCAAAAAGGCCTTCTGAAATATGGCGTTATGTTAGGTTTTTTTTTTAAAATTGGGAATCATTCAATGACTGGGTAAAGCGGGATGGCGTGTCAGACTTTTACTGACTTAAACCACACCTTCGGTTCCCGTTGCGATCTAAGACCATGAGTTTTCCCTTTTCATAAAATCTCTGTGGCCCGAGCGGGCATCGGCCCTGCTAGCCACCTACGGTTTGCTGACATCTCTTTGAGGAGCGCATGGAACACTACGCGCTTTAAACGACTTTGGCTCGGTCCGGACGGTAACCGGACGGCCGGACGGCGAGCTACCCATTGCTCGTCGTCCGCAAACCCGCGTCAGTCGTGGCTGGTAGCCAGGTTTATGACGTGAGGATGGTTGTTCCTTCATGTGTGCTGCCGTCTCCTCCGCTAGTATTACTGCTCCGCAGAAAGCGACTGCCTGCCATTCCTCCTCACTCCGGACCATGACCTGAACCAGGGCCTGACGCGAGAGGTCACTGCCACCGATCGTCTCCACGAGGATACAGCAGTGCTCTTTCCAAGCGTAGCACACCATCACCTTATTCTCCACCGTGTCTTCCGGGCGGGTCACACAATGGTGATACGCGGGCATTTCTTCCGCCGAAATCCGATGCAGGAACCTCCCGAACTTACCATGTTCGGTGAGGTCTTGCGTCATCGGGAAGGTGAGGACGCTGTGACACCTCTCCAGCCAGTCCTCAAAGAGGGTACTTACCGCCTTGATTATGGCGTGCCTAAGCTACGTTACGTGAATACAAAAGAGATAACGATATACTTCCACGTCACCCCTACTCTTCCTCATCCCAATATTTGAAATTCTAATTGCTACTTAATTTAATAACTAATCCTATAAGATTCCTTTCGCCTTATCTAAATCGGTGCTAAGTTTTCCATTCAGATTAAGTTGATACCTACTTACAGAAGGCGTTATACGATAACACAGTGTAACATTTCTCATTTAAATCATATATAATTCAGTAGTATGTATTTAATGTCTTTGATTCAATAGAACTCGGATTACTTGACTTTGACTTTGACATTGGAACTTAGCTTTCTTTTATCTAGTACATGTATTATTATGTCACTTTGACGCTAACCTCATTATTTTACGGGGTTTTTTCTACTAGAAATATGCGATTGATGTGATTTTCGATATGGTGGAATAGGGCTGTGCTTTCGATATGGTGAGCAGTGGTGGCCGAGTGGTAACGGCCCCGATTTACGATTTGTAGGTCGCGGGTTCAAACCCAGCCAGGCGCATTACTATAAGTAATTTATTTCATCACCACTGCTCTCAAAACGGTGAAGGAAAACATCGTGAGGAAACCGGCATGTCCTAGAACCAAAAAAAAAATCGAAGACGTGTGACATTCACCAATCCGCAATGGGCCCGCGTGGTGGATTACGGCCCATTCCCTCTCCTGGAGAGAGGAGGCCTGAGTCCCAACAGTGGAAACATTAAAAGGCTGATTATGCTATTATGGAATAGGGCTAAGGTGAGACAGTGTCTTGTACGTGTTACGCTCAGAGACAGATTATTCATATTCTTTATTGTACACAATACTTTAGAAAAAAAATATATCGGTACAGCTGATATACAGACAGAGCTAAACCTACAATTTGGTTTTCTTACAGCAAAACTTAATGCGAAGAGAAATTTGTAAATGAAGATATTCATAAGTGCGCAACAAAACTTAAACGTTTATATTAAATCCTGAAACCGGATTTGTGCGGAAGAAACGCCCAGGTGTCACCATTGTGTGGACCGCCCGAAGGACACAGTGGAGCATACGGTTGAGGTGTGCCCCGCATGGGCAGAGCACCGGCGTGTCCTCGTGGGCCGTTTATATAATAATATATAAATTAATAAAAGTTGATAAAAAAGGTGAGATATTTAAAATTTTCTTTATTAAAAAAAACTTTTATAAAATAAGTAAAAACCTATACATACAGCGTTCTGAGACTTTCAAACATCGAAATCCCAAATGTCGCGTTGTGTTACTTATAAAACTCGGGTCACGCAAAGGCAGTGTTCCGTTGTGGCCCATTTAAACAAACAAACTTAAAAGAAGGCTTTATGTTTATTCCTATACCTAAATATAGTTAGTTACCAAAAAATGGCTTAACTGCTAAAAACGGGTCCATATAGTTAATTAACTAAGGATGTTTTAATATCGTGCGGATTTCATCACGCATGCGGACTCGCTCCGCATGCAGAAAATTTCAAAATGCAAAAAAAACGCGCCTCGCGTGCGTATTCCGCGCATTAAAATAAATACTTGTATGAAATGGACATTTACGGAGGTAACGCGTGCGGAGCAATCCCGCATGCGTGATGAAATCCGCACGATATTAAAAACACGCTAAGGAAGAAGTTATAAAGTCCGACTTCACAAGGGAAGTTAGAAAAAACTACTACTAACTTCTACCACCGGCATAAAGTAGGAAACATATAGCCTATGTCACTCGGTGTTAAAATAGCATTCAATTGGTGAAAGAATTTTTAAAATCTGTTTAGTAGTTTTTGAATTTATTCATCAACACACATCATCATGTTTATTTTTAATTATTTATTTTTTAATTTTCTTGTTTTTTTTTTATAATAAACAAATGGAAAAAGTAAAAAAAACCCTAAAATATAAATTTTTCTTATTTAAAATATTAGTACCTATAGAGCCGGTATCACCAGTCAGTCCGGAGTCGCAACCGACCACGATGGAGATGGTGGCATGAAATATTTTACCAGAACTGGCAGGAGGAATGAATAGAAGAATAGAATAGAATAGAACCACCAAAACCAAAACAAACAAACCAAAAAACCAAACCAACCAAAAACCAAACCAACCAACCAACCAAAACCAATGAAAACCAGAAAGGCATGGACTTGTGAAAGATAGAAGGAGTAGAGGGCCCTTGTCCAAGAATGGGATCAAATCAAATCAAATCAAATCAAATCACTTTTATTTGTTAACACAGGTACAGAAATACAGATCTTATATTTGATGAACAGAGCGCTATGTTATGCCAGGAGGCGTACAAATATGGTGAGCATCCAGCTCAAGATTACTAATTAAAGTTTAAAAAAATGTGTATATATTTGAAAATCCTGCATAATGATGGTATTCAATTTAATTATTAACATTTAAAAAATATCATCTAGTACTTGAATTATGTCAGACTTAAATAAGGGATTATTTTTATAATTTATTAGTTATAAATGTCAAAAAAGCTAACTACCTAAGTCCACAATATTTAAAATGTCAAAAAAAATCCAAGTATCTAAGTTCAAATAATTAAAATGTCAAAAATTATTTAATGTCAATATCAACAATAAATTTCATTTCCAAATAATTAATCATTTAAGTTAAATGTCAAAAAAAAAAAATATAACTATCTAATCCAAAATATTTAAAATGTCAAAAAACAAAGTACTTATCTAAGTTGAACAATTAAAATGTCAAAAAAATATTAAATGTCAATATCAACAGCATAAAATTCCAAACATTTCATAATTTAAGTTTATAACATAAAAACAAAGACAGAAAAAAATTCACACGCATTATTATAATTAGTAACATTATTTTGTTTATATTGAGCCATCATTCAAAAATTCATCTTATGTGTAGTAACATTTGTCACAAAGCAACTTATTAAGTGCCTTTTTGAATTTTGTTAATGGCATATTTTTAATGGCATTCGGTATTTTGTTATAAATTTTTGGAGCATTGCCGAAAAAGCTTTTACGCATTAAAGATGTTTTACACTTAACATTACTAAGTTTATTAAAATATTGAGTACGCAATGGATTTCTTCTGACTTCAGATAAGCTGACAAATAAATGCGGATTTTTATTCACAAATAATGCAGTTTCCATTATGTACATTGCTGGCAGTGTCAATATTCTTAGTTTTTTAAAATGTGGAATACAGCTATCTGTCGTTTTTAAACCACACATAGATCTCACACAGCGTTTCTGCATCCTAAATACGACTTCCCTATTAGCTGACTGCCCCCAGAAAATAATACCGTACCGTAAAACAGAAGCTACAAGTCCATGGTATGCTGTTAGCAATGTCTCAATATTAACCTTTTTTGAGAGTTGGAATAGTGCATACGCAGATATACTTAATCGCTTACATATTATATCAGTATGAGTATTCCAAGTCAATTTATTATCAATCGTGATTCCCAAAAACTTGGCATTATCAACTTCCTGTATTTTATAGTCATTATAAGTGATATTAATGTTATTATTTTCACGACGTTGGTGGTATTGCATGATGTTAGTTTTACTTAGATTAATTTCCAAATTATTGTCATTATGCCAGTTTATTATTTTAGTCAGAGATTCATTAATGTCATTTTCATAATTATTTATGTCATTGCATTCTATTATGGCTGTGCTGTCATCTGCAAAGAGAACCGTTTTATGCTGAATTATTTTTGGGAGATCATTGATGTAAATCAAAAAAAGAGGTGGTGCCAACACGCCGCCTTGGGGGACGCCATATTTTATGGATCTTTGTTTTGAGACATATACTGTTTCTAATTTAGTTTTGGGACATAATCGAGAGACTTCGGTGCATTGAACTCTATCAGTTAAATATGATTCTATCAATTTTAGGATATTTCCCCTAACACCGTAGGCATATAACTTTTGTAGCAATATCTCATGGTCAACATAGTCAAATGCCTTTGTCATATCAGTAAATATAGTACAAATTGGATTCTTTTTATCAACTGATGTCATAATATTATTAATTAAATCAAACAGAGCCAAGTTAATATTTATGTTTTTGCGAATACCCTTCTGTTCATTGCAAAACAAGTTATATCTTTCAAAATATGTGTATATAGAGTCGTATATCACTTTTTCAACAATTTTGGAAAAGACGGAAATTTTTGCAATGGGTCTGTAGTTTTTGATGTCCGTTTTGTCGCCTTTTTTAAATAAAGGTTTAATAATAACCTTTTTTAAGCTGTTGGGAAATATGCCGTCAACAATACAAAGATTGATGATGTGAGCTAATAGCTGTGCTATATCTTCCTTTACGTACTTTAGAACCTTAGTACTAACGCCATCACAACCAACAGTATTCGTATTTTTAAGATGAGATATAATTTTTATAATGTCATTATTCGAAACCGGCGACATAAATAAAGATTGTGACGAAAGATTATCAAAAACATTAACATTAGTCTTATCAGAATTTATATTATTTTCAATAGTGTCAATATAGTAATTGTTAAATTCATTAGCGATGTCAATGGGGCGTGTAAAAGTCAAGTTGTCTCTATTTATAGTCATAATTTGTTCTTGTGGTAAGCATGTTTTGGATTTATTAATAACTTGCCAAGCGGCTTTAGATTTGTTCTGAGTAGAACAAATGAAATAATTGTTTTGGGCTTTCTGAGTCAATTTTATAATTTTTTTATAGAGAGTAGAATATTTCTTTAGGTTATTCTTATTTGTTGAGCTAGGGTCATATCGATATTTCCAAAGTAACTGTCTTTGTTTCCGGCTGCATATCTTTATCCCTCGCGATATCCACTTAGTTTTTCTATATAACTTGATAGTTATTGTCATTTCTGGAAAGCATAATTTATATAATAATAAAAAATCTTCCATGAAGGCTTCAAAAGACAGGTTTGCATCTTTAGCATTAAAAACTTCTACGAAAGAGAAACAACCTAGGAGATTTTTAAATTTAATCAAATTATCTTCAGAATAATCTTTCTTTTTACGTTTCCAAAATTGTAATTTGCACGTTTTTTTTATGGGCACTTTTAGTATTTGAGCTGTATGATCCGAGAGAGCTAGATCTTTGATTTCAGCCTTGCAGCCCCTTTGGTAACTATGTGCAAAATTATCGATACAGGTTTTACTACTAAGTCTTGTCGGTTTGTAAAGTGCTAGTTTTAAATTATATTGTAAGAGAAAATATTCAAATTCTAGTGTAATTTTATTTCTCTTTATTACATCAATGTTAAAGTCTCCTGAGAGAATAATATTTTTATTTGTCCCAGAGCAAAGCTTTTTGAGTATGTTGTCTAATTTCTCATAAAATAATATATAATTATGTTTAGGTACCCTGTATATAGAAATAATAATGATATTATAAGATATAAGTTCGACAGCGCAGCATTCAAATAGTCCTGAAATCGATTGTTTAGCTACGTCAGTTAGTATTCGATATTTAAGTCCTGTTCTGACAAAGATACATGTACCTCCTCGTTTCGTATTTCGTGAATAATAAGCAGCTAGATAAAAATTGGGTATATACATTAGATCCTCATTGCCTGATTCCATAAAATGTTCTGTAATGCAGATAACGTCTACAATAGTTCCCTTATTAAATAACTCTTCTAACTTAATTAAAAACGTGTCAGATTTATTGACTAGACCTGCTATATTTTGATGGAGAATATTGAGACAATTATAGAAAAAACTGAGAATCATCTGATGTCTGTGAAGCTGGTAAAGCATTCACTTCATTTTTCTGGAAACAGTCAACCTCCAAGGGTGTAGCATTCCAGGCACTTATGTCCAAGACGAGATCCTGGATATCTGATATAACAATATTTAAGCCTTTATTGTTCAAAGTGCCATAACGATGGCTGTAAGTGTCAGAAGTATACGGTAGATTTAAACTTGAGTCTAAGATATATGCGTAATTATATATTTCCGCATCCATGGAAAGTAGATTATTGAATGTCTCAATTCGGCTGTTATACATTATATTACTGTTAACCATATATTTAAATGTTGGTAAACATATTATAAAGTTTGTATGTTTCAAAGCAATTAGTTTTTCGCGTATAAGCGAGACAAGTTCAATATAATTGTGCGTTTTTCTAAAATGTACTTCGCCAATATAGACAATACAGTAATCACAGTATGTAAAATTTCGTACTTTTTCATCAATATTATCTAATAAAAGGTTCAGATTACAGTTAGGTTTGCGATAATGGCATATTTCAAAATTACATAATTGAGTTCTCTGAGCGATTTTGTATATTCTGCTGGAAGTTTCACTACTTATCAGACATATTTTGGGTTTCAAAGATGAAATATTTTGACTTGTATGCGATATTTTTTCTTGAGAAGTGCTTGAGAGACATAGGCCGATATCTTCACTTTTGTTCTTCAGTGTCACGTGTGTAGAAGGTGTACAATCTGTTCTCATGTTTTCTATAGTTTGTGTCTGTTTTGTTTTTTTTGAATTATTTGTACTTTTCTTTGGAGTTTGTTTTTTTCTGTTTTGCCGGACTGTAAGTAATCTTCTTAAAAATATCATTTTTCTTCATTAAATCTCCATTAACCTGCCTTAAATTTTTATTTTCTAACGAAAGTAGTTCAATTTCAGTATGTGCACTATTTAATTGAGCCGTTAGTTTTTCGATTTGGTCTTTTAAAATTGATAGTAGATCGTCTTCATCGTCAGACATGTCTGGCATACTATTCGAGGTAGTACAATTCAGTGATTGTGAAATAATATTACTGTCGTCATTATTTGGCTCTGATCTAGTGCGAGTACGACGGAAAGTTATATTCTCTAGGAAATTCATGATACTAATATTTGATATTCCAAATATAGATCACAAAAACAAATCTCAAGTTTAAGTCGGGATCGAACTCGAGTCACGACGATTATATCTTCGAAAGCGAGCGTAGTACCGTTGCGCCAATGCGTTAATGCCGTAAATGTATTCCACAGATAATAGATGTCGTTGTTTCGAATCAATTAACACAACCAATTATTTATTTGTACTGTTAACACTATTATGAGTGAGGCAATACTACATGCGATTAAGTTCTTATAATTAACGTTAGATGGTGTTGTAATTACATCAATAACTTCGTGATTCAAATAAAAAACGGATCTCAAGATGAATAAAATTAGGAAAGTCCTTTTAAAATACAAAATTTTGATAGTTTATCCAGGTCTTTTATCACTTTTGTACTTTATGCGAACAGATCAGTATGTTATTATTTGATTTTGTCCTAAAAAATATTGTTTGTAGACATCGGTCTGATATTTTCACTTTTACGTTTTTTTGTTTATAATGGGCACTAAAACTGTTAATAACACTGTCACAGCGAGTTTGTGTGTCCGGATTCACTTTCATCCACTTTATATGGTCCAACGATTATTAACACTATTTTTCGTAAAAAATTTGAACGGGAGCACAACACAATGTAATGTTTACATATCAGCGCCATCTAGCGGGATATAACAGACTATCAAAAAAAAAGTATCATCGCATGTAGAGGAAAGCGGATGTAAAAAACCGGGCAAGTGCGAGTCGGACTCGTACACTGAGGGTTCCGTAGAAACTTACCTATGAAAACAGTTCAATTCCCGAATTGAGTTACCAAGATTTTTCCGAATAGCGTTTTTTTTTTGTGACTTAACTACAAATTTACAGTTTTTAGATTTTTTTTCTATACTTTTGCTATGAGACCTTGCTTCATGCCAAATTTCATCATTCTAGGTCAACGGGAAGTACCCTATGAATTTTGATTCCCTTGAGAGTGTCGAAATACACGTTTTTTGCGACATAAACGGCCGTATCTTTTTTTTCGTTAACTCAGAAGTTTGAATTTTTCACAGCTTTAAGGAACCGCAGACATGAGTATATGGTTTTAATTTCAACTCATTATCTCCACGCGTTCTCGAGATAAAGGGTCTTGACAGACGGGCAGACGAACGGACAACAAAGTCATCCTATAAGGGGTCCGTTTTTTTTCCTTTTGAGGTACGGAACCCTAAAAAAACAACTCCAACGTGGTTTTTGACGTTAAAGTTCATCACTCCCTTATGGCTGCCAGAGAAAACGGCGTTTTGACGAGAGAGACTGGATTATTTAAAATTGTTATATCTCGTTTACTTCTGTACCAATTTTGATAATATTAAAAAAAAATATATATCATTGAGGGCGGCTACGCGATAACAAATTACTTATAAATCCTACTGCGACACTGAAGCCTGACTGAGCTGGGGCCTTTTGAAAGTGTCGTCCCTAAAACAAAAAAGCTAACATTTTATAAGATGGGCGTCCATTACTCATAAATTAACTGAGCTTACGTTGCTATGATACTTTTTCTTGTAAATCCGTTATATCTATACCCTATTCAGCAAGCCGTGAGATAAAAGGTAAACAAACCATTTATAATACTACTAAATTATAGACCACAGATACTGCGAACATTTTACATAAGTGAGGTTTTGTCATCGGGCGAGTTATAATCCATCATCTTTTTCACTATCGATCAACTTGTTGATACAAGATGTTTTCGTTGAATTCTTGTTATTTGCCGAAGAAAAAGCGTGCAAAGAAAACGCCAATGCATTCAACAGAAAAGGAGACTGTTATTAATGTATTCAAACACGTCGAAGAAACTTAGTCGAAGGTACCTATATTGTTTTCTTTGTTTACATTTTGTCTCAAGCCCAGGTGAATAGAATATAAATTCCGTCATGGCTTCCTTCAGATTTTTCAAACCAATAATTTTGCTTGCACAATTGACTCTAATAAAAAATTGCACTTAAAAGTTTAATATTTTGCAAAAAGGATCTCTGGATCGAGAAACAGTCTCCACTCCCTCAAAAAAAGAGAACTAACTAAATAAACTTCTAATTTAAGAACGAGATAGACGAAAAAAATTAAAATCTTAAATTATTTAGTGATTCTTTTAAATATTATTTGGAAGATTTTTTCCTAAGTGATAGCAAATCTTCTGCAATTCCATGTCTGCACCTAAATTAATTCAATACAGTTTCTTTTATTTCAGGCTAATCTATACATATAAAAGGAGAAACTGACTGACTGACATATCAAAGCACAGCCGAAACTACTGGGACTAGGAGCGTGAAAATTTGCACGAGGTTTCCTTTTATGATATAGGCAAGTACTAAGAGAGGGTTTTTCAAAATTCACAGTCTAAGGGGATGAAACTGGGGTTCAAAGTTTGTATGGAGACACTTACTTAGACGCGGGCGAAGCCGCTGGCAGAAGCTAGTATGTGCATATAGTGTTAGTAAATACATAAAAATGAACTTGAGAATAAATTTTAAAAATTTTATACATAAGGAGTTTAAATGTACGTGTATCTATTGCCTCCTTCTATTTTACCAGAACTTTCCTAATAATTAAAACGAAATTTAATATCAAAGACGTTAAATTTCGAATAATATATTTGAAATTTTAAGGTTTTTTATTTAATTGTAGGCTAAGAACAATAAGCACTTAATAATGAAAAGTTTTTAAGTTTCGACTAGAAACTATTTTTCAAAACTATTTCGTAACAGCTGGAACTTTTAAAATGCCTTTCTTTCATGGCTATTAAATACGTAACTTAAACAGAAACAAAAGAATTGAAGAATTTTAAGAAGAAAATATCTGTTTTATGTTCATTTAAAATACTTTCAAAAAGTGGAGTCGTTCAAAATTAAATGTTTGTTACCTTTCAAGTTATTTTTTAAATTATTTAATAGCTTTATCTCTGAGCAACACCTACGGTGACTACCCTTTGAGTTCTAAACTCTTTAAAGTATATATTACTTTAGTAAATGTGTATGTATCTAAGCACTTAGGTACTCTGCCCAATGTTTATAAAAACCTTTAACCCTTTCAAAACTTAGACCGAAGGGTTTTTATTTTGAATTTGTTCCTTTTTATTATTTTATTTCATGTAATGGTTCTAATGTACTGCATACAATTTAAAAATAACTCCTAGCTATCACTTTGTTGATAAATCCGGTTCAGGAATAAGAATAATGTTGACTAATATGCATCAAATCCGCCTATTATACCACTAGTGTACATAAAGTTTAAATAAAACACAAGTAAAGTGTTGAGTTTACCTATTGTAAATTCTTTCAACTTTAACACTTTTTTTCATGTTTTTTACTACAGGTGCGGTTCATATAGTTCATTCCGGTAATAGTGAAAAAAAATACTAAGCTAATCCGGTATCTGGAGTTAAATAACCGACGCCGACATAAAATAAATGTAAGTGAAATGATGCAAAACTTATGCGACTTATCAGAAAATAAGAATAGCCTAGGCGTTAAAAAAACATAGTTTGAGTGAAAACCCGGCTACCTATCATCATAATTTGTAAACATTTGTTTCGCGATAATTTTCGTACCGGAAACGGAAATACTTATCACAACAAGAGCGATTCTCATACTTTTACCAGTAAAAATTAATAAAAAAACACTAAGTTAACCCGGAAACAGGAATAAAAATACTATGCTTACCCGGAATAAAAACAAAAATACTAAGCTAACCCAGAATCAGGAATAAATATACTAAGTTAACCCGGTATCAAGAATAAAATTATCGACGCGTCACAAATTAAATGCAAGTGGAAGGATGCCTTTGTCTATAGAAAATTTATTCGAATTATCAGAGTATTAGAAAGATATGGGGAGACTAGCTAAGCCGTGAGAAAACCGGTTGAGTAAAAAACCCGGCCACCTATAATCATATTTGTCACTTTCATTTCGCAATAATTTTCGTACAGGAAACAGGAATATTTTTACAACAACCAGAGCGATTCTCATAGTTTGTGCCAGTAAAAGTGAAAAAAATACTAATACTAAACCTGTTATTAGGAAAAAAAATACTAAGCTACCGGGTTAGCTTAGTATTTTTATAATAATAATAATAATAATATCATTTATTTGCTTGAAATATGGTGTATATTCCCAATAACAGGTTATTTTAGTATTTGTTTTTAACACAAGTGAAGTGATGCATTTGCCAATTGTAAATTCTTTCGACTTTCACACTTTTTCATATTTTCTACGACGATAAGAGCGGTTCTAATAGTTTATGCCAGTAATAGTGAAAAAAATACTAAGCTAACCCAGCTCAAAATCAGGAATAAAATTATAAACGCATCATAAATTAAACGCAAGTTAAAAGACGCATTATTTTGTCTTTTGAAAATTCATTCGACTTATCACAGTGTTAGAAAGTTGTGGGGGAGACTTTTTGCGTAGCAGTGAGATAACAGAGGTTGAGTAAAGAAACCGGGCTGCCGACAGTCATAATTTGCCCCACTCTTTTCACGATTATTTTTGTACCGGAAACAGGGCTATTTTTTCTACGACAAGAGCAATTCTTACAGTTTGTGCTGGCGTAAAAAGTGAGGCTAAACACCAAAGTAAAATAAATTAATTTAGCTTTAACTTCCGTCTTTGAAGCCATTACGTAACTACTCTTGAAGACGCATCGCCTGCACTTAAATCTCAATTTTTCTTCCTTAAAACTAGCCTTTGTGAGGAAGTGGACGACAATGTATTATCCATTAAAAAACCTACAGGAAAGAACCGATGATTATGATAACATTTTTTTTTTAAATTTTAATCAAAATATTGTTTAACATTTCTCATTACAATTGTGATTGAAAGAGTTATGTGTTTGACAAATACCTACATGTGGAAACTGAAAAATATAGTTCAATCTATGTAAATTATTTTGAGAGGTACCATTTAAGTCGATGCAAATTTTTCCAATCGTAACAAATCGGCAAATTGACTAATATCTCTAAAAATTTCTGAATTAATAAAAAAATATATTTAGTCAAAGTTTATACTATTTATTTTTTTTTTGGTGTTATGACTAGAGTATTATTTTTATTTTATTTAAATTAATATTATGTTTATTAATTGCAGTTTGGACTTAATAAATAATACTTTTTGGATCTGGTTTATGAACCAAAATTAAATTTATTAGCTGTTATGTAAATGTTTAGTATTCGTGTTAAATTAATTATTGTTTTTCTAAAACAGTTTATTTCGAAAATACCATAGCATAAACAAGAGAATTAAATTTTTTTGACAACCCTTTTTAGATTGACGGTGTAACCTGTTAAAATTCACACTTCATCAAAGTTGTACTTACTTCAAATCCGAAAATTCCAAACTTTCTTTTCAAACAAAACTTCAAGTTAAGTTCAAATAAATTAAAAATATTATCAGTTCTTCTTATTTCACTAAAGCACAAACCGTTCATAAATATTTTGCAAATGCACAACAGTTTTCATTGAGTTCGTATATTGTTAAGGTTCTCGCATAAGGTCTGGAGAAAGCGCGCGCGGGGACGTCCGCACGTTCCATGCCCTTCGCATAGACTGGCTGTATGAAGCCTTTCCTACCAAACCTTTGGCGATACTAATTTCAAAAAACAAACAAGCCAATGGCCGAATTGATATTGTTTTCGCAATTAATTTGAAAGCTGAGCAGTGGAAAGCTTAGTCAATCTTAGTAATGTATATTGATTGTTTTTGACGAATTGGTAGGTGGTAATTCTCTGGTTAAATGTTAGTAGCAAGTAGAAACGGTACCTACAGTTAAAAAAGAAATATTTTATTCATTTTTCACTTTATTATATCAATTATTATTAGTTAATATATACTTTTGTAGGTAGAGCCTTTTTCATTTTTTATTAAAGTGATTATATTATCGAACTAGTACTCACTTGTAGACGAGCTTGTTTTTGCTGGAATTTCAAATACTTATCTTAAGATTTTTTATAACTTTAAAGATTTCATTTTATTCGTTTGCCGAATCAAATGATTGGGATGCTTTGTGTAAATTGTATTCTGAATCCCAGATATTTCTAACGGTTACTAGAACACTAATATTCAAATTATTCCAGTTATTACATTTTTAACGGCCTATTTTCTCAGAACGATCATCAGGACTGTCAAATTACATGAAAATTAAATGCTTTTCAGCTGTGAAATTCCATAAAAGATGCCTCATTAAAGTCTTCTTCAGTGTATAGGTCATTGTCCCTTTTTAATTAGGAAGCGACGAAATTTAAGTCCCTCGCGTTTATGGTTCACGGGTTCGTCATAGCGACATTTTTAATAAATTGATTAGGTATTTTGATTTCTGAGCTTTTTAAGTAATTGATTATTTTTGCTTTTGAACTTTTTTTTTTGTGGAACGTTTTTCCCAACATATATAAGTACTGGCTTCCACCAACGGGTTCGCTCGTGGTAAAGTAGATTTCTCAATACAAAGTTTGAAACCCCGTTTCACCCCGTTAAAAATTGAATTTCTAAAATTCTTATTACTCACCTACGTCATAAAAGGAAACATATTGCTAAATTCCACGTTCCTAGTCCCAGTAGTTTCGGCTGTGCGTTTATATGCCGGTCAGTCAGTTTTTCAAATCAAATCACTAATCTTTATTGCAATCCATAATGTTTATTTTATTTTATTTATTTGGCTCACCAACAATTGACTACACACATACAAAGATATGAAATACACGGAATAAACTTATAGATTAGTGCAGCAATTCCTTACAGGTAAGCACAACATGCGTAACAAGACAATGTTCATGTCAGGTGTTAAATAATAAAGAATGGAAACAATTATGGACCCTGTCGGGCACGGCAACATTACAAATGGTAGGAGAGAGGAAGAGCGCTCAATAATACATATTTAAACTATAGTTTCATATTCAATCAGAAACTATAACACCTACAAACTTAAAATTTAGCAGTTAGGTTCCTTATAGGGTCAAAACATCCGCTAAAAACGGATTTTACGAAACTCCTTCCCTAAGGGGATAAAACGGGGGTTGGAAGTTTGTATGGAGAGACCTACTTTTACGTGGGCGAAGCCGCTGACAGAAGCTAGTGTATATTTTAACTATTTTTTCAATTAAATAGTCGAAGTAATCTCATTGTTATTGAATTTATCTGTTAGATATTCGTCGATTGTGTTATAGGTTTTGTAAATTAGGAATTTTATTTATTTATTTAAAAATATTCTGGTTTTATTTTCTTGTTTTATATTTTCTGGTAATTTGTTATAAATCTTTATTGACATATAATATGGACCAGAAAAGTGCAATTTAAGGCGAGAGGGAGGCAAATTGAACCTGTTTTTATGTATTTATTAAAAATACTGTATGTCTGATATTTTAAGTTTCCCATTATTAAATATAGTTTTAGTTTCGGTTTTTATGGTGAGTACGCATTGAATAGTGTAAATCACTATCACAACACTAACGTGTATCTTTTCTATTCGTTTATCACTTTTTTTTTTACTAGTTTTAGCAATAAATAGTATATTAGCAATGCTTCTATACCTATCTTTATTCGGTTTAGGGTTTAAAGACCTGGTTCTTTTTGCTATTAATTTCTCGTATTGGCCCCTAACATATAACCTAGGTTTCATTTCTGGCGAAAAGAAAAAGCAAATTAGGCCATACTTTGGATTGGCCTTTTGTTTGGGAGTTCACCATTCTCTTATTGAACTTTACGTCGAAGAGATAGTAGAAACATGAAAAATAACAATGCTTTTTTTAATCTATAATCTGTAGGTATTTAATATTTGCTTGCATTTTAGTTTTATTATATTTTTTTGTTTCAACGTTTCATTTTAATGAATTACTCTAACGACCATTTTGTTTTTTTTTTTAATATAAACCAGTCTAACGAATGTTCTTCATTTTAATTATTGTTCGACACTTTAGTATTTGTTATAATAATTAATATATATTTTTCAAGGCGATCTTTTGATTGTTGTTCTTTTAAAACATTAGTAAAAATTTAACTACTACAATCTACACTAATATTAAAAAGAGGTAAAGTTTGTTTTTTTGTTTGTAGGAGGTAATCTCTGAAAGTCCTGGTCCGATTGCTAAAATTTATTCACCGATAGAAAGCTGCTTTATTCCTGAGTGACATAGGCTATATTTTATGTATGTAGGCGAAGACGTGGGCAAAAGCTAGTGCCAAATAAATGCTGTTGGTTACTTGGCAAGCTTTACAAGTCCCACTGCTGAGCGTGGGGTACTTTTGAAAAACCATCCAATGACTTCTCCCGCTCTGGGTGGAGCGAGAGGGCGTGTCAGACTTTTACTGACTAAAACCACACCTATATCTCTCAGTTGCGGTTGGGTTTCCTTTTCAGAAATTCTCCGCGGTTCTAGCTAGCGGGCATCGGCCCTGCTGGGCCCCTACGGTTTGCTGACATCTCTTTGAGGAGCGCGTGGATCACTACGCGCTATTGACGACTGGGCTCGGTCCGGTTAATTACCGGACGGCTGGAGAGCGTGGGGTTTTAGATTCGATATCTCTGAGCCTGAAGTTTAGTTTAGAGAAGTCATTAAGTGTTTACTCACCTTAAAAAAAAACTCCTAGAGTGAAAGAAGTCATCAAGTAATTTCCCGCTTTAAAAAAAAACCCTAAAGCAGGAGAAACCATTTGATAATCTCCAAACTTAAAAAAAAAGCAGTATACCTACTAACAAAAACAAGCTCATCATAATTATCTATACATATAATAAAACAGTAAAATGTTGGAACGTTGGTATTAGTTGGCGAAAAAACTACTGAACCAATCCTGTTCAAATTTTACATACATAATCCTTATAGGCCGGGTCAACTGTTAGGCTACATATTATCACGCTATTTGCTATGGGGGGTGAGCAATAATCCAAAATGTCGACATTGAACGACATTTGCCACGTTCGATCCCCAGCTACGGATAAAAATTTTGTCATTATTTTATCTTCTTTTTTGTAATAAAATAACTTTTACCATTTTTTCAAAATAAAATTGAAATTTCTATTCGATATCTTCTAAATATTTTGTAAAAACCAATCAAAACACATAATAAAATCAAAGCGGCGAGTAAAATCACGTACTAAAATGTAAATATGGCACCACGCGCAATTCAGATACTCGCAACGCCATCTAAAGACTGAAAGTAGAAATAATGATGACAATGATAGTTGAACGTTATATTTGATAGATGGCATTGTGTATTTTACGTAATTTTCTGAGTGGCGGAAGAATGACCATCGCCCAAGTCTGCAGACAGTTTTATTGTTTAAAATTGGACGAAAACCGTTATGATTAAACTAGAGTTAGACGGAGACATTTTTAATCCTACTGCTTTTTTCCCCCGTGGTTGTAACAAACTAATTGACCGTGATTATTCAAGGGATACCAACCAAAGGCGATAAAAGTAAATACTTATATGTATTTAATTATTGACTTTAAAATAACATGGCCAAATTTTCGGAAGCGGTAGCATGGCACTTTGCGTTGGAAGGCCCCCAGGTGGACCGATGACCTGGTGAGGGTCGCGGGAATCCGATGGATGCGAGACGCACAGGACCGGTAATTATGGTGACACTTGGGGAGGCCTATGTTCAACAGTGGACGTCTTTCGGCTGAAATGATAATGATAATGATGGCACCTTTATTTTTCTTTTTTTGACTAAAACCACACCTGTGTCCTTCAGTTGCCCTTTGCGACATCTCTTTGAGGAGCGCGTGGATCACGCGCTGTTGACGACTGGGCTCGGTCCGGTCAATTACCGGACGGCCGGACGGCTATGGACGACCGATTGCTGGATGTCCGCGAGCCCGCGTCTACCGTGGCTGGTCGTCGGGGTCAGAATCTCGGCTCGGCGTGAGGACGTTCGTTCCCTCACGCGTGCGGCCTCCTCCTTCACTAGCATTACGGCTTTGCAGAAGGAGGCGACCGCCTGCCATTCCTCCTCGCTCTGGACCATAGCCCAAAGTCACAAGGCCCGGCGCGAGAGGTGACTGACGCCGATTGCCACCACGAGGACAACACACACCTCTGTGTGCTCCACTGTGTCCTCCGGGATGATGGCACCTTGCGGCCTAATAATGGTGTGTTTTATTATTAGCAGTCACTGCTTCATATAAAACTGGGTCGAAAGGTTTGCGTTCCTGATCACAGTTCGACAACGTATGATGTATCTCAGATTCCTTGCAGCCTTACATCGACATCCGTACGTTACGTCCTTGCAGTGAGTGGTGACCAACACTGGAACCACCCTCTGAGGGAGGCCAGTCTCAGGGATAACACTAATCGGCAGCTAAATTTGTTTACCGGAATTTAATTGTTTTATGGATACACAAGCTCAGGACTGTTGAGGGTGTTTCACGCGGTTTCTGTTCCGGATTCGGTTGGAAGTACTCTGATATTACCATTTTACAAATCGCCCGGAGGACCCGTTGTAGCATGCGGTGGAGGTCTATCCTGCTTGGGTGATCCGCCGTGTCTTCATAGAGGCAATCGGCGTCAGTGACCTCTCGGTTTGGCCATCAATATGCGAGTTCGATTGGACAGGGATACACGCGTTCAAGATTTCACCGAAATTCATTCAAAAGTTGGAGACTCTTCATAAGGTAGTTCCCGCTATGGAATAACATTTGTCTGATATACGAGGACGTCAGTCAAATACACACCAAAAAATCCTAGGTAAATGAACAAGTAATTTTTACGCCCCAAATGATCAAGCTGCAACAATCAATTCAAGCATGCTCTCGCAAATTCTTCATAAGTACTGTTGTGGAGGAAGATAGTTGATGATGATGGTAATTTTTGGATTCACTGGCTTTTTGTAGACATTGGCCCTAGAGGGCCCTATCCATTTGCTGACATCATTATGAGTCGCGCGTAGATTACTACGCGCCGTCGATTCAGGATTGCTTTGACCAGATGACCGGACGGCTCCACCGCAATCGCCCTGCGGCTTTCAACACCTGGAGCATCACTTCCCTCATCATCCTTCATAGTTTCAGCCACCTTCTTCGATCGTAGTGCTTCACTGAAGGAGGCTACTGGTTGGCATTTTTTCCACTAATCGCCTCCATGAGGACACGGCGCCGCCGGCGCTCCTACCAAGCGGGACTGACTTCCACCGTAAGTTCCATCGTATTCTCCGGGCGATCCGCACAATGGTGAAACTCGAGTGTTTCTTTTCGCTGAATTCGATACAGATACCTCCCGAAACACCCACATCCGGTGAGTCCTGCACAAAGAGAGGATGCCGTGACGCCTCTGTAGCCACTCCTCAAAGACAGGCATTACCGCTGCGATTGTGACGTGCTCACTGTGACAATGTTGTTTTACCGGAACATAAACCAGAAACATACATAAACTAGTGCCTTTTCCCTTGGGGTAGGCAAAAATGCCAACTGCTACGACCCTTACATACTCTTTCTATTCATTGACGTTCATACATCTGGATCTGGACGAGTACATAACATGTATCCTGAAGGTAATTTGCGTTTTTACCTTTAACAGTTTTATGTGAAAGTACAATAAATAATTACGATGCTTTCAGAATGAATTGCAAGCACAGAATGATTGTACAGTTTTACCAACTTAACGTAGACGAAGTCGCGGGCAACAGCTAGTGATTAAATAGAAGTGTTATTGATTAGAATACTTTCAAAAACCTGGAAATTATTAAACACCTAACCAATTCACTTTTACCCGTTGTTCGATATTTCCATCTCTAAACTATCAAAACACACTGAAAAGACACTAGACAAAGAAAAGTCAGCCTTTTTGAAGTTTGAACAAAAAATTTAACGAATCCAATTCTCTTTTTTAGGCCAAAGCTAAAATCTCAGTTATAGGAGGTTTTGATTTTTGATTTTTCTAGATTGACTTCCCAGGATAAAAATCAACGCTCTCTTGGATTCAAAATTTCAAATACAGAATTTTGTTAGCGGTAGAATGGAAAACAGACAATACCGATCGAATTCATACTTAATATTATAAATGCGACGAAAGTAGTTCAGTCTACTTGTATATCTGATCTTTACGTTTTCGGGTGGGAAAATCATCTAATGACATCCCCCGCCCTTGGGCGGAGCGGGAGATAGGGTCAGACTTTTACTGACTTAAAACCCGCTCCTGTTCCTTCTTTGCCATTTTTTTTTCCTGGGCCCCGGGGATCTCTTTCGCATCACCCATGGCCCCAGTAGGCTTCGACCCTGCTGGGCCCCTACGGTTGCTGACATCTCCTTGAGGCGCGCGTGGAACACTACGCGCCTTCGACGACTTAGGCTCGGTCCGGACGGTTATCGGACGATCGGACGGAGAGCCACCCATTGCTCACCGTCCCCAAGCCCGCGCCTACGGTGGCCGGAAATCGGGATCGGAATCCCGGCGGCGGTTGGAGCGTGAGGACCGTTGCCTCACGCGATCGGCCGCCTCCTTTGCTAGCATTACTGCTTCGCAGAAGTAGGCAACTGCCTGCCTCTCCTCCTCGCTCCGGACCATGGCCAGTACCAAGGCCCGGCGCGAGAGATCGCTGCCTCCGATCGCCCCCACGAGGACACGGCGGTGCTCTGCCCAAGCGGGACTCGTACACCACTGAAAAATACTTTTATTCCAAAGGTTCCATTGTGATAATTTCTGATGATTGCACAAGCAAAACTCTTATCAGAAGCTGACGTAGGTGCAATGGTTAAGCATTAGCTGCTGCGCTGCATGCCGCAGGGTCAATTTTCGCACGTAACAAATATTTGTATGACCTTTCCGGGTTTCGGCGTCTTGTATTGGTGAGTTTACTTTTTTGTAAATACACCCACGATACAGGAGTATTTCTTAGTGTGTGCAACGGTTTTAAAACGAAAAAGAATAACTTACCACCACGTCTGTATACACCAAAAGGCCAAACGGCTTGACAAAGGTATACCAACAGTAAACAAACATGTCGTCAGTTAGGTTCAGCTCGATTTGATAGGAAGCGAGTCTACTGCTAATAACAGGATACATATCCAGACTCCATGGCAATCTGTTACTAAGAAATTCTAGATGGACAGCCACAGTAATACTTTACACGAGCCGAAAATCATGCATTACCCATAGAAGTAAGGCGTGCTCAAACGCTACCGACCTTTAAAACAATGGTGAAGGAGCATTACCTTTCACTGTAATATTTCTTTAATCTCCTTGCCCAAATTTGTATTTGATATTTATTAGTATATTTATTGATATTGTATATATGTTTGTATTTTTATCATTATGTGTAATTAATATTATTTTTGTACACTGACTGTCCTTTCGTTCAGTCCATCCTAAGGTTGTCTGTAAGAGATTGCCCTGTGCGATAAGACTGCCCTTTGTACACTTTGTTTTTGTATATGTTTATGGTGTCCATATTTTGATGTGTACAATAAAGTATACACCCCTATTTTTTAATTGGTACATAAAAATGGGGCTCTATCCATACCTGTTACTGATCATATTTTTGTAGTCAAAAGTAAAAAAAAACGAAATCCCAAAATTGTCTAATAAATTCATAACAATTGCTACTAGAAAATACTATCTACGTGTTTTTCCATTTTGATCATCATTTATTCATTCATAATCAATGCCTGTACAATTGAGTGAAATTTTGGGATATAAACAAACGCTAATAACGTTGCTGTTTATGAATATTATTTATTGAGACTTTACTTAAATAATAACAAGACCTTTTCTAATAAGCCCTTTAAGTATTTGTACTTATGAAAAATTAGTGGTGTATAATAAATAAATAAATAAAATCATACCCAACAGTAGTGTTTGCAAACACTATACCAATATAGCAGCCAGTTTAATAAAGTCACGTAAAACAAGGATTTTATTATTACACAATACATAGGGTTCGATCTAGCCGTAGATTACAACAGTAAGTCAAATACCCTTAGGTTAATATCCTTCCTTTTCTTATCGGCTTATTTACTTACTAGTATTTTTCCGGCAAACAATTACAACAGAAATCAGGATGTTTTTCTATTGAATAAAAGTTCTAGAAAAAATGTGATTATTTTTTTTTTTTGGAAATAAACATCTGATAAAATACAGTTTATATTTATAATTTTATTTGATAAAACTCGCCGACTTTAATGTTTGATTTAAATACTGATTAGCAGAATTAAAGCTCAAATTCACAAAATATGTACAAAATGTTACCATAAATATAATCAGAAATCCTTACTTACTGCTCACCTATTTGAATGAAACTCATGTGTAGAAAATTATGCTTATAGAATCTAGATCAGTGGTTTCCAACCTATGGTCCACAGCGTGTGTCAATGGTCAGCAAGAGAGCCAAAATATGATTCATGAAAGGTTTAATAAGATACTCACCTTCTCACGTAGCATAACCAGATTAAATTCAAGATATAAACTAAAAACAATAATAAGCACCTGGCAAAAGAGAACAAATATTTTTCTTGAAACTTGGCAACAGCTTTTACTAATGAGTGCCATTATTGTATGTTTCAACATTCAATAATGGATAACGGTAGGTACAAACAAAAAAAATAAAATCTGCAATGTAAAATGTTCAAGCATTTCATTTTATAGTAAAGACAGTACAATCTTTTTGGCGTAGCTGTAAGACACACTATTACATTTTTGTTTAATATTTCGTTTATTTCTTGTAACTTTTTGTGTTTCTGTACCTTATATTGTATACTTATATTTATAAATTCTAAACATCTTTTTTTCTTTCTAAATAACCACATGGAGGTAAAAGAGGTGCTGAATAAAGGATATAAAACAAAGGGGAAAAAAAGATAAAGGAAAGAAAAAAAAAAGAAAAAAGGAAAGAAAAAATGAAAAAGATAAGGAAAAGAGGGGAAAGGATATTTTTTTTCAGATCAAATGGGTAAGTTTTGGTTATCATCTATAGTTACACCTAAATATTCAAAGGATTTAGATTTATTAATATGTGAACATTTTTGCAAGTTGTGCCTTTTTGTTGAACACAAGAGTGTGCGTCATCAATTCGTCACACAAAATAATTGTGTGACGGAATCGGAGTGCGTTGTAATAAAAAAAGGTAAAAAATAAGTTTTAATGGTATTGGGAGTTAACGGTGTTTACAAGTTACGACCTGCTAGGCTGGCGTCAACACCGTTAAAGTATTCTTGGATATGTTAAAAACTTTGTCTTAGGTATCTCCACAAACATTAAGATTTATGTCACCGGCGTAGGAAAAAAAAATGTAATTTTGGAAGTTTGTAGAGGTCTTTTTTTTTTTTTTTTTTTTATTAATGATAGGCTCACGTTTGACCACCATCTCACCTGATGGTAAGCGATGATGTGGTCGACGATGGAGCACGCTTGCCTAGAAGTAGCCTATTCACTCTTGACTTAAAGACCCCTAAGTTGTAGCTATCTGGAAACACAGACTCCGGCAAGGAATTCCACTCCTTGGCTGTACGCATAATAAATGTGTTCTTAAAACGTTTTGTGCGTATGGGTGGGATGTCAACCATGTACCGGTGGCGCATCGCCGTACGTCTAGTGGTCCGATGATGGAACGGACTTGGCGGAATTAGATTGTGCAATTCCAGTGCACACTCCCCGAAATGTAAACGATAGAAAACCGACAGGCTAGCAACTCGGCGGCGATGCCCAAGGCTTTGGAGCTTCGACTCAACAAGTGCATCATTGCCGATGATCCTCTTGGCTCGCCTCTCAATCGACTCTAGCGCATCAAGCTGGTATTTGGCAGACCCGTCCCAAAGATGAGAGCAGTACTCCATACACGATCGTACTTGCGCTTGATAAAGGTTGAGCAGCTGTTCCGGCGTGAAGTACCGTCTCACCTTTGCTAAGATCCCCAATTTTTTGGCAGCCAGTTGAGCCTTTGCCTCGATGTATGAGCCGAAATTTAGAGTAGACGACAGCGTAACCCCAAGAAGCTCAAGGTGGTCGGTTATTGGCACGGTCACACCTCGGAAAGATGGAGCCGGTTGGAATTGACTCCGTTTAGCGGAAAAAAGACACGCTTGGGTTTTAGTTGCATTGAACTTGACCAGATTGGCATCGCCCCAATCAGAAACCGCCTTCAAGGACGAGTTCAAGCGTTCAACCATAGCCTCTCGGGATGACTGGATCTGTGACCCACTAGCACGTGCGTCAGACACATATCTCTCGGCAACAGTGCTGTCGTCTGCATACCCAAAGATACCGGGTTTAAGTAAGTCATTTATGTGCAGCAAAAACAGTGTTGCCGAGAGTACCGACCCCTGAGGGACCCCGGCATTAATATCCATTTGACCGGACGAGTAGCCATCAACAACCACTCGGATGGATCGATCCCTCAAGAAGTCTGCGATCCAATCACACAGACCAGTGGGTAGGCCGAAGGAAGGAAGCTTAGCAATAAGGCTTTCGTGCCAGACCCTATCGAAAGCCTTCGAGATATCGAGGGAGACGGCAAGCGCTTCCCCATGCTTCTCGATGGCCTCGCTCCAGATGTAGATGCAGGTCATGGCATAAAAGAGAAATGGGCCCAAAACATTACCTTGAGGGACTTCAAAGATCATCAAGGTCTCCGCGCTCAGATACTCGCCTATTTTTACCTTATCCATGTTCGAGTTTTACGGTAATCTATAAAAAAAAAACAATAATATATAGATTCTACTTTTCCCATGTTCTCAAGTTTTTCCAAGACTTTATAATATTTAGATAAGGGAGGCTGTGTCAAAAGCCTTTGCGTGATTTAAGAAAAAGGTTTGGCACTTCTCTTTTTGTTACGTTAACTAAATTCAAACTAAACATCTGCTAGTAGCTTTTTATTTTCCAAGAAATGACGAGTATTTTATTTATAACAACCCGAAGTCTGGTTTTGTGCCTGGGCGGCGACAGGCCTGCTCTTTATACTTTTTTTCGCAGAATTTATTGTGAAAAATATAAATAACAAATGTGATCTAACCTTTCGGAAAATATAGCTTTATATCATGCTGCAATCTTCTTCAAGTGGAATTTAATTTCTCAAAACCAATTTCCAGTTGTATGCTGAAATAAACTAATACTTACAGCCAAAATAATCCTTATAGTTACCCAGTCAGGAGTGAAGGTTCGCGTCAACAATACAAAAGGTAAACATCGAAGTCATGACCTCTCCTTTGGCAGTTCACGTCTTGAGTCATTGTACCAAGTGTTAAAACCATTAATCTTAATAATTAGTCATTTATGTTTGTGCTGTTGTGAAAATACTTAATTGACCCAGATAGAACGTTAGAAAATGGAAAATTAAAGTCAAATAGTTGATGAGTGTACAACTTAGAACTTTGCGATCTTGCGCGTTTTAACAATATATTAAAGAAGCTCAAAACAAAATAAAACTTTGTCGATACATGTACAAAAAAAGCAGTTGAGTGAAATAGTTTTTTTTTTGTTAGATTATTTAAAAATTTACTTTAAACGTTGAATTACTTATTAATTATTTGAGTTTGTGCCCAGTTTCTGAAACAAAAACAATCAGATCGCGTTTTGGAATAAGACGGTAATCAATTTTTAAGCATGTGTGAACTGTGAATCTACAGTCAATCGCATCCCTTAACAAACCAGAGACGAATCATATCAGTACGTGGCAACATTCTGGTGAGGCCATAAAAGTGCAGCTTTACTGCATAAACGTCTACATAGTAAAGTTATGGGTAAATTACACTCAGGTTACTTGCAGTGCAACCGTCATATTTTATGTGAGCAACGCACCCGGCTAGCCACCGCACGCTCTGTCATATACCCACTCACTCCTTGGTGACGACGATGGAAGACTAGGCCCCCAAAATCAAAGGCTATAATTATGCCAATTTCCTAATTTCCAGTGTCAAAAATTGCCATGTAGCCAAGCAGATGTAACCAATTGTCAAAAAAGCAAATTTCTCTACCAAATTTCAGATTTGAAACAGGGACCTTCTGAAACAATTGTGTCTGTAAAAGACCTGCATCAGGAAGCAGATGCCGTAGTGCCTCTTTAACCAATCTTCAAAGAGGGGACTAATCGCTGCATATGTGGTGTAACCACAAATTTTCTTCTTCTTTGTCCATCTAATAAATATAGGCCAGTAAATAAAGGGCTTTAATTCGTGACGCGTCGATAATTTCGTACCAGAAGTTGGGCGTCTTTAAAAGACAAACTATACACGCAACTACTACGTTTGCGTGAGTTGACTAATTTACAACTCAATTAAAAGTTCCTTTAAGAATTACTTTAATGAAATAATTAGGTGCCTAGTAACCTGACCTTACCTACTTTTTTACCAGTAAATGGAATCACGGAATCTTCGTGTGGTGCAAAGAGATTTAAAGAGATACAAATATTTAATGTCTTTGGTGTGGTGTGTACCGGCGGGCGACGACTAAGACACCATTAATCAAATTCGTGACCCTGCAATTTGCGATGAGCACAAGTTTCAACTAGGAAAACCAGAGTCATAATTATGACGGACCAACTATCTTATTCTATTTTTATTACCGATAATTAGTCTCTACAATTTTGCCGATGTCAAATGATTTATAGAAAGTCGTGAAAGACTAAAGACAATAAGCAAAATGTATTTTCTCTTTGGTGATTAAAATTGAACTGCATGTGGAATTTGTTGCCAAATCTGTATCTATATAATTCTTCTGTACTTGTGTTTATTACCTAACTTCTCCTAAACGGCCCTAAACGGCATGACCGATTTGGATGAAATATTGTGTGTATATTGGAATGGGTCGCTGGATGGTTTGAAATTACTATTGAAACCAATAGGTGGCGCTGCAATCTGGTCCCCAATTTTTTTCTGTCCAAAAGCCAGCTTTTCTGCTGCTTTTAGTCCAAATGTCTGTCAAAACGCTTATGTTTTGATATCAATTACATTAACATCAACGTAGTAATGTTTATGTCATAATTTAATTTAGAGCAGAAGACCTTTGCCTTAGTGGGGCCAACCACTGGCGTGTGAATTGTCCGTGAAGTTCTTATTTCTGTAAATACACACTTCACGATGTTAGGTGGCACACCAACATGCTCGGCTTATATTGAAAGTTGTAAAGCCGTTTTACGCTCCGTGGCCAATCGCAACATTACCTTTTCGACACAAAATCTTATTACACGCGGCTTATCCATTACTGTCCCATGACTGGCCAAGGCCTCTCCAAGTCCTTCCAGAAATCATTATCTTCTCCCTCACCATCTCGAACCAGTTCTCGTAGTAGGTAGGTATGCGTCTGTTTCTGAGAGTCAAATTAATACGATTCAAAAACAATGAGGCTGTTCTACAATGACGTTCACCAGGTGGCAGCACTGAGGCGTCTATCTATCTATCTATTTATGTGTGGTTTCCGCACTTAGTCCTGTGTGGACCATTGTACGTGGGCCATAGCGGTCACAACCTTAGGTGGGCTTATTCCAACCAGCCCACCTCTCTCCAAAAACAGATAAGGCCTTTTAGGTTTTTCAGGGCATCAATAAGGGAGTTCGGGGATCCTAAGGTTCGTGTGCGTATTTCAGTGACACCTGTGCAGTCCAGGAGCACATGTGCAATCGTCTCCTCCCCCTCCAAACATGCTCTGCACAGGGGACTGTCTGTGATGCCTATCGTGTGAAGGTGTTTATTCAGTGTGCAGTGTCCGGTGATGGTCCCCGTCACCAGGCGCAGGCCGCCTCTGTCCAGTCTTATGAGTTTCTTGGTGAGGGCTTTATTGAGATGTGGCAGGGCCTCCTTGGCCTGCCTGCATCCCGGTGTCGAGGACCACCAGCGCTCTGCTTGTATATGCGTGTGTTCACGTAGCCAACTACGCAGCTGACCAAAGGGGACCGGCACAATTGGTTCGGGCCCGAAGGCCATTGCTCCAGATCCTCTCCTGGCCAGTTCGTCCGCCGCGTCGTTGCCCAGTGAGCCGCTATGTCCTTTAATCCACTGTAGTGTCACTGTATTGCGTTTCGGCACTGTGCCACTTTCCAGTGCTGAGTGGCATTCTTGTATAATTTTCGAGGTGGTAGAGTTTTTGCCTAGGGATTGTATGACTGAGGCACTATCGGAGAGTATCCGAATGTGTGTGTCCGTTACATTCCTAGTTTCTATGGCGTGGGCCGCTAGGATTATACCAACACATTCCGCCTGGTAGACGGTGTTGAATTCTCCTAGCGTTCTGGATATTCTGATATTGAGGTCGTTGGAGAAGACTCCAACTCCCGTGCCAGCATCTGTCTTTGATCCATCCGTGTAGACTCTCAGTTCAGCTGGGCCTGAGTAGTCGTGCTCTTCTTCTGTTAGTTGAATATTGAAATTCTTTTGGAAATGATACGCCTTTGGAGCTTTATCGGTAGGTGCTGCCATCATAGGCTGTCGTTTGATGGCGTCTTCCATTATGCGTATGTGTTTGATTCTGGAATCTTTACTCAGAGTGCCCGATGCGCTGAGCCTGAAGGCCGCTGAGGCCGCCTCCTCCTGCACTATTAGATGCAGTGGGGGCAGTTCCAGCATCGCTTGCAGGGCAGCCGTGGGTGTGGTTCTCATGCTGCTAGTGATCGCTACGCAAGCGAGTCGTTGCAGTTTTTCAAGATCTTTTTGTGCTGTGCTCAGTTCGGTCCTGGGCCACCAAACTAGGGAGCCATATGTGATTATTGGTCTAATAACAGAGGTGTATAGCCAGTGAGTGATCCTTGGGGCTATGCCCCAGCTGCGGCCTAACATGCGCTTACACTGCCACATAGATATACTGGCTTTTTTGGTGATGTACTCAGTATGTTTTGCCCAATTCAGCTGTTTGTCCAGGTAGACGCCCAGGTACTTGACTTCAGTTGACAGGCTAAGGGTAGTTCCAAAGAAACGTGGTAGCTGTAGTGCTGCCAATTTCCTTTTTTTGGTGAAAAGTACTAATTCAGTTTTCGTGGGGTTCACAGTCAGTTGGTGTTCCTTACACCAGTCCTCTACTATTTTCAAGGCCTGCCGCATATGGTTGCATAGTGTATTTTCATGAGTGCCATTTATTATAATGGTTATATCGTCGGCATATCCTACGGCGAAGTAACCTTTGGTGTTAAATCTTTTAACTAGATCATCTGCAACTAAGTTCCATAGTAAAGGCGAGAGGACACCCCCTTGGGGGCAACCCTTCGCCACCATGGCCCTTGTAGTGTTATTTATATTTGCTTGTACTGCTCTAAGTCTGAGCATATTTGTGATCCAGCCACTCAAGGTCTGGTCAACACCGTGACTTTCGAGTGCTGTGCTGATGCTTCGGAACATAGTCTTATCGAAAGCTCCTTCGATGTCTATGAAGACTGCTAACGAAGAGTCTTTGTGATTTATAGCGCATTCAATCTTTGAGATCACGCTATGTAGTGCAGATTCTGTTGATTTACCTGTTGAGTAGGCATGTTGCTGCTTGTGGAGCGGTCTCTCCAAGAGAGGTCCGTCCCGGATATATCTGTCGCAAAGCCTTTCCAGGGTTTTCAGTAGGAAGGATGTCAGGCTTATGGGCCTGTACGCCTTGGGTTGTGTATAGTCAGTTTTTCCGGGTTTCGGGATGAAAATAACTTTCACCTCACGCCATGTGTGTGGTACATATCTGTGTGCTATGCAGGCACGGTATATCACCAGCAGCCACGGCACTAAGGAGTGTTCTCCCCACTGCAGTAGCGCCGGAAAGACACCGTCTAGTCCTGGTGACTTGTACGGTTGGAAGGTCCTGATGGCCCATTTAATTCGGTCTTCTGTCACTATGTTATGTGCTCTGGACCAGTCAAGATCCGTTGGGGTCTGTTCCGGTGCGCTCGACCACGTCCTGTCCTCAAGTAGGTTGCAGTCCGGGAAATGCGTTTCCAGTAGGACCTTACTGGTCTCATGGTCTGTTAGTGTGTAGCTATTGTCTGGTTTTTTCAGCGCACCAAGGGTACGTTCCTGGTCAATTGACAGGATTTTCCTGACCCGTGCTGCTTCGGTGTTGGATTCAATGCTTTCACAGAAATTGCGCCAGGCGGAGTTCCTGGCGGTCCTAACTGCTTTCTTATATCTGTATTGGGTTTCTTTGTATTGCTCCCAGTCCTCTGGAAGTCTTGAGTTTTTGGCTCTGTTAAATTGTTTGCGTAATGAATTTCTGAGTTTGCCAAGCTCTGCGTTCCACCAGGGGTTTCCCTTTCCCTTGATGTGTGGGGAGCTTAGTAGACAGTTTGTGTGGTATGCTTTGATTATGTTGTCTGTGAGTTTTGTCACGGCGTTATCCAATTCTACGGAGTCAGTTATTTGATTTACGGGTCTTTGTTCCCTGGCTAGTAGGGAAGTTAAGTGGTGTTTATATTCAGGTACATTTGTACGGCGAGGATTGCGCCGTGGTTCTGGGTTTTTTGTAATGGCTACCAGAGAGAAACATATTCTTCTGTGGTCAGAGCAAGAGGGTTCATTTGATACGCGCCAGTTAGAGATTAAGTTTGTCGCGTTTTCTGTAGCTAAAGTCAGGTCTATGATCGTTTGTCCGCGGACCGTGACCCAAGTGGGTTCCGTGCCTCGGTTCACGATGTTAAGGTTAGTGGAGAATAAGTATGTAGATAGTGACTCACCCCTGGTGTTTGATACTTCACTACCCCATAGTGGGTGATGCGCGTTTGAGTCGGTGCAGATGATCAGGTCCAGGTTGGCGTTTTCGCAGTGTTGAACCAGATCAGTCAGTTTTTTTGGTGGGCAGCTTTCGTCGTCGCCAGGCATGTACGACGAGGCTAGTACTAGATTCGGGGCATCATTACCAATCTGGAGCCTGATCGCTGTCAGGTCTCTGGAACAGAATTGGGTTAGTGGTGTGATCGGTATATCTTGGGGTATGTAAATGCAAGTTCGAGGTTTATCTATATTATATGTGTTAGATATCAGTTTACCTCCAATGTTTCCAAGTCCGCATATCTTGTCATTTCTGACCCACGGCTCTTGGATCATTGCTATGGTTCGGGGATTGGTCTCCAGCACCCTGCGTAAAGTAGCTGTGGCAGTTTGACTGTGCTGAAGGTTGGTCTGGATGATCGGGATTGGGTTTGGTGTGGTCGACGACGGCGTCGGAATGGAGTTATGAAGAGGTGGAGCCATCGGAAAGTGTTTCTCCCTCCTCCATCCTTCGCCAGTCATCAGTGGGTGAGGACGCCAACAGCTGCGCCGTCCATCCGGGGGATGCAGGTGCCTTATCGGCATCGGCGTCAGCCATGGCTGCTCGGGCCATTTCTTCCTCGAGCTTGTCTATGTCCTTGTCGGTGTCAGTGGTCTCCGTCTTTGCTTGTTCAGTGTCTGTCTTGGGATGGGTCTGGGGGTAGAAACGAACGTATATCGAACCCAGCAGGTATGATATACGTCGTTCCCGCCCCAAGACCTTGTCACTGAGGCGTCAGATCCAGGCACCTGTCAAAACGCTTATATTAATGACATTATTTTAGTTAGACATCAACGTCAATATTAAACGTTAGACGTCAACGTCATGTATTTTATACGTTTTCAAACGTATCAAAGGAAAAGAACTGACAGCTAAGTGGTGCCAACTGATAGTGTAAATTTTCCTAAACACCCTCATTCCAGGAAAACGAAAAGATCATTTATCTTCTGAGAATTTTCAGATATTATCCTTAATCTATTCTCCTTTCAAGTCTTATAATCTGACACTCGCCTTATCAAGGGCCTGCGTGTTTCCCTGTTACTAGGTTGTGGAAGTCAGAGAGGTAATCAGAAAAGAGAAATCAGAAAAAGGAACCGATCACTTCTCCGAATTTGTTTTTGTTCGAATTTCATTTCACCGAAAACTATTGACCGACGTCTTTTTTGCTATATGCATTATTTGACATATTTTTAGATCATCGAAGTATCATGTGTCATAGGATTATTTTACCGAACTATATTTCGCCTGCATGCACAAAGCAAGCATCCTTGTGTGCATGATTCTTACTGGCACCAATTAAAACCACTTCTGTTCATAATCAACTGTTTATTAGAGATGAAAAAGTATGCACAAACGTTCTAGGCGTTTGGTGAAATGAAAATAAATGGTAATTAAAGCAGTGATATAAGTAATGTTCGGAAACATAACACTTCGAACAAATGTTATTTCGGCGAAGTGTAACATCGGTGAAAAGATTTTCGACCAAATGAAACGTCGGAGTAAAAAAAATGACGGGTTGCACTCTGGGAGTGCCGGCAGAAGTGAAAACTTAAGTATTAACGTTGTGCGTTTTGGATATTTTGGAATGGTTATGGAATAATTTTGCACGAATTGCTTTTTTTTTGCACACAATTTTTTTGCACACAATTTTGCACGACATCCGTCTTACGAATTTTCGATCAGGTCACGTGTCCTGACGCGAGTTTAACATTTTTTACCCATTACAAAATTTTTTGCACACAATTTTGCACGACATCCGTCTTACGAATTTTCGATCAGGGTCACGTGACCCTGAGGGTCACGTGACCCTGACGCGAGTTTAACATTTTTTACCCATTACAAAAAAAGTGTACAACGCCGCTAAAGAAGTTTTCACTTCAAAAAAATCGAATTGATAATAGGTCAACTGATACAGTGGCAGACGTGACTTCGATTAAATAAGAAAAAACGAAACGATAATACTTGAAAAGTTTTAGGTTAGGTTAGGTAAAATGAAATTCAATCAAATATTTTTCGAACTTATGATAGGTAAACCCATAGAAAATACAGGTATTCAGGTGCATCCGGTTAGACTGAAACCCAACCCCAATGTATTTCGAAAAAGGCTAGGCAGATTGTGAATTTTGTTTTCTTTTTAGCTTGGGTATAACCGCGGGCTTGGACGGCGAGCAATGGGTAGCTCACCGTCTGGTCGTCCAGTAACCGTCCGGATCAAGCCCGAGTCGTCGACAGCTTGTAGTGTTCCACGCGTGCTTCAAGATGTTAGCAAAACCGTAGGGCCCCAGAAGGGCCGATGCCTACTGCATGAGGATGTGCTTTTAAAAGGAAAACCCAAAGTCAGTAATAGTCTGACCTGCCCTCCCACTTCACCTTAAAGCGAGAGAAGTCATTAAATAATAATAATAATATTCCACAACTATCACACAACGCCGTCTAGTCCCAAGCTAAGCAGAGCTTGTGTTATGGGTACTAGACAACTGACAAACCTACTTATATATTTCTAAATATGTACATATATAGATAAATTACACCCAGACACAGAACAAATGATCGTGCTCATCACACAAACATTTGTCCTGGGTGGGAATCGAACCCACGACCTCCGGCATAGCAGTCAGGGCCACTAACCACTAGACCAACAGGCCAGTCAATGGATTATTTCCCACCTAAAAAATAAGCTTGGATATAAAGGTTATTGCCTTGTCCTTAATATCTCTTCGTAGAATAAACGAGCAATAAACTGTGTGTCGTTTTTCTTTGACAAAAAATGTTGAAGATCACGATAGATATCAATTTAGGATGGCATTATGGCCTTATTTTCGTTTTTTGAAACGAATAATAAACATAAACGTAGATGAGCCCATAATTGTTGTTAAAATACAATAACTAGGTATAGTAAAATATTAGTATCTTCTTAGAATAATAATTACATACTAAAATAAATTTATTTTACTTCTGGATAAAAGAAGCTCGAAGATTTAGATATTTGATGAGCATATTCCCAATTCTAAACGTTAATATTGAATAGATACAACATTGCAAGATCATTTAAAAAAAATAATTAAAGCTGCTGCAAAATCTCGTCTAAAAAAATTGACAGACAATTTCTGAAAAAAAAAAAATATTTTGAAAACATAACATAAGGCGAGGCCACAACACTGCGTTGCGACGTGTCGGTATCATGGAAATTTCCGGTGCACTGCCATACTAACGTAAAAATCTGCGATGCGATGACGCGCGACCTTCTAGTTAGTGTCCATACTTTGAACGGGTTGCACGCGTTTAATTAAGATGGTGGATTACGATATCGACTACCTGATATCTTTACTTCAGAACCGTCCCGTTCTTTGGGAGAAAACTATACCAGAATTCAAAGATAAATTTTTTACGTACTTTATATTTCGTGCGACGCCGTATGCGATGAAATTTTTGCGTTGCGTTGTCTCAATGTACAACGGTGCGACGTTGTTGTGTCGAAGATTTGCATTCTAGAATTGAAATAAAATTATTCCTTTAATTGTTATTAAATTAAACGGTCAAGTTTTAATAATATAAAATAATATATATAATAAAAACTACACATAAAAATTAATCAACAAAATATTTAAATTGAAAATTCCAGAATTGTTTGAAAGCCTGATTTCAACCTGAATACCAATGCCGTGCATTGTAAAGCACTATTCAAGTAGTGCCTTCAAAAAGGTTCAATAAGTAAGGTTTGAATTTATTCAAACCTCGAAGCCATATTCTTTAAAAAAAATCCTCTATGACATCCATTACAACCTCAATAATAAATGACAGTTATCAAAAACCATGCGTCAATAAATTTTGTTGCAAAAAAAATTGGCATATAATTAGAAACATAAAAAATTACGTAAATTTCAAGTGAAATGCCCAACACCAGGCGTCGGAGGTTCTCCGTCCGAGACAATGAGGCCAATGGGAGAGAAACTAAATTGCAAAATGGTTTGCAGTCCAGGTACATTTAAAAAAAAAAAAAAAAACAATGAAGTAGGTACGGGTTTAGAACACGATGCGAGTTTAATAAGTCACTACAATATCGCCGCCTTAGTGCATGAGTGGCCAATCGACCATTGAATAAATTTTACTGCAGACATTTTTTTTAAGAAACTTGGTCCGTTAGCCATGATCGCATGAGTCGTGAATTTCGTGTGAACTATCATTTGTTCTGTGTCCGAGTGTAATGTGCAATGCTGATACCACAGCAACCGCTATGTCCCTGCATTTGAAATCTGGAACATCTTCAAAAATATTTATTTAAATTCAAAGAGATTTAAAGAGATATAATAGAGCGGCTATCAGAACAAATGTCTTAGAAAAACTGTCATCCTATGTCTCAGTGACGCCATCTGGCTTTGAATAGCAAACACGCGAATTAAATTTGTCAAAATTTATAATTATTTAACTATCGCTCGGTAGGTGGCTAGGGGCCTTACCATGATAATGTTAAAATGTCAGTCGTACGAGCGAAAAAGAGTGATGGAGCTACCCTATATAGCTCCACCCCTTTTACAGTTCGGTTTAGGTCGTAAAATTGATCACTTTATGAGCTCGTGGTAGAGCTTCAGTGTGTGATAAAGGTAAGGTTAAGCTTTTCAGCAATAGATGGCGTTATCACAAAATCAGCAAATGTTCTAAAACTATTTATAAAAATTATTGAATTTTAATTAATTACTTCTTAAATACAAAAAATATTTACGAAAATAAACCGAAGTTAGGTCCAGTCATTTTATCATAACAAGATTTGCAATAGCGTAATGCGCAGTTTATAGACACAGATACAGACAGATATTTCTCTGGCCAGGGGCCTTACCATGATATGTTAAAATGTCGGTCGTATGAGAAAAAAAGGAGTAATGGAGCTATACACCCTATATAGCTCCATCCCTTTAACAGTTCGTTTTAGGTCGTAAAATGGATCACATTATGAGCTCGTGGTAGAGCCTCGGTGTGTGATAAAGGTAAGGTTAAGCTTTTCAGCAATAGATGGCATTATCACAAAACCAGCAAATGTTCTAGATCTATTTCTCAAAATTATTGAATTTTAATTAATTACTTCGTATATACAAAGAATATTTACGATAATATACCGAAGTTAGGTCCAGTCACTTTATCATTACAAGATTTTCAATAGAGTTATGCGCAGTTCGGCATATTTTCACAGAAAATGATTTTCTTTTAATGCATAGAGCGGATACAAACACGATTTGACGTGTAGGGGCGTCAAACTAGACTGAGCGACTTATGACCACTAGGTAATAAGTATCGGAGCACGATTTTGTCCGCTATGTCCTGTCTATTGGTAGTATATATTTAATGTCTTTGATCTACTATAATATGCATGTTATACATATTAACCTTCCTCTTGAATCACTCTATCTATTAAAAAAAAACCGCATCAATACCCGTTGCGTAGTTTTTAAGATCTAACATTAGATCTATTAAGGGACAGACAGCGAGACGTAACTTTATTTTATACTGTGTAGTGATAAGTTTGTATTTAGAAATGTGTATGTTTATCAAGTGTCTAGTACTCATAGCGCAAGCTCTGCTTAGTTTGGGACTAGATGGCGTTGTGTGAAAGTTGTCAAATATATTCCAGAGGTAGGTGACGTGACGCCCTATACTACTATAATAATGAATGACTGTATTAGACGAAGAGATTTAGAGAGATACAATAGAGCGGCTATCACAAAAAATGTGTTAGAAAAACTGTCATCCTATGCTTCAGTGACGCCATCTGGGTTTGAATAGCAACACGCGAATTAAATTTATCAATTTTTATAATTATTTAACTATCGCTCGGTAGGTGGCCAGGGGCCTTACCATGATAATGTTAAAATGTCAGTCGTACGAGCGAAAAAGAGTGATGGAGCTATACACCCTATAGAGCTCTATCCTTTTAACAGTTCGGTTTAGATCGTAAAATGGATCACGTTATGAGCTCGTGGTAGAGCCTCAGTGTGTGATAAAGGTAAGGTTAAGCTTTTCAGCAATAGATGGCGTTATCACAAAATCAGCAAATGTTCTAGAACTATTTATAAAAATTATTGAATTCTAATTAATTACTTCGTTAATACCAAAAATATTTACGAAAATAAACTGAAGTTAGGTCCAGTCATTTTAACATAACAAGATTTGCAATAGCGCAAATGCGCAGTTCGGCATAATATAATATATTTTCTTAGAAAATGATTTTCTTTTAGTGCATAGAGTGGATACAAACACGACTTGACGTGTAGGGGCGTCATACTAGACTGAGCGACTTATGACCACTAGGTAATAAATTTCGGATTACGATTTTGTTCGCTATGTCCTGTCTATTGGTAGTATATATATAATGTCTTAAAAAGCCTAAACTTTCCATTATGGACCGTTGATTTGGAAGTTCATTTTTTTTTGTAGATATTAATAAGCTTATTACATGTGGATGGGTGGAGAGGGAGAGGGAGGCCAAAGAAAAGATGGATGGATTGTGTGAACAGTGATATGAAAGAAAAGGAAGTTAGTGATAGCATGACTGTTGACAGGATAGAATGGAAGAAAAAAACATGTTGTGCCGACCCCAAATAAGATGGGACAAGGGCAGGAAGATGATGATTAATAAGCTTATTACAATTTTTTTTATGTAGCGGAAACTCACGATTAACGAGATATATTTTTTTTAAGTTTCCATATAAATTGAAAAATAACACGTTATTTAGGTTGGATAAATTGTCATGGGTCAAAGTTGACGTTTCACGTTTCGTTGACGGTGGAGGTGTGTTTCATTCAATTTTCTCATATTTTTTGTAATTTGATATGTAATTACTATGCACAAAAACCAAGCTGTAATAAGCAATTACATTGACTTATTTACATAAAAATAACGAATATTTGTTTACACTGTGGAACGGAACGGAACGTGAAGCGACGCCATTTTCTTTTATAGTCGTCAGTATTTTTAGTATGTTACAAAGTACTCTGTGGTCAGTATCAGTCATCGTTAGCTTGTTGCGATCATGTGGGTTAGGTTAGAACAATTACCATAAAAGCGCGAAGGCGAGCAAGCAAAGCGAACATGTCTCGGCAGCGGCCGCCGAGCGCCAGATCCCTTTCTAATGTTAGTGAATCATTTGGGTTAGGTTAAGTTAAAAGCCATTATGAGTTAGGCCTCAAACCACCCCATAAATCGATGGAAATTAATGTTCTAACCTAACCTAACCTCAAAATAACCATGAATTCCATAATCTTGAGAATCCACGGGGTGGGGATGGTACAGGGGGGTAGAAATTTGCGGAGGTATCAAGCTGAAATTAACATCAATCGCTCAGGTCTACTACTCCTTTGTGTAGTGAAAAAACATACTTTTAAGCCAACGCAATCTTTAAGGCGTAAAGTCCCTCTAACATCTGGTGGAGTTAAATGCTCGTACTGCCACCTGGTTGCACCCGGATAGAGCCCCGCTGACCTTTAAATCCATTTTCATTGCAAAATATTCATTGATTTACATATGCTATGTACATTCTGAAGAACACTTAACCAGCATTGTTTTTGTGTAAACATTTTTCTAAAGATCAAAGCCGTTTGAAATGAGTAGGAAAAACAAGCGAAAAAATATCATGTTGTTAAATATTTTTTTTCGACAAAAGCGTTAATTGCACGAAAAAAATATATGTTGATAATGTTGTACTTGAATCTATGATATTTTTTTTTTTCAAATCTATTAACCCAACCGTTACTGAGAAGTAGGCTTCAGAAAGTCACTGTTTTATGGCACTGCTCGGGCAATTAGGGCCTAAAAAAAGCTGTTTGTGTTCTGTTCAATCGTGAATCAAAATAGGGAATTTTTTCATGAAATTTCGTAAATATAAAGTTACAGAACAAAATAATTATCTTTTTGCGTTAATAAACTTATTTGCAATTGGTTGTATTATCGGAACATCAGTTTTCCAACAGCAAAGTTAAGTTTATCCTTTAGTACAGTTTATCTTTTCATTAAAGTAATGTTCGGTACTTTCATTAGTTAATAATTATTTTGGTGAATCCAGTTTTCATAATCAACAAATCTCGTTTTTTGTGTGGACGGATGGCGTTGCCGCCATTTATGACTTCCACATTTCGTATGAAACCCTGAATTTGCGAGGTTCAACATGCACTTGGCCAGTTTTTCTTATCGTGGTTGTTGATTTTTATTGTTATATATTTTATTAGAATTATGGAATCTCATCCTTGCGGCTCAATATGAAAGAGATTATTATTATGAATAAACATACATTTAGCCGAACATAGAACCTTCTCCTTTTTTAAGTCGGTTAAAAAATATGAAACCACTGTTAGCCGCCATACGTTAGGCACAAAAGTATTTTGAATGTCCGATGACTGATTTGTTAATTGAATTAGCCATAGACTTAGCTCTGCAACACACTCTGGGCACTCCATAATCATGGTGGTAAGTCCCCCTTTGAGGAGTGGCTGGAGAGGCGTCACAGCGTTCTCACCTTCTGCACGATGCAGGTCCTCACCGAACATGGTAAGTTGGGGAGATTTCTGCTTCGAATTCAGGCGGAAGAAACGCCAGGGTGTCACTATTGTGTGAACCGCCCGGAGGGCACGGTGGAGATGTGCCCCACTTGGGCAGAGCACCGCTATGTCCTTGTGGAGGCGATTGGCGGCAGCGACCTCTCACGCAGAGCCCTAGTAAAGGCTATGGTCCGCAGCGAGGAGGAATGGCAGGTGGTCGTCTTCTGCGAAGCAGTAATAGCTAGCGAAGGAGGCGGCCGCACCCATGAGGGAATGAACATCCTCACGCCCCGGCCGCCGAGACCCCGACCCCTTCTACCACCCACAGTAGATGCGAGCTTGCGGACGACGAGCAATAGATAGTTCGCCGTCCGGCCATCCGGTAATTGACCGAACCCAAGTCGTCGACAGCGCATAATGTACCACGCGCTCCTCAAAAAGATGTCAGCAAACCGTAGGGGTCCAGCAGGGCCGATGCCCGCTGGGGTCGCAGGGATTTTCTGAAAAAGAAACCCGTAATCTTAGAACGCAAAGAGCAACTGAAGGATATAGGTGTGGATTTTTTTAGTCAGTAAAAATCTGACATGTCCTCGCGCTCCACCCAGATTGGGAGAAGTCATTGGATGATTTCTCACCTTTTAAAATAAGCTCTGCAAAATACTAATGCTTATTCTATTGGCAAATATCCGTTAGTATTAGCATTTGTGAACAAAAGTTGCATGTGAGTTTCTGCTACAATAGGCGTAAGAATTTTCAGCCTATGGTCTTAGATTGCACTGGATGGAGTTACTCTATCTGCTATGCCACATTCAAATGGCGTTCATTAACTCACCCAACAGTGAGGCTCCATGATATTTGATGGTATTAGAATTATTTATAAATTGCTTCAATGATTTTATTGGATAAGCATTTTTAACCATAATTTTAGGATGATAAAATTGAAGTAAAATGAAAATATCTAAAACACAAACTCCACCTAGAAACTACACGCGCCTAATTAACTAAAATATCTCTATTTCACTTAATTAGGCTCAATTTTTTGGAATGTTTGGGAAGTAATTTAGATCCCAATTTAAAATACTAACAAAGTAAGAATGAAACGAAAACAAAAACGATAGCAAGTATATTTTAGGCAGCTTAATAGATTTGAAAAAAAATGGAGTTCAAAGCCTTTGAAACAAAACCATCTTAACAATTGTTTTTTTTTTTATTTAAACTTACTTTAAACTTTGACCTTTACATTTTTTCTCTTGTTACTAGCCAAAGTACGTCGGTAAAATTAACAACAAATTATAAGTCCTTAAATCGTCCCGTTGTATGACTGTTTAGAAATTTAGAAGTGATTACTGACACAAAAGTTCTTGTACGCCCGTAATGAAGATTAGCCGCAGCGTCACTTGGTACAGACGGCCTACATTTACTATTTTACTATTAATTAACATCCCTTCTTTCTTTTAGCCACTCCGACCCCGACCCAGAACCAAAAATGAGGGCCATAAATGAAGTCGCAACAAAATCTATGAAACCAAAACTCAAAATGTACGCGAACAGCTCAAAATATTCAGGTATACAAATCGCTACTGAAAATGCAAGTTCAACAGTGACTACGGATAAAAAGCGTTCACATACGACTATGGATAAAGATGTTGGTGCCACCTCAAGTAACATAGACAATGAAGTAAATGCCACGGTAAATTCATCGTATTCAGAACGATCGAAATCAGCAGCAACTGGTGTCGAAACGCAGAAAAAACCAGTCGCTATAGAGAAAAAAGACGGCAGGCTATCGTCTAGGGATAGAACACCCATGAGAAGGGATAAGCATCCGCGACAACATCGCATCAAAGTGAGAAGTCCCAGACGTCGTGTGCCAATTATCGAGCCACAAAATAAAGCTATAGACAACAATACACGAACAATTGGTACTACAGCAATCGATTGGGGTGTAGAAATTGAACTATTCAGTGTCGATGATATAGCTGACCTAATAGAATCAACTGAGGATGATGAAAAGATAAGTACTCACTCTTACGATGACATGTGCCGCATTTGCCACGGTGGGGAGTCGTTGTCGCCGGAACTCGGTAGCTTGATATCTGCATGTTCTTGTCGAGGGACCGTTGGCAGGGTCCACGTGAAATGTTTGGAGCGATGGTTGACTGAATCAGGGAAATCACGATGCGAATTGTGTGGGACACGGTATGCAACCAGACGCGTGCATAAATATGGTGTGCCCAGAGCTCTGGTTATGTGGGTATTGAGCCATAATGCTAAACAGGTATGAATACTATTTTTATGTATAATTTATTACAAGTATATCAGCAGTCATGGAGTTCTTGATACTACTAGCTGCAAGCGGCATGTGCTACGCTTGCCGAATCATGGTCAACACTCGAAAGCCTCATCTCCTCCAATAGTTTGTTAAGAGCTTGGCTTCTACTATACTTTTACGATCTTTCAGATCTTTATAATTTGGCAAAGGCTGGGTGATCTAAATATAAGTTCATACATTTATATTAATACAATTTGTTATCGTCAAAACAGTTCGTGTCTTGCAGGCCTAACAGGTTTAATGCTTCTAAAGTAGGTCTGATCTTTATGATCATCAGCCACGCAACATTGTTGGTTTTTTACATGCCATAGCCGTGTTCCTAATAACTTCTGTAATAATACACCCGTTATTGTGTTTTCATTGCTCTATTAATATTACTTGGTTTGTAGATTAATTTATATTTCTTAGGCTAGGGTAGGCTTAGGGTATATTTACGTTTTATAGACAGATGCACGAACACCTGGATCCATTTTCAGTTTATCAAATATTTAATAAGAGCTTTAGGCTGACCTATGATACATTATATAGATATACTAATCGTATGATTATATCACCCGCACTGGGCCCGCGTGGTGGATTACGGTCCATTTCCTCTCCTAGAGAGGAGGCCTGAGTCCCAGCAGTGGGAAAATTAAAAAGGCCGATTATGCTATGCTAATCAGATGATTGGTATCTTAATCTTGATCGTTAAACTTATCAAACCATCGATTTGTTTAGTTTCAGTATCCAATCCTCCCTCTCTGGTGATCTTTCGCTAAATAGGACAGTCGTGATAACACACTGTAGAAATTCACTGGGAGAGACCTATATAACGCAAAGGACATCCATTGACTAAAAATATACTTATGATACAATGCGAAAGTTCCATCAGCATACAAGCAGGCTATTCCCAACTCTATGACAATTTCGATGTTTCTTTTTTTTCAGTTGATGGTTGACAGTCTCGGCATAATGCTGATGTCGCCTCTTGCTGTACTGGCCGCATGGCTATCAGGACGCACGCTAGCTGGCTTAATGACTCAAGAGAGTCAGGTGACTCCATGGCCTTTAGCCTCGACCTTTGTACTGGCATGCATGACGCTAGTAAGTGATATTACTGTACGATGTTCTATTATTCCTGGATAATTATGCAGAGCTTTGTTGTTAAGCCTACGGTCTTCTTCATAACTTTAATTAACCTTTTGACGTGCGTAATTAGAGACACAATAGTAAGACAATGGCTTCCGGGCGCCGGCTACCGCCTGAGCGTTAATGAATTAATTGGGTTTCACTGCAAGTAATCAATCAAAACCTAGTCAATTAAAAAATTAAGATAAAATACATTATCATGAGAATAATATTATTTGAAAATGAAAATTGGACTAAGATGGTTTAAGGTATAATATTTGTGTAGCAATACAGTTGAAACCTCCCCCCCCCCCTCTTCCGACCGCTTGTAGCCGTGGTAGCCGCGTGGTATGTTTTCATATGATTGTTTTTTTTTTACATAATGGCGAAATTACCGAGACTAGATTTTTGTTATAGTGCCTATATTATCGAGAATGGATATCGCGCCAGCGTCACAGCGGGTACCGGGGGAGAGGTTTGAATTCGGTGATATACTTTTTCATTCAACACTTGGTAATCAAAATAACTGATGAGCAAGTAGTGTGTTGTTGAATGTAAATATTAAAAGATGGAGAGAGAAAGAAATAAAAAGGATAAATTGTGTGAGGATTGATATAAGAGAAAAGGGATTATATATGAGATTGGAGGAAAAAAACGCGTGGTGCCAATCCCGAGTAACAAACATACGGTTGAGGTGTGCCCCGCCTGGGCGGAGTGCCGCCGTGTTCTAGTGGAGGCGATCGGTGGCGGCGTCCTCTCACACCAAGCTCTGATTTCATACCATGGTCCAGACCGAGAGAAATTACGATGCTGTCGCATCCTTGGTATAATCAGCGTTATAATGTTTCCACTGCTGGGACTCAGGCCTCCTGTCAAGGGGAGGGAATGTAAGGGCCGTAATGCACCATGCGGGCCCAGTGCGGATTGGTGGATGTCACATGTTTTCGAATTTTTGGTTCTAGGACATGTCAGTTTCCTCACGATGTTTTCCTTCATCGTTTTGAGGGTAGTGGTGATGAATTAAGTTACACAATGTAATGCGCCTGACTGGGTTCGTACCTGCAACCTACAACTCGTTAGTCGAGGCCGCTACCATTGGACTACCACTGCTCGGATATTTCTGCGAAGCAGTAAGGTTAGCGAAGGAGGCAGCAACAAGAGTGAGGGAACATACACATACTCACGCTCCAACCGCTGTAACAGGAGGCGACCCCAGGCATCCGTAATCTCAGAGTGATCTTCGGCCTCCGTAGGTGCGAGCTTGCAGATGGCAAGCTATGGGTAACTCGCCGTCCGCCGTCTTTTATGGACCGAGCCCGAGTCGTCAACAGCGAGTCGTGTTCCACGCGCGCCTCGAAGAGATGTCAACCGTAGGGGCCCAGCAAGGCTTAAGCTAGAACTACATTAGACCGCCGCACATGTGTAACACGCCTGATTTTTATGTAGAACGACGTCGCGTGGCGTCGCGTGGCGTGGATCAAGTGTAGCTCTACAAGTCTAGTTTCCATATAAAATGTATGGACTCCGACGCTCCCAGATCGGCGTATGTGGCACACGTGTGCGCAGTATAGTTCTAGCTTTAGGCCTGCTGGAGCCATGGGGAAAAGTATGAAAAGGATACTCGTGGTGTTAAAACGCAAAAGGCAACCGAAGAAACATAGGCGTGGTTTTAGTCAGACTTTTGACATGCCCTTGCGCTCCACCCTAGAGCCGGAGAAGTCTATAGATGATTTTATACCTTAAAAAAAGCTCCGACTAACAAGGTTTAAGAGCAATATGATACTGGTCACTAACTAAGCATTATCAAGTTAAGAAAATGGTATTTACTAAAATAGGAATCCAAAAAATTTCTCTTTAGTGATCTTGTCAAGTTATCGACATTCTATCTAGTTCGCCAAATCTTAGTTTAGCAATTTTTTTTGTTTTTCCCATTAATTGGGATATGGACGTCAGATTGGCATCCGCTCAATTTTAAAAAAAAAACTTTTATTCCGCTGAATCCGGATAAAATGGAAGCCGGCCATAACATATTTGGTAAAGCCAGGCTTTCAGATGAATTTTATTTAAAAATGTTTAGAGTTCTCGTAACGAATATAAACATTTTAGTGAGTGCCTGGGAGTTTTACCTCGGATTACAGTTACTGTGGATGAAATTTAAAAGCAACTATGTTTCACTAATAATCGTATAAAAACGTTTACCTATTAAAAAAATTGTGAACATTGCTTTTGAACAAAAAAAAAAAAACAATATTTCAACTAGTATCTCAGGAAATACTAGTTTGAATCAAAACATTATTTTAGTGTTGTATAACCTAACCACAAACGAATACTATGGATCCAGTACATGATTCTGGACCCCTCAGTGTTTTTTTTTTTTTTTTTTTTTAGGTGGGAAAATCATCTAATGACAAATCCCGCTCTTGGGTGGAGCAGGAGATAGTGTCAGACTTTTACTGACTAAAAACCCACTCCTGTTCCTTCGTTGCCTTCGTCCCAGGGCCCCGGGTTTCGTTTTCACACTAGCCATGGCCCCAGTAGGCTTCGACCCTGCTGGGCCCCTACGATTTGCTGACATCTCCCTGAGGCGCGCGTGGATCAATACGCGCCGTCGACGACTTGGGCTCGGTCCGGACGGTTACCGGACGGTCGGATGGCGGGCTACCCATTGCTCGCCGTCCGCAAGCCCGCGCCTACGGTGGCCGGAAATCGGGATCGGAATCCCGGCTGCGATTGGGGCGTGAGGACCGTTGCCTCACGCGATCGGCCGCCTCCTTTGCTAGCATTACTGCTTCGCAGAAGGAGGCGACCGCCTGCCACTCCTCCTCGCTCCGGACCATGGCCTGTACCAAAGCCCGGCGCGAGAGATCGCCGCCGCCGATCGCCCCCACGAGGACACGGCGTTGCTCTGCCCAAGCGGGGCACACCTCCACCGTGTGCTCCACCGTGTCCTCCGGGCGGTCCACACAGTGGCGACAACCGGGCGTCGTCGATTTTTTCGTAATTAAAAAAAAACTGTACTTTTTTAAATTGAAACTGTGTAAAATCGTTATTCTAACCAACCCCAATGATATTTTTAGTAAAAATATCATAAATATCATTTATTATTTAGTAAAAAGTACATATTATTACTTGATAAACATATCATATTTTCTTGTTTAAGGGCAGGTTGTAGTCCACCCCGGATTTCGTGCCGACTACACGGCCCTGTAACAGCGATTTTATTTTTAAAACGAAAAAACATAGTAGCTATACAAGATTTTTTACCAGACTCTTTTAAACACAAGCTTTATTTTTTTACGTAACTTTCAAATATTTCCTTGACGTAATCTCGTAGATATATACACACTTTAAATCGTATGTTAGGGTCAGATTCGTGATTTCTTTTTATCGAGCCAACTAATTTAAATCATGTTTTGATTTTTACTAAGCGGTTGGCTATAATTATGGTCAATTTTTATAAAATATTTGCTAACGGTATTCTCTTTTATTTTGGTGGATTTCCAGAGGTTCAAAAAAGTTCAAAATTTTTAAAAACCTGGCCTTAATTTCATTTAATGTAACTGTAATCCTAGGTGTTAATGATTTTAACGCCTCAGACCCTAAACTATTTAAGTAGGCAACATTTTATGTGACGTACTTACACTAACTTCACATTAAGTTTGTGGGACACCTTTGAATATATATATATATATATTCTTGTTTTGAGTTAGACCTAGATAAGTCATTTGACTATCGAACGCAACAGGTGTAGGTCTTGATATTATAATCTGTTGTCTGACCTGCCTGACCACATTTGTTATAACTGGCTAGACGGTATAGCACTAATCCGTTGATACTCCTAATCCTTATCATTGCTGTGGTGAAGCCGTACAGTGTTTTTTATAATTTAGGACATTTAATTGCGTAACTAACTTTGTTCGAACGCTTTCTTTAAAATACTTTTCTAATTTTAATACTATCATACTTTTTCTCTTCTTCGTCTCTTGTTTCCATTATTAGGAGTCGGATCTCTTCACTATTCGGTGTTAAGATGTTCTATTCTAGGTTGTCGGTTTTGACAATTGTACTAACTTGAGGCCTCTTTCAATTTTGGAACACTAGGTCCACGGCGGACAGTCTCTGCCTTCTTTCTATTCTGACAAATTTAGTGCCATATTTATGACATGGTCCTCGCTTCTCTTACTAACACGTCTATATCCTCTAAAGCGATTTTTGGTAATTGGTGTGATTTTAAAGATGCCTCTGATGTACTCATTGTAAATCTCATCCAGTCGTGTCACACCACTTGCTTACATTCTCATTTCGCTGGTATGTACCTACATTTTGCTCATGGGTCACCTTTACTGTCAAGCATTCAAATCCGATAATTGCACCGACTAATATATTTTCCTTTAACTGAATTTTCACTACGAAGGATCACTGACTCCTAAGTCATAGGAATATACACATAGCTTATGAGTCAGGGTGTTTAAAGTATCTAATTTTTAAAGCTTTTTTTAATTGAAGTTAAAAAAAGCTTTAAAAACTTCTAATCGATTCGAATTCGATCTAAAAATTGTATAACAGCACAGCATACTTATAGTCAAAAATATAATAAAACAGTAAAATTATTTTGCGATGGTATTAATTGGCGCAAAAACTACTGAACCGATCCTGTTCAAATTTTGCATACATAATCCTTATAGGTCAGTGCATCTGTTAGGCTATAAATTATCACGCTATTTGCTATGGGGGGTGAGCAATAATCCAAAACGTCAGTGTTGAACGACATTTGCCGCGAGTTCGATTCCCAGCTACAGTTAAAATTTTTGTCATTATTTTATCTTCTTTTTGTAATAAAATAACTTTTACCATTTTTTCAAAATAAAAATGACATTTCTATTCGATATCTTCTAAATATATTGTAAAAACTATCAAAACACATAATAAAATCGAATTAGTAAAATATGGCACCACACGCAATTCAGATACTCGCAACGCCATCTAAAGACTCAAAGTAGAAATAATGATGACAATGACAGTTGAACTTCATATTTGATAGATGGCATTGTGTATTTTACGTAATTTTCTGAATGGCGGAAGAATGACCATCGCCCACGTTTGCAGACAGTTTTATTCTTTAAAATTGGACGAAAATAATGGTTAAACTGGTGTTAGACGGAGGCATTTTTAACAATCCTCCTGCTTTTTTTTTACCCGCAGTTGTAACAAGCTAATTGACCGTGATTATTCAAGGGATACCAACCAAAGGCGATAAAAGTAAATACTTATATGTATTTAATTATTGACTTTAAAATAACACGGCCAAATTTTTGGAAGGGATTGCATGGCACCTTGTGTTGGAAGGCCCCCAGGTGGACCGAAGACCTGGTGAGGGTCGCGGGAATCAGATGGATGCCAGACGCACACCGGACCGGTCATTATGGCGACACTTGGAGAGGCCTATGTCCAACAGTGGACGTCTTTTGGCTGAAATGATAATGATAATGATGGTATCTTTTTTCTTTTTTTAAGGGTGGTAATCATCCAATGACTTCTCTGGTTGGAGCGAGAGGGTGTTTCAAACTTTTACTGACTAAAACCGCACCTGAGTCCTTCAGTTACCCTTTGCAACATCTCTTTGAAGAGCGCGTGGATCACTACGCGCTGTTGACGACTGGGCTCAGTCCGGTCAATTGCCGGACGGCCGGGCGGCTAGCTACCCTTTGCTCGATGTTCGCAAGCCCGCGTCTACCGTGGCTGGCCGTCGGGGTCGAAATCTCGGCTCGGCGTGAGGACGTTCGTTCCCTCACGCGTACGGCCTGCTCCTTTACTAGCATTACGGTTTTGCAGAAGGAGGCTACCGCCTGCCATTCCTCCTCGCTCTGGACCATAGCCCGAACCAGGGCCCGGCGCGAGAGGTGACTGACGCCGATAGCCTATACGAAGACACGGCGGTGCTCCGCCCTTGCGGGATACACCTCTGTATGCTCCACTGTGTCCTCCATTATTAGACTGAAAGGTCTTTCAGTCTAATAATGGCGTGTTTTATTATTTGCAGTCACTGCTTCATATAAAACGGGGTCGAAAGTGGTTTGCGTTTCTGATCACAGTTCGACAACGTATGATGTATCTCAGATTCCTTGCAGCCTTACGTCGACATCTGGACGTTACCTCCTTCCAGTGAGTGGTGACCAACACTCGAACAACCCTCTGAGGGAGGCCAGTCTTAGGGATAACACTAATCGGCTGCTACATTTTTTTTACCATAATTTCATTGTTTTATGGATACACAAGCTCAGGACTGTTGAGGGCGTTTCGAGCGGTTTCTGTTCCGGATTCGGTTGGAACTACCCTGATATTACAATTTTGGAAGGACCCGGTGTAGTATGCGGTGGAAGTCTATCCCACTTGGGTGAACCGCCGTGTGCTCATAGAGGCTTTCGGTGACAGTGACCTCTCGGTTTGGCCATCAATATGCGAGTTCGATTGGGCGGGGATAAACGCGTTCAAAATTTCGCCGAAATTCATTCAAAAGTTGGAGACTCTTCATAGGGTAGTTCCCACTACGGAAAAACATTTGTCTGATATACTTACGGGGACGTCAGTCAAATACACACCAAAAAATCCTAAGTAAATGAACAAGTATTTTTTACGCCCAAAATGATCAAGCTGCAACAATCAATGCAAGCAGGCTCTCGCAAATTCTTCATAAGTACTGTTGTGGAGGAAGATAGTGGATGATGATGATGGTAGTTTTTGGATTCACTGGCTTAGTGGCTTTGCACTATCAGCGCACGATATCCAGCTGAAGGCCGGTATCCCGATTATGCTCCTTCGTTTACCTCTACCAAAACTGTCTGACGACTTAAACTCTTCAGTGAAACGTTATTGAGGCTAAAATTTTACTGGAGGTAACTCTTTCGAACAATCTCGCAGCCCTAGTAGACATCGGCCCTAGAGGGCCCTATCCATTTGCTGACATCTCTTTGAGTCGCGTGTAGAATACAACACGCCATCGATTCAGGATTGCTTTGACCAGAGGGCCGGACGGCACTACCGAAATCCCGTGTTTGAGATAGCTGGTAATCTCCCTGCAGCTTTCAACACCCGGAGCGTCACTTGCAACGACAGCTGAGGAGTCAGGATATACTATCCCTCATAGTTTCAGCTACCTTCTTCGATCGTAGTGCTTCACTGAAGGAGGCTACTGGTTGACATTTTCTCCACCAATCACCTCCATGAAAACACGGCGGCACCGGCGCTCCGACCAAACGGGACTGACTTCCACCGTATGCTCCATCGTATTCTCCCGTGAGACCCGAGTGTTTCTTCCCGCTGAATTCGATACAAATACCTACCTCCACCCACATCCGGTAAGTCATGCACAAAGAGAGGATGCCGTGACGCCTCTGTAGTCACTCCTCAAAGACAGGTATTACCGCTGCGATTGTGACGTGCTCACTGTGGCGAGGGGTTAAATCATACAATGTTGATTTACCAGAAAATAAACCAGAATCATACACAAACTAGTGCCTTTTCCCTTGGGGTAGGCAGAAATACCAACTGCTACGACCCATACATACTCTTTCTATTCATTGACGTTCATACATCTGGATCTGGACGAGTACATAACATGTTTCTTGAAGGTAACTTGCGTTTTTACCTTTAACCGTTTTATGTTAAAGTACAATAAATAATTGCGATACTTTCGGAATGAATTGCAAGCACAGAATAATTTTACAGTTTTTCGAACTTAACGCGGACGAAGTCGCGGGCAACAGCTAGTAGTCAAATAAAAATATATTTATTTTAATGTTTAATAATTATTTGCATTCATGTGTAGTTTTTCGCTTTATCCTATTCTCACTCCAGTATTTATGTACCAACATCATAATATCCATCATAATATTTTAAGAATCTGCTGTCAATATTTATTTTAAAATTTGCTTTTAAAATTTGTATGGAATACTATCTGATCTATTTCAGTTTTTTTCCCAATAACTTTCGTTCCACAAAACCTGTCCACGTGAATTTTTTCGACAAAAAAGAACTGAAAATCATATGTAAACCGCGGGAATCCACTAGAGGTGACGCTGAAGTCTAGCAGAGGAAAACTTCGGCTGGAGTGTTGATGATAATTTATTTTATTTAGACTATAGTGACATAAGACCAAGGTCGCCGATATAGCCCCAAGAATCGTCAAACTTAAGTGGCAGTCGGCAGCGCACATTGCTCGTAGAACGGATAGTCGATGGGGCTGAAAGGTTTTAGAGTGGCGACCGCGCACCGGAAAACGGAGCGTTAGAAGGCCTCCTACAAGGTGGACCGACGGCCTAGCGAGAGTCGCGGGAATGCGGTGGATGCGAGATGCACAGGATCGGTTGTTGTGGCGACGCTTGGAGGAGGCTTATGTCCAACAGTGGACGTCTTTCGGCTGAAATGATGATGATGATGATGATGATAGTGACATATTATGACGGTACATAAGAACTAAAATTTGAAATCCTGCATCACGGTATTAGAGTTCTCCGCGCAATTTGAACATATGCAACAGCCCAAAACCAACTATTGCGGGCAGTTGGCAGTTGCACGGACCAGACATAACATAAATATGATAGCCCGTAGGGTTGCACGGTGTTCAAATGAGGTTAAGATCACGCTTTTGAAAGCTTTTTGCACTTCATTGTACACGTGCAGCCTAGGGGTTCCCTACACACAAGCAGTTTACAGTGCCCTCCGTATCTAGTATAACGCGTTCAGCGCGGTGTTGGGGTTGCCCTGCTTCTGTAGTGCTTCGGGCATGTTTACGGAAGCGTGCACTGCCTGTTTTCATACCACCATGCGCAAGCGGTGTGCGTCCTTGGTGCGCAGGGTGCGGGGCAGTTCCAAATCAGTTCTGGTGATGATTGCCAGGAGATTCGATTACCCTTATTCTGACATTGCTGTAGCAGCCAGCAACATGGCTATGTCCAATAATATTATGTATTTCTTTATGTGTGTGTGTGTGTTCTGGTTTGTAATTAGTGTATGGATGCTATTGGTTGCCTGAAATAAACACTTTTTTATTTAATTTTATTTATATAACACCCGTCTGATTGAAGCATCCTCCCTCTTCCGTAATGGAAGTACATGAGACTTTACACCCTTTTCTGCATACCTCTAAAATACCACAAATGTGGTATTTCTTGATAATCACGGCCTTTTTCCTCATTTCAGGTGTGCTACTACTGCTGGATTGTCTCCGCTGCGACTCGCCATGCCCTAGGCTGGTGGATCTGGTACCGATCTCAATACGAAGTCAGACTTCAGTTGCAAGAAAATGAAGAACAAACTTAACACAAACACTAATTTTATTTAAATATTTTTTTTGTTTTAACAGTTTATACACGTTTGCTATATAGTTTTAAAATAAATACTGTATGTCACTCCACAAAATGTACCTTGTTTATGTGTAGTTAGCTCATGGTTAACTAAAATTGTGTGATTGCCCCTCAAAGGCCCTAGGTTGATAAAATTTCGAAGGTAGGCTTTCCCTATGGGGAAGAAGTCGAGCCCCCACACACCCGCTCGACTCGGTAGTTTTTCGTTCTCGTGACTTGGATAAACCTCCACCAATGGTAATGAATTTGACTAAAATACCAGTTATTCAAATATTAGTCCAGTCGAAACCAAAAAATAGGGGCAAGGTTACAATAAGTCGCACCCAGCTGAAAATTGGTAGGATTGTTCAAAACACTATCATAAATTAAATATAAAAAGTCCTCATCGATCCGACACATGCAAAAAAAATTCTTGGGGTCAAAGGTCACAAAAACTCATTTTGTTTTTTCACAGCTTCATTGGAGCGCAAACTTGAGTATATAGTTTTAATTTTAACTCAATTACGCGTTCCCGAGATAAAGGCTCTTGACAGACAGACAGGCAGACAGACAAACATACACAGACAGACAGTTTTATCCTTTTGAGGTATGGAACCCTAAAAACGCGCTAAGTACACTACCTCAAAGGTGGCGTGAAAACATGTGCATATTATGACGATGACCTATTTCAACTTTTTGAATAATTATATCTCAAAAAACGGTGGCTCTTAGGAAAAAAAGTGTTGAGACATTTTTGTAGATAATTATCTGATCTACAATTTTTGTCTGAGCTAATGTTATGATAAAACTTATCGTTTTGCTGAAAATCGCGAAAAACTCGTTTTTGTGACCTTTGACCTTTTTTTTCAGGTGTTGGCTCGATGAGGACTTTTTAGGTTCATTTATGATGGTGTTTTGAACCATCCTACCAATTTTCAGCTGGGTGCGAATTATTGTAACCTTGGACGTCTAAATTGTTTAAACCTTTTTGTAAAGCCTTTGTACTACTCAAAAATAACCTCTTATTTTAACAAAGGTTTAAAAAAAAACCTGAAACAAGTTTATAAAACCTTTTTTTTTAAACAAAAGTAAATTCTTACTCTAGATTTTGTACAAAGTACTCTGTGATTTTGTAGCAAAAGCGGATACATCTTCTTTGTTAATTGTATTATTAAAAAATCTTTGCTGAGACGTTTCAAATTCAGGAACTTGACGTGCTGTCAGGTCAAAAGATAAAACAAACGACGCAAAAACTAAGAAACGCTAAACCCGGAAATTTCTGCACGATATTATTATAATAGACGTTTCAAAGGTAAACCCTTAATATATTCAGCTAAACTCAAAGTTTCTTCAAAGGATTCACTTTTATCTTTTAACAAGAATTTAAAAATACTTTACCCGTGCTCGTTTCTTGATAACTTTGTATTTTCAAGTAAGATAATAATTAATTCTTATCACACTAATTTTAAAAAGTGAAAGTTTGTAAGTATAATGTGTGTATGTTTGTTAACCCTTCACGCTTAAACTGCTGAACGGATTTGAATTAACTTTGGTAAGTAGATTTTCTTTTTTTTTGGATGTGAATATGCATGCCCCGCTCTTGGGCGGAACGGGTAGGCGAGTCAGTCTTTTACTGACTAAAAACCCACTCCTGTTCCTTCTTTGCCATTGTTCCAGGGCCATGACCCATGGCCCCAGTAGGCTTCGACCCTGCTAGGCCCCGGCCATGCGGAAGGCGAGGACGCTGTGAGGTTTTTCCAACCACGACTCAAAGAGGGGACTTACCGCCATAATTGTGGCGTGCCCAAAATCCCCAGTAGGCTTCGGTCTACTGGGCCCTTACGGTTTTGCTGACATCTCCTTGAGGCGCACGTGGAACACTACGCGCCGGAAATCGGGATCGGAATCTTGCTCCGGGCTGGGGCGCGAGGGCCATTGCCTCGCACGTGCATGTGTGACCTCCTTTGCTAGCATTACTGCTTCGCAGAGGGAGGCGACCGCCTGCCACTCCTCCTCGCTCCGGACCATGGCCTGTACCAAAGCCTGGCGCTAAAGATTGCTGCCGCCGATCGTCCCCACGAGGACACGGCGGTGCTCTGCCCAGGCGGGGTATACCTCTACCGTATGCTCCACCGTGTCCTCCGGGTGGTCCATACAATGGTGACACCCGGGCGGTTCTTCCGCATCCGGTGCAGGAACCTCCCGAACTTACCACGTCCGGTGAGGACCTGCGTTATGCGGAAGGTAAGGACGCCGTGTTGCTTTTCCAGCTACTCCTCAAAGAGGGGACTTACCGCCATAATTATGGCGTGCCCAATTGGTGAGTAGATATTGTCTTGGCATAAAAAAAACTTTCTTTTTTGGTTTCGATGTACTCTTTTTTCTGACCTCGTATAGATCCTGAAAAGTGCAGGTGGTTGTGCAGGATCGACAGCATAGCAGGGCCTAAAAATACTTTAAGCCCCAGAAGTATGAAAGAAAAAAAAAAAGAAAAAGAAAAAAAGAATCATAAAAGAAGAAAGAAGAAGAAGAAAAAGAAAAGAAAAGAAAAAAAGAAGAAAAAGAAAAAAAAAAAGGAAAAGTAAAAAAATAAAAAAGAAGTAAGTAGTATGTGTGTGTGTGTGTGTGTGTGTGTGCGTGTGTGTGGGAAGTATGTTCTTTTACTAAGCCACTAGTCTTTCGTGCACATATTTAATTTCTCGCTCGATATTGGGACAGCAAATAGAAAACAGGGATTGAAATTGTTTGAACAAAGGCAAGAAAACAATCATTCAATTATCTCTTCTCAAGCCTGTATTTATTTTTAATCTGTTTGTTTGTATATCTATGCTCCTCTTACCACATTTTATAAGAAGTTTTAATAGGGAGAGATTATGTAACAATTTCCTGGTAATATTATTATGATATTTACCTACTAATTTATATCCAATTATTTGTAAAAGGAAACGCTTACAAGAGCAGACTAAAAAAGTATTATCTTAAGTGAGTTTTCATCCTATGTCAGTGATTGGTTTTCTAACGTTATCTTTTTTTGTGTGTGTGTGTGAAGTGAAGCGAGAGGGTGTGTCAGAGTTATACCGAGTAAAACCCACTTGTGTTCCTTCAGTTGCCGTTTGCGTTCCAAGGCCACGGTGACTCTTTCAAATAATCTCTCAACCTTGGCAGGCAATGGCCCTAGAGGGACCCGTCTATTTATCGGGCAGTTCTTTAAGGCGCGCGGACGGCGAGTTACCCGTGGCTCACCGTTTCTAATGTTATCTTGCCTGGTTAAACATGGTTGCTTCATACCTATTTTGAAACTTCATTTTATTACACATCATTATTTTCTTGCTTTTGTCCTAATTAATTTGTGATCGGCGTAACAGTAGCCGGCCTCATCTAGTTCAAATTGTTGAAAAATCTAAACAGTTACTCCATATAATAAATCTGTAGAAATATCGTTTTTGTACATCGAAAACATATCCAAAAAAAAAATTACACCAGGTATTAAATAATAGTGTTAAAAGATAAGCAACAGATGCATTTTTAAATTTTGTCTGTTTAACTGCATAATATATTATCTGTTTATATCTTTCGTTGTGCACGCATCACGTAAAATATAATGAAACCGTGTAATTTGAATAAAAGTGGTAAAATAAAATGAGAGTAAATTTACACATTATCGTTCGCGTGCGCAGCACAAGTTACACTCTCTGTTTTAAACAATTTAAGGAACTAGTATAAAATCAACAAGTATCCACAAAAGTTACATCATTGTGAAGCCCAAGAAAAGTTCTTTGTTGGGTGATAGTGCTCATCAGAATTGGCCACCTATTGAAGAAGATATCACGGTATTAAGTTAAACCAAAATTAAATAAACTCGGATCAGCTGCCTGCTACGGGTGAGTCATCGCATGCGCCGACCGGTCTACCCGCCACACTATCGCTGTCGCTGTTGCTCCTACGCGCGCAAACTGTTGCTACGCTGCTCGCTCGCATATCACGCGCCTACATACGAACTTCGCGTGTCTCGCCGCGCTTGCTGACTGAGTCATAGCTTTTGTCTACGTTAGTAAGCCGTTATCTTGCTTTCGTTTAAAATGAATACTGTTTGTGCTGCTTGTAAACAGGATATAACCACTAATAGATCTATAAGCTGTTCTCAGTGTAAATCAAATTACCACCAGATTTGTGTAAATGCGACGATCCACGACTCCTCAAAGCATAACGCAAACTGGCTGTGTCCCTCCTGCCGTCCTAATACGCCTCGGGCTGACAACAACAACACGCCAGTTCGTTCATCCGCCTCGAATGTCGAGTTTGACGTCTTGCACGTTAATACGCAATCTCGAGCATACAAACGCGTGGCTATTAGCCCACCTTGCCGGGATGACCTTGATAGCACAGTGACACTCTCCGATTTGGTCATAGAAATACGTCTAATGCGCTCGGATATGGCTGAAGTCAAGTCCACTCTTGATAAACTGTTCGATGGTGTGGATAAATGCAATTCCCGGCTTGACAACTTCGAGGAGCGTATCGCGTCGTTGGAACTTAATTCCACTCAAGTTGCTGTGACAAATGATACAATATGCTCACTAAAAGAACAATTGAACCAGCAGATGCAGGCTGGCATGAGAAATGAAATCGAGATAATTGGAGTTGGTGAAACTTTAAATGAAAATCTCCATCATATCGCATTGGTGACAGCTACAAAGGTTGGTGTTAATCTAACCTTGGAAGACATCGACTGGGTAGCCCGCGCTGGTTTAAAAAATCTCCAGCGCCTAACTCGGACTCTAATTTGTCCCGGCCGATTATAGTTAAACTTCTACGGAGATCAAAAAAGGATGAAATTGTAAAAGCATTTAAAACAAGGCGAACTCTTTCATCCCAGGACATTGAAATCCAGGGCCCGGTTAAAAAAATTTTTGTAAACGAGCATCTCACAAAAGAAAATCGTATTATATTTCGTGAAGCCAGAACCCGAGCTAAGAACGCTGGCTTTAAATATTGCTGGACGAGCAGAGGCCAAATATTCGTTCGTCAGGCTGAGGGAAAGTCAGCAATACAAATCAAACATTTTCGAGACCTGGATAACTTTTTTGGTACAACACCCACTAACCTACAGCCCTTTCCTGTTGCTATTAACTAATAAACATCTTGGTAAAAGTCTTCGCTGCATATGTTTTGTTATTGTCACATTTTTTGCTTATTTAAATGTAGTCTTTAACTTAATTAAACACTTTACTCTTGATTACATATGCCATAACTTTTCATTTGATTAAGTGTATTATAACTGTTACATTACGACCTGTCAGGACTTTCTTAACTACAAACTCTACACATGCACAGACTTACTTATTGTGTCACTTAAAAACCCAACCCTAAAATATAAAATTTATTGTTTATATGCCCTGTCACATCACCAGCAAACCTTTAATTCGAACACTCAACTTTTGGCCCATTTGTACCAGTCACATAACAAACCTAACCCCGAGCTTATAGGCCGACTCAGCCAATCCCTTTCTACACACACTAAGGCGGCAATAAATGTCTTTACTCCACACCTTCGTCTTACTACAGCCTTCTTAGATAATGGATAAAGTAGACTTATCTGATGAAATAGACGACACTCTAACTTTGCCTTGCCGTACCATTAATAAACCAGAGTTGTGTCGGGATTTGTTAGCAAAATATGATTTTAAAGTGTTAACTTGTAACATAAGGAGCTCACACAAAAACTTCCCGGAACTAGTGACAGTGCTACATCGGCTCGATTCCCATTTTGATGTGATAGTGTTAACAGAATGCTGGCTTAATGATAACTCTTTTGTTAATCAGTTACCGGGATATAACTGCTTTCACACTCGTAAGGTTATTAACAAGAGTGGCGGCGTGACTGTTTACGTGAAGGACACCTGGCCGGTTTCTGTTGCTGAACCTGAGTTCGATGATGCCAACTGTCTCGTAACTAAAATTAATAATGATATTACAGTCCTCGGGATCTACCGGTCTCCATCTTTCAGTAACATCGACAGATTTTTGAACTCTTTAGATCAATCGCTGACCAATCTTAATAACTGTCCGTGCGTGATCGTGACGGGTGATATGAATATTGACCTTCTTGACGATTCCCCCAGCGCCTCTCATATTGCCTATCAATGTTTGTTGTCGGAGCACGGACTGCTTCCAAGCATCACAGAACCTACCAGGGGTAAAGCTTGCTTGGATCATGCTTTTATCAAATCCAAAGGCACAAGCTCAACGCAGGGCATTGTCTGCAAATCTTCAATTACAGACCATGACCTTGTGATCTTAGGCACAAGCAAACAAAAAGTCAGCGGTCCACCGCGCAACAGGTTCAGGAAAATCACAGATTACCCTAAGATTGCTGTCGAGATTGGTTGCGTTAACTGGGCTGAAGTACTATGCAAAACTGAAGTGAGTGAGGCGGTGTTAGTATTCAACAAAATATTGTCAGAGACCATAGAAAAACATACACAGAAAGCCAAAATGAGTCGTTCTAAATTTAATTTGAAACCCTGGGTAACCCCAGGCCTGATACGGTGCATGCGACATCGGGACTCAATGCATGCTCAAGTGAAATTGCAGCCCCTTAACCACGAGTTGAAACAAATATATGTTCGATACAGAAACTTCTGTAACGGCATTCTTCACAAGCGTAAGTTAGAGTACGAGAGCAGGGAACTAGCAAAACACAGCGCCCAGCCCAAAAAACTGTGGACGGTCATCAAGGATATCTGTAATTTCCCAAAAAAAACCAACGACAGTAGTTCATTACTCAACACCGGAGCACATAGTTCGTTTTCCATCAATAATTGCAACCGTCATTTTGCCTCAGTGGGTAAGCGCTTAGCATTCAAAATCTTAGATAAACTCCAGACTACGGAAAGCAAACTCTGTAGTGATGCTAATCTTGAGAATCGTTCTAAGGACTCTCTGTTTCTTCACCCCACTAATGAACACGAAATAGATCGTATCATTACTGACCTGAGAGACAGCAGTGCTCCTGGTTTTGACGGAATCGGCCCACTTCTACTTAAGCATGTAAAATCATCTATTCTAGAGCCCTTAACGCATATTTGTAATTTGAGTATGTCAACGGGCTCCTTTCCTGCCTCCTGGAAAGTAGCTGCTGTCGCGCCTATTCACAAGAAAGGTGCCAAAGACTGTTTGGACAACTACAGGCCTATATCTTTATTGTGTGTCACTTCAAAAATCTTGGAAAAACTTGTGAATACCCGTCTTATCAGTTTTCTGGAAAAGCACAGCTTGCTGTCCGGGCGCCAGCATGGTTTCAGACAAGGCAGGTCCACAGAGCAAGCCGTCGGCCTTCTTGCTGATATTGTATCTTCCAGGATTGATGGGAGTAGGCAGCCGATTGGTGTATTCCTTGATCTGGCCAAAGCTTTCGACACAATTTCTGTTCAAATGCTACTCAAAAAGTTAGAATGTTTTGGCGTAAGGGGAATCGCTTGGGACTGGTTTTGTTCCTATTTATCCGACAGAAAGCAGTATGTTGTGATCGGAGATGCTGTCAGCGAGAGCCTTCCGGTTGCTTATGGTGTGCCGCAGGGCAGTGTCTTGGGGCCCACATTGTTCACTATGTACGTGGATGACCTACTCAGACAAACCATCCCACAGTCAGAAATGATTTGCTATGCGGATGACACTGCTATCATTTTCCATGGCGATACGTGGAGAGACGCCATGGACGCTGCAGAAAGTGGCATGCGCACCGTCACGGATTGGCTTGACAGAAATCTCCTTACCCTAAATATTGAAAAAACCTATTTTGTCACTTTCCATACCAGCCGTTCCCGCTGCCCGGACATTGAACAAATAAAAATACACGGTGTCAAATGTCATGACCCTAAGTGCAACTGTGGTGTTATTAATCGAGTCAAGTCAACAAAATACTTAGGTATTATGGTTGACCAAAATCTGACCTTTCGAGAGCATATATCTATTCTTTCTAAAAGAACTCGAAAATTCATCTACATCATGAAATCACTACGTGGTTGTGCCTCGAAAGATTTATGCAGAAAGGTCTACCTGGCTCTATGTCAATCGCTACTACAGTACTGTGTGGGTGTCTGGGGCAGCGCGGCCAAGTCTCACTTGCTTGAGCTCGAACGTGCTCAGCGGGCTGTTCTAAAAGTCTTCTTGGGTAAACCGCGGCGCTTTCCAACTGACGAGCTCTATAAGGAAGCGGGCATTTTGCGTGTCCGTCAACTGTATATATTGAGGTCTCTCCCAGTGGCGTGCCAGATACCTTTAAAGGGGGCAAGCCAAGGAACCTTGACTTATCTACTACCTACCCAAGTACCCATTTACCTAATATTTCGAATAAAAAAAACTCGCGCTATAATCCGCCGTCACGTATCATCAGTGCAAAATCTCTTGCTGTAATGCTGATTAATTGCTACATTTTCATTTGTTATTAATAAGATAGAAATTAATTATACATCATACCTGTATCATAAATGATTTAAAATATGTAAGAGCCATCTATTGATATTTTTTGGCAACTCTTGCTCGCTCACAACAAAATTCTAGCTGGCTACTTCTGAATAATCCACTAGATGGCGCACAAAGTAGTAATCAATGAAATCAATCATTTGTTTACGATATATATGTAATATAATTAGCATAGCAAATACTCACAATTTAAACAGCCATAGAGTATACAACAGCATAGCCGTTCTTCGTTTCTTTATCACACACTTAGAAATTTCATCACATAACTGTCGAGAACACGGATATCGGTCGAGAAATAGAACCAAGTTTTTGTTCGCGGTTTACCAAAACTACACAATGAAATAACAGCATTTGAGAATTCTGATGTCTTTTCATAGCACCAGCGAAGTTATTTAAGTCATTATAACCTGATGTATTCCAAGCATTCTTATCGTTTGAGAAAAATATGCAACACGAATGAAACTGCCTATTATGTGATTTAGTTTTCTGAGAAATATTCAAATCAGGGGTATGTTTAGGCGAAGTTACGAGATCATATTTATCTCTAAAAGTCAAAGTCTTTACCTGGCCAAGTATTTTTTCCACACATTTTAATCAGTCACAAGGAACAATTGCATGTATTTCCGAATTCATTTCAAAGATAATAAACTTTAATCACTTCAAAACAAAGTAAGTTACAGTAATAACTAATCATAAAACTTTAAATGACAGAAATCAAAAATCTTTGTTAACAAAACACACGTAAAAGTAAACACGATTTAACCGCTCAAAGCAAATTTGAACTAATTTGTTTGCGGAACTTTTAAGCGTCATAGATAGAGGGCGCCTCGGAATTTGTGCGCCTTGTAGTAAAATTCATTGATCAAACATTTCAAGCCCGGAATATTTTAAAGAAAAAATGTTCGATTAGTACTTGCACACAGTATCAAATTTTACTCACACAGACTCACATTTTTATGTTTTTATAGGGAAAAGTGAGATGGCAGATCAAGCCTCATAACAAGCCTTTGCGCCAGACAGAGGCAGCAACACACTAGTGTTCATCTCTTTTTTTTGTTAAGTGTTAGAGTGAGATCGGAGAGATGGCGCTCAGAGCGGCAACATTACTTAATGTGCATACGTCCTAGCCTAGGTATCGTGCGTGAATGAACACGAAATGGCAACAGCGCGTAAACGCATAAGCGCGCGAAGTTTAAAAATTAGAGTTTTATTTAATTTAATTCATTTGTTGTGTTTTATGATATAGATGACTGTGGTGTGGTGAGGTATTATTTTCACATCAAGCCCGGCTTTTTAACTTGTATTGCTCGCACGTCGCTGGTCTCTCCTTCAACTTGTTGCCCTGTTGGGAAGGCAGTTCACTTACACCCAAAGGGGTAGGGTCGGAGCTGACAGTTTACCAATCCCAAGAGTCAGAACAATATTTGCCACTCGGTTTTCACTCTTTCTCCCAACCAGAGTTTTCAACGCCATTAATAAATCTTCAATACGGGTCCCTGGGAATATATTAGAAGCCAAGAAAGTGTTAAAGAGATGGTTACAAGACCTAACGTATGATCAAACCGAAAATCTTATCTGTCCATTGAGATGATCGGTATCTGAACACAAACATACACATAACACCTGTACAATACTTTCACACTGCCACACCTGCCACTTATTTCTCTAATAAATAGTCCTGATTTTCAAGGTTCTGACATGAAATTATAGTTTTATTTGTTTTTTTTAATTTATTTTTTTGTTTTTTTATTAATTGATTGACTTTACATATATTTTTTTTTTTCTTACCCTTATTTTAATAGCAATTCATTTTAATTAATTAATTACCTATATTCTTTTTTTTTTAATGTTTGTTTGTTTATTTTATTTTATTATGACATTAATTTAATAGATAGTAGATTATTTTTCTTTTTCTCTTCTCTGTAATTTAATAAAATTTTAATGTAGTTTGATTTCAATTTAATTGTTATTGTTGTTATTATTATTTTTTTTATTGTATTTCGATTTCATTTTAATGTAATGCAATGATTTGAAATATTATGTTCCAAATTTAATTTGATTTCATCTGTACGTTATTAGTGTATTTCTTTTCTTTTTTTTTTTTAATTCTTGTTTGTTTTATTTTTTTTTTTTTTTTACATTTATTCCTTTCTGTTAAGTATTTTCTTTATTGCAAAATTGTGCTGTCGCATAAACTCCAACTGCTTAACCTGTTAATCACCTGGGCCACCAAGATACACTGCCGTCATTAGAAAAAAGGCCGTGTAGACGCCGGTACTGAGCTTCACGTGGTTTATGACGGGGTGGAAGAAAGAATAAAAACTGATTTTTTGAAACAACTGGTATAATGACCAAAAGAAGGTTACAAAAATAGAAAAATTAAAATATGTAGGTAAGCTTAAGGCGGTTCAACGATCTATGGGCGAGTGACGTGACTTCGTCGCTCGCGGCTGTTATGGTTTCGTGTCGTATGCGTGTGTGCGTGAGATGTTGGTGAGCGCACACATGCTAGGCGTTAACATGTTGCCGCCCCAGGAACGCAGTTCTGGTCCATGACTGGTAGCGGGCACAGTCGGTTGAAGGCTCGTCGAAGAGTGCCCGAATTGGTGAACACGTCGGCCACGCGGGTCACGCCGTCGGAGCCGGGGTACAGGCGCACCACGCGCCCTAGCAGCCACCGAGTGGGAGGCAACCGGTCATCTCTCACCAGCACCATTTCTCCGAGCTGGAGTTCCTTTCCTTGCTGGCGCCATTTCTGTCGTTTTTGAAGTTCTGTAATGTATTCTATGTAGTATCGTTTCCAGAAATGGGCTTTTAATTGCTGGATTCTCATATATCGTGAGAGAGTTGGTATCACGTCCGAAGGTTCTGTGTCCTGAGGAGAAGGTAAAGCTGTTAGCGTTCGTCCAATTAAAAAATGTGATGGGGTGAGCGCTGTGAGATCAGAAGGATCTGATGATAACGGAGTAAGAGGCCTAGAATTCAAAAGACCCTCGATCTGTACAAGAACTGTATTCATCTCTTCATATGTTAAGTGAGCTAAACCTAAAACCCTCTTTAAATGGTATTTTACAGATTTTACGGAACCCTCAGCTAATCCATTAAAATGTGGACTATATGCTGGTGAAAATTTGAAATTTATATGTGAATTAGATGCTTGAGAGCTAATTTCATCAGAATTTGACTTTAAAAATCTAGCCAACTCATTACATGCACCGACAAAACAAGTACCATTATCAGAATAAATGGTTCGCGGTCGTCCTCGGCGGGCAATGAACCGGTCTAGTGCAGCTAAAAAGGTTGTGCTACTCAAATCGGTGACAAGTTCTATATGAACCGCTTTAATGGCCAGACAAATAAATATACAGAGATAAGACTTTATGAGTCTGCTTCCTCTGCCCTTTCGGTTCAGTATCATGACAGGACCGGCGTAGTCGACTGCTGTGTTGGCAAACACATAATCCGTATGCAGGCGACTGGAAGGAAGGTTCCCCATGATGGGTTGAATACTCTTTCCTGCAAAACGACAGCATTTAATGCATTTATGAACAATCTGTCTGGCAAGGTTTCGACCATTAATAAACCAGAATTTGTGACGAAGTGTAAAAAGTAATAATTGCGGTGGTGCATGCAACAAAATTATATGATAATGCCTAAATATTAATGTGGCAAAATGATGCCGTGAATCGAGCAGAATAGGGTGTTTTGTATCAAAATCATAAGGTGAATTATTGAGTCGACCACCTACTCGTAATAATGCGTCACTTTCGTTATAAAATGGAGTTAATTGAAGTAATTTATTTTTAACTGTTAATTGTTTATTATTTTTTAATAAGTTATATTCTAAGCTGAAAACTTCAAGTTGCACAAATCTACACAATGAGATTAAAGATGAATTTAATTCATGAATTTTTATGAAACCATTGCGTTTATTTAGTGGGTGTAAACAATTGTGAATGAACCGATGCACGTATACAATCACACGTTGTAGTTTACTAAAACTGGAGAAACTCTTTATGAAGTCAGAGTAGTAAGCAACATAATCGGAACAGTCAGCAGTCAGATAACATTTAGCCTTGAACTCTGGTAATTCAGGCTCTTGTAGGTGTGACGGTTGTTTAGGCCATGACTGTTCTTCATGTAGAAGAAATGGTGGCCCTGACCACCATAAGCTACAATTTTGTAACTGTTTGGCATCTGTCCCACGTGACCCAATATCAGCTGGGTTACTTTTAGTGGGCACATAGCGCCATCTGCATGATTCAGTTTTCTCAGATATTTCACTGATTCTGTTAAACACAAATGGTTTAAGCAAGTGTGATTTAGGTGAATGTATCCAACCGAGGACAATTGTGGAGTCACACCAGTAGGTACATTTGTTTATATTTAATCTAAGTGATGACTTTACTTTATCTGCCAGGCGGACGGCGAGGAGAGCCCCACATAGCTCCAGCCGAGGCACGGTCATGGGCTTCAAGGGAGCCACTCTGCTTTTTGCCATCACTAAATGAACAGACACACGATTATTTTTATTGACACCTTTTATATATACGCACGCGGCATAAGCTTGTGTGCTTGCGTCACTAAATACATGAAGTTCGATTAATGAGGGACAATCGCAGAAAATATATCTAGGAATTCGAATATTATTTATATGCATAAGTGACGATATAAATTTAGACCACATGTTTACTATATCTGATGGCACAGATTCATCCCACGTTATCTGTGAAGACCATAGGTTTTGTAAGATAACTTTAGCTAGGAGTATACATGGGCTTATTAGACCTAATGGGTCAAATATTTGTGACATTAGCGATAATATCGTACGTTTAGTAAGAATTTTATCTTCGTCAATATTGACTGAAAATAATAAATTATCTTCTTTAGACGACCAAAGTAGTCCTAACGTTTTGGAATATTCGTTATTACATAGGTTTAGTAACTCGTCGCTACTATTTTCACCGACGATTTCAGTGACAACGTGAGCACTATTTGAATGAAATTTACGTAGATGAAATTTACCGCTCTCTAACTGTGCAATCACACCCTTACATGTGTCTATAAGTTCCGATTCAGTAGCGGCGCCTGTAATTAAATCGTCGACATAGAAGTCATGTAAGATGACTTCCGAGACTGTTTGGTCAGGACATTCGTTACCAAGCTGCGTCAAGCACCTTGTCGCGAGATAAGGAGCCGATGCCGTCCCGTACGTAACCGTGTGTAGCTTATACTGCCTCAATTGTTCATGAGGTTCGAATCGCCATAAGATTTGCTGAAGCGTTTGTTGTGATGTTTTGACATTCACCATCCTGTACATTTTCTCAACATCTGCAGTAACGAGAAACCTATGCTGGCGCATTCTAATTAAGATACTGATAAGGTCATCTTGGACTGTAGCACCTACCATTTGAAGTTGATTGAATGAGACACCAGAGGTCGTCACCGCAGACGCGTCGTATACGACCCGTAATTTTGTCGATAAGCTTGAGTCACGTAAGACACCGTGGTGTGGTAAAATATAAGTGTGAGTATCATTTTCAGGATTTTCATTTAATGACATATGTTTTAACGAAATGTACTCTTTAATAAAATTGCAATACTGCTCTTTAAAATGTGGTTCACGTTTGAATCTACGTTCTAAGGACAAGAATCTGGACAAAGCTTGTTCGTAGGAATCGCCTAGCTTATCAGGCGAATCTTTTAATGGAATCGTCACTTCAAATCGCCCATCAGGCAACCGAATGGTATTATGTATAAAGCTTTGTTCACATTCAAGCTCTTCCTTAGATATTTGTTTACGTGTAGCGACTGTTTCCAATTCAAAAAATTTAGATAATTGTTTATGTAATTGATCGTCATTATTTTGTAAAATAAGATGATTGCAGTGGACTGTACTAATGAATGTTGTATGTTGTGTTGGCACTGGGCCTGATATTAAGAAACCCAGTTTAGATTTATTTAATGTTGGTTTATTCTTACCCAATGATATATTTTGAGAACCGAGTATTGTCCAAAATATATCAGCTCCAAGAAGCATATCGACTGGAGCAGGTATGTGGAATTTAGGGTCTGCCAACGTAATATGTGGCGGTATATTTAATTTTGTGTAGTCAACCTTTGTAGTTGGCAATAACTGAGTGATGCGCGGAACGACAAGACAGGAGACGCTCTCGCTGTAATTGTTAAATAATGACGATATGAGTACTTCACAACGCTTTGTTAAGCATGATATTTGGGAATTTAACCCTTCGACTACGGTTGAAGTAGAAGAAGTAGGTAAGTTAAGTTTAGCACATAAGCTTTCAGTTAGAAAACTTGAAGTACTTCCACTGTCGAGCATAGCACGTATTTTATGGCAATCACCATTGACGTCTGTCACATGGATTAAGGCCGTGGACAGTAGAACACAATTATTTTGAATCGTTGACAAAACAATGTCTTGAGGAGGACTAGGACGTTGACCGTCAACGTCAGGCTGTGGCAAAGCGTGTAACATGACGTTACTTGTTGAAGGTACAGGCGCAGACGGCGCAGGAGCTTCATGCTCGTGTAACAAGCTGTTGCGCCGCAGGCCGCACGAGCGACATGGCCCTAACTTGCATGCATCATCAGCATGACCTTGACGTAAACAATTTAAACATAATTTAAGTACCTTAACTTTGTCAAGTCTGGTTTCTAAGGATAATGATTTGAATTTTTGACAAACATAAAGTGCATGAGTGCCTTTGCAATATGGACAAGCGTATTTGCGAGCTGGGGGAGAAGATGAATTAGCCACATATGTTTTGTGACGAACATGTGTAGTGTCACTTGACCTACGCTTTTTATGGGCATTATCCATTGTTTCCAAAAAGTCAGCACGATCTTTTAGAAAGTCATTAAATATTTTAAGTGTAGGCAACTCTTTCAACTTATTACGATATGATTCCCACTTAACGCTTGTGTCTGTGTCAAGTTTGTTTGAAATGATTTGAATTAGAAGTACATCCCAGTGCTCAGTAGGGAGGCTAAGTTTTTTGAGTGCTCTGAGGTTCCTATTGACTGTATCGATTATGTTGCGTAATGATTTAGATGATTCCTTTGCTAATTGTTCCAAGTTAAAAATAGCTTGAATGTGATTGTTTACTAATGACCTTTTATTATTATAGCGATCGCAAAGAAGTTCCCAAGCTACTTCGTAATTATCACTTGAAAAATCTAAAGACTGAATTACTACAGCGGCACTGTCTTTCAACGCGGCACGTAAATAATGAAATTTGTTAATGTTTGGAATCGATTTGTCTAAGTGTATAAGACTACTAAATGTGTCACGGAATTCCAGCCAGTCATGATACTGACCCGAAAAGCTAGGTAAATGGATAGTAGGAAGTGCAAGTTTTGGCCCACCTTCAAGCGCGGTACAACAAGAACCTGTCCCCGAGCGGTCGCTGCCCGCTACGGCTGCTGGAGCCAGCAGATCACGAGCGCGCGCGATCGTCCCGAAGTACTTAGTCTCGAAGGCCTCACGTTCTTTGTACTGCTCGTCTGGAATTTCCATAGAATTTTCTATATCACACTGAATTGAATCAAAGTCGGTATAGATTTCTTCAATTTTAGATAAACGGATGTTTAATTCATTTATTTGCAATCTACTCAAGCTGTCACAACTCTCGACGGTTTGCAAATAATTTTCAAATAGCGTAAGCTTAGCTTTATATGATGCACGCCTTTTAATTAAAGTTTTAGCTTCCATGGTGAAGCAAGTAAAAAAAGCAAGTCTATTTACGTAGGAAATGAAATCTATGTCTAAAGTGACTATTGAATTCAAATGCAAGCTAAGTCAAAATAAGAATATATTAAGTTTATTATACCAAACAACGCGATGAAATGAGTTGCTAGAAAGAATCACAAACACTGATTGCAATGCAATTAATTTTAAGATAAGAAAAATGGAATGATTACTTAAATCAGCATAATTAAGCGAAGTGAGGGTGCGCGTAAAATGTGCAAAAAGCAAGCAGCGGGTGGTGCGAAGAAAAAGCAATCGCGCGGCTAGCCGGTCCGGCCCCGCTGTCAGCACGGGCGCGGTCAATCGAATGCACTAGAACATACGAAATAACAATAGTTAAATACGCGATATAATACAGTTCCTATACACACCAATGGAATCTGGAATACCTGGAACCTCTGAAATGAAATTTACGTTAGATTAGGAATAAGTTATAAGCATATCTTTTAATTTTTAAGTAAGATTTTACTGAGCGATTTTATAATCTGTTTTTTATGTAAGTATAGGTAGGTTGGAATGTTTATTGCGCAATGCAATAAATGACTTATCTTTAGGTCTATGAAATGGATCACAAAATGAAGGATTTGCGAATGTTTTATGATATTTAACAACACTAAATAAAGGATTAGTGACCGTTTTAATGGGGATAAAGAATATAAGAATCACAAAATAAAGGACTTGTGATTATGATTTAAGGCTCACAAAATGAAGGATTTGTGAGGGAAATTTAGAAGATTTACGGGGCAAATGGACAAATTGGAACGAACTTACAGTAACGCTACCCTCAGGACTCACGTGTGACCTTTGTTGTAGGTGCAGTTCTCTTTGTCTTCAGCTCCCAACTTCAAATAACTCGATGTTCACGAAATTCTTCTATAATGATTGGATTCCTTCTAGAAGAATCGTTTGATATTGTATGACTCGTTGAATGTTGAACCCGTAGTATGAATCTTCCACGTGACGGCCGCCATCCACGTCAACGCAGTATTTCCTTTGTTCTTCTTGCGTGTTCTGTGGGTTATTCAATAATCTGGGTTCGCAGGTCAATACGGCTCGAAAGGACCAAATGTAGACGCCGGTACTGAGCTTCACGTGGTTTATGACGGGGTGGAAGAAAGAATAAAAACTGATTTTTTGAAACAACTGGTATAATGACCAAAAGAAGGTTACAAAAATAGAAAAATTAAAATATGTAGGTAAGCTTAAGGCGGTTCAACGATCTATGGGCGAGTGACGTGACTTCGTCGCTCGCGGCTGTTATGGTTTCGTGTCGTATGCGTGTGTGCGTGAGATGTTGGTGAGCGCACACATGCTAGGCGTTAACAGGCCGTAACTACATCAATGCTGATTCCGAGATAATTAAAGTTTTATCTAAAATGAAGGCCCGCGATTTACTGAATGGTTTTAGTAAGTGGTTATTGTTTTATAAAACGTTAATAAATACAGGCGTTATTATGAACCATAATTTATTTAAATTTATACACGCGTATTAATTTAATTCAATTTTTTCCCTTTTATTTTAGCAAAAATATAATAATAAATTGTGAAATACTTGTCTGAAAGGGCGTAATTGTGAAGTAATGTAATTACGGCTTTTCATATAAAGAACTCGATCTTCTTAAAGCCGAAATCCTGGCATCTAAAGCTTCAAATGTGCAGTTGCGCCTTTTATTTGATAGTAAACGTAAGTTACGAATCGATTGTGTCGATTGTAAAGAAGACTTATTAAAATGAAACCACGAATATTTACTTAATAAAATTGGTACTTTATTAATTTAGTCAGTCTCATAAGTTGAAGTATTCAGTCAAGCTTAAAATATTACACAAGACACATTCAAGTAGGTACATACAACTAATTTCAGTTAACTTGAAGCGTTTTTAAACAATCAATTCTTACTTGTACTAACCAATTAAAGGTTTAGTCGATAAATGTCAGATTCTACAAATGTCAGATTCTATAAACGCCAGATTCTATAAATGCCAGATTCTCTAAATGCCAGATTCTATTAATGTCACATTTTTTTTACAATTGCAATATAATAATTTCCTTAAGTGCGTGTATAAAAATATTGCTAATTTCTTCTAAGTTTCAAGTTCTAAGTTCAAGGGGGAGAAATAAATGTCAAAGACTTTAAAAAAAAAAATCTACGTACAGCTGCTGCAGTCAAATTTATTTCTGATAGTAGAAGAAGTTATTTGATTGTATATTTTGATTTTGTTTAATGTTTGTTTTTTAACAAAAAAAAAAAAAAAAAAAATTAAATTAAATTAATATTATAATTATTATTTTATTTTAAATTTTTTAATAGCATCGAAGGTTTGTTTTACGAAATTGATGACTTTAATGTTGGTTGGTGCATTTAAGTTTTTTTTTCTTAATACAAGAACAAGTTTTGTTTAACTAAACGACGATAACTTTGTAATTTTATTATTAAATAATTTCCCAATAACTGTCTTTTTTTTATTTCCATAAAATTTTAGCAACGTTGACAAACACCTTATAATATAATTTTACATTATCTAATGCAAAAAACAACAACCAGCAACAACATCAAATTTTGAAATTAGCAATATTTTTATACACGCACATAAGGAAATTATCATATTGCAATTGTAAAAAAAAAAAGTGAAATTCATAGAATCTGGCATTTATAGAATCTGGCATTTTAAACTCATCTGACATTTGTAGAATCTGACATTTATCGACTAAACCCTCGCGTGGCCTCCTGGCTAGCAACTGAGCGACGCGGATTCATTCAAATATACTCTCCCCGCGCCCACTCCCGCGCGCTTGTCCCTTCAAAATACTTATATGCAAAGCCCTTATTGTGAAGTTAGGGCTTTTTTTTGTAGTAAATTTAAAGTTTTGCTTAGTTAAAAAGCCCTAATTGGTAATTTTGCGGCCTTCCTGACTAGCAATACGAAAATATTAACAAAAAAGGCCGTTATTTTGTAATTACGGCTTTTCAGATTAAAAAACCAGAATTTGTGTCGTAGTTACGGCTAAAATCCTTATGATATCTCTGGTCTAATACGAGTTACAGCTTTGTGTGTAAGACCATAAGATAGCATTTTCTTTGCTGATTCCGAATATGTTTATAACTCATTTTTGACAAAAATGTCAGTTACGGCCTTCTTTATTATGACGGCAGTACAGGCTACGCCTAGTTTGGGGCCCACGGCTACTTCTTTTGTGTACTATCTGTCTTATTCTATTGTTCATTTCTTTATTTTCTTACTAACCTGTGTGTGTGTCAATAAAAATTATTATTATTATTATTATTACATCTGTGGTTCCTCTTTAGAGCGTACTGGTGTGATGTTATATCATAAAATAGTTAACAATAATCAGACATTCGATTGTAGCAATGCCGAAAGATTTGCTATCATTATGGAAGTATTCCGTGGATGGTTTATTTCCAAAGTTTTTCATCAGATCTTCACCAAATTTAAGTAGAAATATTAATGACTACATTGCAGAAACACTCTTAAAAAATTATAGGTCAATCGAAATCGGTCCATATTTGGCAAAGATAATACTGAACAAAATACAAAAAAAAACCTTTTCTCATTTATCCCGTCATCAGAACTGGATTTTGAAAAAAATGACATCAATCTGGAAGCATATCCTTTTAGGGAAAAAAAAATTTGCAAATCGGTCCATACCAGTAAACGTAGTTCTGAGGTAACAAATATAAAAAAAATAATGGTAAAAAAATACAATCGAATTGAGAACGTCCTCCTTTTTTTGAAGTCGGTTAAAAAACCATTCAGACGACTTGAGAACCTCCTCCTTTTTTGAAAATCGGTTACAAATATAAGGTTTTTTTTTTCAATGAAGGAAATGTATTCCAAACAAGCAACTATCGCAAACGCAGTTTATGTAGCAACTATTACCCCCAAACGAGTTCTGCAAAAAACGCTAATACTCTGGAAAAAATTGGTGCAACTATCTGGTTTTTACTCTATAGATGTCACGTGTTTTTTTTATTGCGTTATACGTTACTAGCTTCTGCCAGCGACTTCGCCCGCGTGAAAAAAGGGTTTTGCTATACAAACTTTGGACCCCCTTCATCCCCTTTCATCCCCTTAGGGGCTGAATTTTGAAAAATCATCTCTTACTGCTCGCCTACGTCATAAAAGGAAGCCTTGTGCAGAATTTCATGTTCCTAGTCCCAGTAGTTTCGGCTGTGCGTTGATATGTCAGTCAGTCAGTTTCTTCTACGTGTCCCAGAAATCAACGTCAAGCCGAAAACGGGCAATAGGCCAAGTCGTGACAGTTATTAGAAAAATATAAAAAAACATCTTAGTCATGTACTTTTCAAATTTTATGGATTCAAAAATAAATCTCAAAAAGTGACACCCTGTGATGATCTTTCAAGTCCTGTGACTACAAATATTAACTTTTCATCAGTTTTTTTTCTGTGACCTAACCATGAATAACCCTTCTGTAAATTACAGTTAAAAGTTAAAACATAACTACCTCAGTTTTAAATAAAATGTTAGATTTTTGCCCAACATTGAATTCAAAATTATTACATCACCCAACTTTAACCGCGTGTAATGTAAAAAAAATGTACTACACTATTTTGGCAAGTAACTTTAGAAGATGGCGCGTTTAGTCTGAATTCCAAAATGGTATGCCACTTACTAATTTACTACTTCTTAATTGAGGAAAAAAATTTTTTTGTTAGTTAAACGCACCTAGTTTGAAATAAAATTCAGTTGTTAGATTTCTTTAGTTATAATTTTTATTAAATCAGATTTACCATATTAAATGTTCGAACTGTTTGCCTTCAGCTGAAATGTAAACTCTACATCTCTTTAAAAATGATCGCATAATAAGACGGGCATATCGTCTCGAGTTGACGTATTCAGCGGATTCTGCAATTCTTTGACGCAGCTCGTCTAAATTTTGTATTGGTTTAGAGTACACGATATCCTTTAACGTACCCCAGTAAAAAAAAGTGAACATGTGGACGGGAATTTTAAATGGTAAAGTTATTTGTCCAATCGAGCTGCCGGAGAACTTAAATGCCCAGGGGTATTTGGACTTTTTACAAAACCAATTACCAGAGTTATTGGAAGAAGTACCACTGAACATTTACGGCAGCATGTGGTACCAACATGATGGCTGCCCAGCGCATTATGCTCGAACAGTACGTGAGTTTCTCAATCATGAATACCTCGATTTGTGGATAGGGCGGGGTGGAACAATTTCGTGGCCTGCTCGTTCACCCGATTTAAACCCCATAGACTTTTTTTACTGGGGTACAATAAAGGATATCGTGTACTCTAAACCAATACAAAATTTAGACGAGCTGCGTCAAAGAATTGCAGAATCCGCTGAATACGTCAACTCGAGACGATATGCCCGTCTTATTATGCGATCATTTTTAAAGAGATGTAGAGCTTGCATTTCAGCTGAAGGCAAACAGTTCGAACATTTAATATGGTAAATCTGAAGTATAACTAAAGAAATCCAACAACTGAATTTTATTTCAAACGCACCTAAAACTAACAAATTTTTTTTTCCTCAATTAAGTAATAGTAAATTAGTAAGTGGCATACCATTTTGGAATCCAGACTAGACGCGCCATCTTTTAAAGTTACTTGCCAAAATAGTGTAGTACATTTTTTTTACACTACACGCGGTTAAAGTTGGGTGATGTAATAATTTTGAATTCAATGTTGGGCAAAAATCTAACATTTTATTTAAAACTGAGGTAGTTATGTTTTAACTTTTAACTGTAATTTACAGAAGGGTTATTCATGGTTACGTCACAGAAAAAAAACTGTCGAAAAATTAATATTTGTAGTCACAGGACTTGAAAGATCATCACAGGGTGTCACTTTTTGAGATTTATTTTTTAATCCATAAAATTTGAAAAGTACATGACTAAGATGTTTTTTTATATTTTTCTAATAACTGTCACGACTTGGCCTATTGCCCGTTTTCGGCTTGACGTTGATTTCTGGGACACGTTGTATATATAGATATAGACCATCACACATCTTTTCACTTTCATCTATACACATATAAATACCTATCTTCTTTGTACAGGAATATCGTGTTTCCCAGTTACTAAGTTGTGAAAGTCAGATAGACTATCGCTCCATGTAATGAATCCATTCAGGTGCATCCAGAGTTCCTAGTGCAAGTTTGTTATATGATAACCAATCCACCGTGGCGGTCTTCCTTGATATTAACGCAGCTTATAATAATGTTGTTCTAGCAGTTTTACAAAATAAATTAAGGAAATCAACACCTTTATGACGTTCGGCATTCCGATTGGCCCACGCTCCAATCTCTTAACCAATCGGAAAGCCAAACGCGGTGAACTTCTCGATCACATGAATAACAACACAACAACAACAACGCAAAAAAATGTACAACGCTGTCAAAATGTCCAACATGTCCAGTGTCATATAAATGCTTAGCAAAATCTTGGGGGACACCTCGCTCTCTACGTTAGCACTCACTGTTAGACTGGAAAAAAAAAATTAAATGTTTTTATTTCACATAGGCCTACATGGGCACTTATAAAACGTCAGAAGCTAGTGCACGGTTACAAATTGATCGTTTTCTATGAAGAAGAACCGGTTAGAAACTCCATGGTTAATCTTTCTCACGCCCCAATCGCCGCCGGGATTCCGATCCCGATTTCCGACCATCGTAGGCGCAGGCTTGCGGACGGCGAGCAATGGGTGGCTCGCCGTCCGACCGTCCGGTAACCGTCCGGACCGAGCTCAAGTCGTCGACGGCGCGTGCTGTTCCACGCGCGCCTCAAGGAGATGTCAGCAACTGTAGGACCCAGCAGGGTCGAAACCTACTGGGGCCAAGGGTCTGATTCTGAAAGGAAGACTCGGCCCTGGTACGAAAGGCAACGAAGGAACAGGAGTGGGTTTTTAGTCAGTAAAAGTCTGACACTATCTCCCGCCCCGCCCAAGGGCGGGGGATGTCATAAGATGATTTTCCCACCGAAAAAAAAAAAAAAAATGGTTAATCTTTAAAAAAAAAATGTTGTTCTTACAATATTTCCATATTAATACAGTATTAGTAGATCAAAGTCGAGCAAAACATAGTTGGTCTATGCAGTTGAACCTATGCAGACTGCCTTGATCGTCCTTCTTGTACGACAATCAAATAAGGATAAATAAAAACAAAAAAGTTCATGTAAAATATACTCCAAAGTAATGAAAAGTATAAATGTTCATTTCAATGTAATATTTGTACCTACGATTGTAAAAGCGCTGTCAAAGAGTATAAAAAATCGGGCACTGAGGATTCCGTACAAATTTACCTATGAAAACAGTTCAATTCCCGAATTGAGTTACGAAGATTTTTCCGAATCGTAAAAAAGTTTTTTTTTGTGACGTATATACAAATTTACAGTTTCCGGATTTTTTCCTATACTTGTGCTATGAGACCTCGCTTTATGACAAATTTTAGGATTCTAGGTCAACGGGAAGTACCCTATGAATTTTGATTCCCTTGAGAGTGTCGAAATACTCGTTTTTTGTGACATAAACGGCCGTATCTTTCTTTTTCGTTAACTCAGAAGTTTATTTTTTCACAGCTTCAAGGAACTGCAGATTTGAATATATGGTTTTAATTTCAACTCGATACCACCACGCGTTCCCGAGATACAGGGTCTTGACAGACAGACAAACATACGGGCGGACAACAAAGTGATCCTATAAGGGTTCACTTTTTTTCTTTTGAGGTAAGGAACCCTAAAAAATGGTATGTCACTGGAAAAATACTTGCATCGTACTGTAAAGGCTTATTTTATTTGACAAAAACTGATTGTGTAACATCTGTGGTAGCCGAATATGACGATAACATCATTTTATTGAAAGTATATTAAACATAATAGCTTCAGTCTATCTTAAAAAAAGGTGTAAATAAACTAATGGTTCTTGATAGCACTAACATCGCGAGCGAACTGGGGCCATCTTCTGATCTCGTTGTACAGCTTCCTGCCAGGGCTTTCAGTGGCAATCAGTTGTCGGTGTCCAACAATTTGGTAGTTAGATGTCAAGTGACCTTGTTCCACGCCACACCGGAGTAGCGCCTTCAATGCTTCTAATGAGGCTTCAGTCGGAGTGTCGTCTGAAATTCGGAAGTTTTGAGGTTAGTAACAAATTAAATATCTTGACTTGACTCACCAAGTTTTCGATAATTATGTGGGAAGTGGATACAGTAATCATTGTGCCGATAGTTGTGATGGCCAATGGCATAATAGCTAGGAGCCTTGAGGAACACCTGTGGAGACTCTCGTTAGGCAGTTGAACCAAGCACTTGATCCAGAAAGCCGTACTTCTGGATACGGGGCGTATTGTTAGGAGATCTCCCTCTTAGAAGCTCTAACCACTGGCATCACGAATCCTGTTTCCCATATTATTTTTTATTATTCTTGATAGGTTCGCGCTTGACCGCTATCTCACCTGATATAATAATAATATTCCACAACCTGACCGAATTCCGATCATAGTGGCCAATCTCAACAGAGATTATCCGAGTGCGCAGAAGATATTATAGTGCACATGTGTGTGCAAAAACACAGGTACACACTTTGCTTTCATAATCCGAGACGACCGTAGAAAGATCTCAGAACCCCAGGTTTAACGTTCTGTCCGAGGCACAGGGGTGTACACCACCAACTTCCAAACTCTTGGCTGCTTCAAAGTAATTCATAATAGAAAAATAATACTTTGGCCCGACTCGGGGATTTAACTCAGGACACTCAACAGTCTTGAATAATAATACAATATCAACCAGTTTCACATTCGTAATAAACCTCGCTAAAACTTTACATTCATCAAGAACATCTCTAATAGCGATTGAGTAAACGTTTGAAAAGCGTCCATTATTAGGTACTTATAGTTAATTTGGATAAAACTTGTGACTTGAAAGTTGAAACTTAGCCCTTTGCAAAATGGTAGCTATTAGAAAACTTTTAGTTTTTACGAAACTTTCAGTGCATATGGGATATAACATAACTGAAAAATATAAAAAAATTGGACTCGCTAGTTTTTTTTTTTTTTCGGTGGGAAAATCATCCAGTGACATCCCCCGGTCTTTGGCAGAGCGGGAGGGTGTGTCAGACTTTTACTGACTAAAAACCCACTCCTGTTCTTTCGTTGCCTTTCATACCAGGGACGAATCTTCTTTTCAGAAGCAGACTCTTGGCCCCAGTATTCTCCGACCCTGCTGGGCCCCTACGGTTTGCTGACATCTCCTTGAGGCTCGCGTGGTTCAGTACAAGCCGTTGACGACTTGGGCTCGGTCCAGACGGTTACCGCACGGTCGGACGGCGAGCTACCCATTGCTCGCCGTCTGCAAGCCCACGCCTACGGTGGCCGGAAATTGGGATCGGGATCTCAGCGGCTGGGGCATGAGGGCCGCTCCCTCGCGCGTGCACCTGCGGCCTCCTCCTTTACTAGCATTATTGCTTCGCAGAAGGAGGCAACCACGTGGGATTCGCTAGTTGGATATTGGATATGAACACAGTGCAACAATACCTTCGGCCTACGTACAACAACGGATCGGGAGGCAGCTTGTGGGCACACAAACGATTTGCTGCTGTATTCCTACAAACGTAAGTGTTAAATTATTACGTCTACGTCAAAAGAACATGTTACAAATTTATAATTATTATTACATTTTTGCATATTTAAATATAGTGAATGACTGAATGTTTATTGGCAATATAAACCATGATTTTTCATTATTTGAACCCAAAAAATTTGCAAAACAATACATAAATGTAAATTTCTCGACAACCCGAGAGGACCCGAGAAATTACCCTCGAGAATTCTCATGAACCGGGAAATTGATAAGCATAAGAAATCATGAACCCTACACCTAAGCTTTACAACCAAAAAAGGTCTGAAAGCTCACCCCTCCATAGACCATTGCCCATCAGTCTTGCAAAGCAGACTCTCTGCACGTGTTGGTTTCGACTGTTAGTGCAGAGAGTAACTGTCATAAAATAAATAAATAAAGGAACGATACTTACTGTTATAGTTTCCAATAAAAGTGATGCCTATAGATCTTTTGTTGTAGCCGTAAGTGTGTGCACCGACGTGCAACCAACCAGCGCCTTCATACACCTTACCATTACCGCCTATAACAAACCTGGAATTATGAAAAAATGGGGTTAAAACATTCAATTTGTCTGCGTACCTATGCGGGGAATGACATGGTTAGGATCATGGACATCTCCACTGACTAAAGCATGGGCCACACGAATGCAATCCAGCGTCCCAACCGAGGTCGCCTTGGGCTTGCGGATTATAAACCAAGCCATTGTGTTGATTGATGATCAGTGTGGTTGATGCTTTATACAATGCGCATAAAATTTGATCATGTGGTGGGACATTACCAGTTTTGATAATGACGCTTTGCACCTACCTACTTTATGTAAATGTATAACATAATCAGTATTATATTATATTATCAAGAATAACGCGTTCTTGATAATATAATATGCAGTGCCAAACAATAACACTCTGACACTGCAATGGATAAAAGGACACAGCGGCTCACTGGGCAACGACGCAGCTGATGAGCTGGCAAGGCGGGGGTCTGACACGGTGGTCTTCGGACCCGAACCCATCGTGCCAATACCCTTTGGTCAGCTGCGTGTTTGGCTACGTGAGCACACTAACGCACAAGCGGAAAGGTGGTGGTCCCTGGCACCGGGTTGCAGGCAGGCTAAAGAAGCCATGCCATACTTGAATAAAACCCTAACCAGCAACCTTTTGCGTTTGGACAGAGGTAGCCTGCGTCTGGTGGCAGGGACCATCACCGGACACTGTTCACTGAACAAACACTTCTTCGTAATGAATATCACGGATAGTCCTCGATGCAGAGATGTATGGAGTCAGAGGAAACTGTCGCGCACGTGCTCCTCGAGTGCACAGCCGTCAACGAAATAAGAACACGAACCTTGGGAGCACCGAATTCACTCGTAGATGCCCTGAGCAAACTGAAAAGACTGATCTGTTTCTGGAGTGAGGTGGGCGTCCTTCACTCCAACCAGGAGTGAAGGCCGCCATGGCTCACGCACAATGGTCCGCCAAGGACTAAGTGCGGACACCAGACCACAATAGATAGATAGATATATTATCAAGGATGTTATAATATAATTTAATTAGCTGTCCGCCCCGGTTTCGCCCGGATATTTCTTTTTTATTTCTTGCAATTTTACTTTTCAAACAAACTTTATTCTAACAATAAGATACGTAGTTTGTTAGTCACTTGTGTGATACGTAATACCAGTTTTATGACATTGTCAGTTGACAACTAAGTTTAGTGTGCAACGAATGCTAGTTGTCAACTGTTATTGAAAAAGTTAGCCAATAGCCCCCTTGAACGTACCTACAGAAGAATTATATAATAAAGATAAATAAATAAAATAAATATTGATCCCACTACTGGGACTCAGACTTCCTGTCTCCGCAGCCACCACACCCTTTAAAACGGTAAGTGCCTACTTTGATGCCGTTTATTTAGTTTACTTCTCAAATCGAGTTTCTAAACTCAATTTGCTCCATTAGGTTCGGCCACCTAAAGCTAAAGCTAAACTAGTTTTATGTATTCCCTAGTTGGCCTGTAAAACACAAAATTGATACCCTAAAATCGAGCGACGGGATCGCGACAGACTAAAAAGAAGATGGTAGGAAGTTTTAAATGTCGTCTGAATTGACAAGAAGTAAAATAAACAGAGAAAAGTTTAATGAACGTTTTTCTTTCATTCTTTCTTTCTTTCTTTTATGTAGCCCAGAGCTGGAAACAATAGAAAAATGGAAGGAGGCTTTTGCCCAGCAGTGGGACAGTACAAATTAGATATAATAGTAGTTAAAGTGTCAATCGTTATTACAATATTGCTTGCACCGATTTTGTTGTGTGAATTTCTCCCTCGGGAACTTTCTTTTTTGTTAATCAATTCTGTCCCTCCACTTCTTCCATTTTTTTGCAGGCCCGCGCTTTCTTCTTCCAGTTCTGGTCCTTTGTCTTTTTTGGTCCTTCCAGTTTTAATCTCTAATCAGATTTTAAAACTGTAGAAGAACGCCTATATTTAAATTGACCACTTATAATAACAGCTGTAGACCTACAAATGAATACTAAGCTTTCCCTCAGGTTATTTCCTTCTAGGTTTTCTCATCTATAATTTCTAGCTCATACTAATTAATTTTCTACTGTAAGCAAACATGCTTACAGTTAATAACAACTAGTCTAAAAACATAGTCGATTCGAATCGCTACAAAAGAAAGTAAACATTATCCAAACATTATAAATTCTAGATATATTTTATTTATTTATTTAAACTTCATGTACAGTAGTGATAGGCGGACTTAATGCAACAAGGCATTCTCTACCAGTCAACCAAAGTGAGTTAAAAAAGACAAACAGATATTTCAAACAGAAAAAAAAGTTATTTATAATAATAAAATACATATCGACGGTTGAAAGGCTAATTGATCTAAACGACATTTTTTCCAATATTGAGTTATATACATATTCGGAATCAGCAAATTTTTCTCCGTCGTTTGAGTCAGGTTTAAATTTTTTTTGACTACTTTTTTGGCGCTTAGCACCCACTGCAAAACAGGCCTCATTTCTAAGCTCATGGATCTATACGACACAAAATTAGACAAATTTGAGGACTCGATGACTTAAGCTATTTTGATTTTTCGGAATTTTATAACGAGTGTCGATTAAGGCATTTGGCTTTTTCACCATGGTTGTGGTTTTGTCGTTTAGCTAATTTTGCATTAAACCAACACAATAAGCTATGTCGTTTGGCCTATTTTGCATTCAACTTCATAAAAAAACCGTGTCGTTTGAACCATTTTGCATTAAATTATGTTTATTAACTATGTCTCTTGACCCATTTAGCCTCTATTAAGCATAATGAGTAATGTCACATCGGCTATTTTAACATAACTACCTCATTAGTCTTATGTCCGTTAAATTTTTTTGATTAAATTCAGTATTTGTAAAGTTGGCATTTCTATCATTTTATAAAATCGATTTTAACACATAGGCCGTCCAATAAATTAAAGAGATTAGCTACTCCATAGTCGCTTGGAACTAAGTTCAATTTATTGCGCTCTGTATAAGTGTCCGTTACGAGTACCTCACCCAACCGCGCGAGCGCGTGAGTTAGCCGCCAATACTTAGGCGTCCAGTACACGGTCATGCAGGCTTCAATCAATTCCATAAATCATGATAATGTTTGAATGACGGAATTTTATCGCCATTAGTTTTTGCAAACGTCAATCATCGCATTAGACGGTAGGTTTTTCGTCAATCAAAAAATTGACTGTGGCAAAATTTACAGTAAAACCTAACGTGTAATGGACGCCTTAAGGAAGTGCGTTGTGTCATGTGCGAGCGAGCTGTGAAGACAGACGTTTGATTTTTCTGGTAAGTACAAATTATTTTGTAGACGTGAATAAAGGTAGTGGACCAGATGGTATACCAGTGATTGTTCTCAAGGCTTGTGCGCCCGAGTTGTCTCCTGTATTGACGCGCTTGTATCGACTCTCATTTAGGACTGGTATAGTGCCCAAGTCCTGGAAGCTTGCCAACGTGCAACCCGTATCCAAAAAGGGCAGTCATGCCGATCCTGCCAACTATCAGCCGATTTCAATAACCTCCATACTCTGCCAGATTATGGAGCGTGTATTGAACTCGCGCCTCATAGCATACCTGAAACGTAACCGATCTCCTCAGTAACCGACAATACGGGTTTCGCCGCAATCGGTCTACTGGGAGCCTACTAGTTTATGCCACCCATTTGTGGCGCGAGGCCCTCGAGAAGAATGGGGAAGGGATTACCGTTTCCTTAGACGTCTCGAAGGCCTTCGACAGGGTATGGCACGCTAGCCTTTTGAGTAAGCTTCCAGCGTACGGCATTTCCCCTGATCTGATTAACTGGGTAAAAGACTTCCTGAGTGAACGGTCTCTCCGGGTTGTTGTCGATGGATGCTCATCAGAGCCCATGACGACGGTGTTCCTCAGGGGTCTGTTCTCTCTGGAACGCTCTTCCTGCTGCATATCAACGATCTGCTGATGCCCGGTATCTATGGGTATGCTGATGATAGCACAGTTGTAGAGAGATACCTGCCAGGTGCTCGGGCTAGTAAGGAACTAATCCGGTCCGAAAGAGAGGCTATGGTTGAGCGTACGAAAGTCTCACTTCAGGCGGTCTCCAAGTGGGGTGAAGCCAATCAGGGGGGCTATTGGCTAACTTTTTCAATAACAGTTGACAACTAGCATTCGTTGCACACTAAACTTAGTTGTCAACTGACAATTCCATAAAATTGGTATTACGTATCACACAAGTGACTAACAAACTACGGTGGAAATGTGGTGAATTATAAAAATTAACGGTGCCTATTGTGACCACTCTAGAATTTTATCGACTATTATACAGCTTCAAAAGCTTACACAATCGCAATTTTAAAAGTATCGATACAATAACATCTGTCAAAACGTGTTACGGTGGCTATCAAAGGCACCAGTGGCTAATGACGTCACTGCAGTTGGTCACTGAAGATAGGCAATACGAAACTAGCTGTTTGACAGTTCAATGATGCACATTGTTAACAAGTGATCATCACTTGAACTGTCAACAGAGTTACGCAATAGCCCCGCTGGTGGGTTTAAACGCCGCCAAAACACAAGCGTGTCTGTTCACCGCTAAAAGGAGCTCGTTCACCTTGGCACCTGCTTTTCGGAATATATCCCTGGAGTGTACCAACCGCCTTCAGCTCTTGGGAGTTGAAGTTTCCTCAGACCTTAATTTTGGGCGGTTCATTGAGTCCAAAGGCAAGGTAGCTGCTAGGAAACTCGGCGTTCTTACAAACATGTACTTCACACAGGGACAGCTTTTAATGTTATACAAAACACAAGTTCGATCGTGTGTGGAGTACTGGAGCCACACATGGGCTGGTGCTGCAAAAAGCCACCTGGCAGCTTTGGGCTCGGTGGAAAGGCGTGCGAAGAGGCTAATTGGTGATCCAGATTTGGTTAAATCCAATCTTCAAAGCCTTGAGTACAGGCGTAGGGTAGCCAGCCTTTCAGCGTTTTACAGGTTGCATTTTGGAGAGCGTGCGCGGGAATTGCATGACTTGATTCCGTCATCTCATTTCTACCATCGGACAACCCGGCTTACGGTGAGTATCCACCCTTACGTTGGTTGAAACCTCTACGGTCCGGACTAAGAGTTTCGAATCGTCGTTTATACCGCGTACATAAAAGGACTGGAACAATTTGCCTGCTGAGGTCTTCACCTCAGCAGGCAAATTGTTGTTTATCCTTGTTCGCTTGCAGAGCCATCCGATTATAATTTGGGTGTCTTCAAGGCTAGAGTGAATAGGCTCTTAATAAACTAGTGCGCCTCATCATCAACGATTGCATCACTGCTTACCATCAGGTGGGATCGCGGTCAAGCACTAGTTTATATAAAAAAAAAAAAACTTGAAATCAGTGTGATACTGGGGTTATTCCCAAAATTGTTCACTTAGAATACACTAACTTTCCGCACCGCGTTGGTAAAGATGTTCTGATAGATACAGATATTGAAGATGAGATAGAAGCTTAAGGTTCTATTCATTCTTGTTATTACATTCTTGTTATAGAATGTTAACTTTTGTTTGTTTTCTGAAGAGATTGTTATTTTTTTCTACTTTTGATTTATCACAAGTTACTGAAAAGTTTTTTTTTTTTTAATATTGGTGTTTGATTGTAACTTACTGATTTAAATTGGGTACGTCCATGTTGAAGACTGATTTTGAATAAATTATAATTAATAACAATTTATTTGTTGTTTTATTTATAAAGTGATACTAGAGTACAATGTATTCCGTGGTGATACTACTACCTAGGCTTAGGGTGATATACCACCTTATCTAATACCTTGTTCCAAGACACATTGAATCAACGTCTTGAATGATTTCTCCAAATAATATTTTTATTTTTATTTTACAAGACACTGTCTAAAATTGTATAAAATAATGGCATACCAACCTTAAAAATATCTTAAGGACGTTGCTGAATTATGATGGCCTAAGCATCAATATCTACTATAATCTAGTAAGGGTTCATTTTGTTTTATCCTGCAGTCCCTCTAATGGGCATCTGCATCAAACAACATCACTCTGGTGCAACACAATTATGTTGCTTATGCTCATTGGGTATATTCAACTGTCAGTTGACTAGGCGCTAAATTCATTTTCTCTCGTATTATTTTATTTTAGGGCGATGCTTGAGCCAGTTTACTTTCAGCTACTTTATTTTCGGTAGGCAATTGAACCATTTTACCTTTCTCAAACAATAATTAAATTTGATGCATTTTGGGCTAACCGACATAAATTTTCTAAAAAAATACACAATTTTCAACACTAATAATTTAAAAAACTTCCTTACATGATTAGGGATATACTGTATTAAATAAATAAAAGTCTATGAAATATTTGTTTAATTACGAATATTTAAATAAAAAAAATAACTTTAATCCGTCCTCCTGCAAGTTTTACAAAATGTCGCTTAGATCAATTAGCCTTTCAACCGTCGATATATACCTATGCTAAAATTATAAACTAATAAATACTATAAAAATATCAAATCATTATGAGAACTTAACAACAATTCTGACGAAGACCGAACTAAGGTTGTGAGGACTTCAAGTAATAGTTCCGAATACATACACTTGAAAGAAAATTTACTTTCAGTTTTTTTTTTTAATAGATTAATTATTTCATTTATTTAAATAAGCATTAAAATAAATTTCATCCCAATTTGATGTATATTATTATTATTTATCACAGCATTTACAATTATCCAGTGATTTATGATATACATCTCTGTCCAAATTTTTCGGAGAATACAGGCGTTTCTGTATATAGTATTTATGAAATCATTTTGGCTTAAAATTTGTACATATTGAAGTGTCAGTACTCATAGATACACCTGCACTATTGAGGACCTGAGTACAGACGCTGTATTGGATCGACATAGTATCCAAATTATCTTCACGTTCTCCATCGACTTGGAAAAAAGAAGTAACTTACGAGGATCCAATATCCGCATAGCCCAAGTTATCCATATGATTGGTCTGTATGTTTCGGACAATCTCCGCACACCCGGCGTCTGTGTTGCAAGTACGAGTCACAGTATGTTGAATGATGACCAGGTCCACCGGCCTCGCCAGGTATTCTACTTGGAGTGGAGATAGACCATCCCATTCTCGCTTTGTGACGACGCCGCAATCTGAAAAGAGATGGATGATGGAGTCACAACAACACAATGCTAGATAATTTACAAGTACTGCAGTGCTAGCACGAGCTCTTAACGACCTAAACCGAACTGTTAAAAGGATGGAGCTATATAGGTTGTATAGCTCCATCCCTCCTTCTTGCTCGAACGACTGACCTTTCGAATACCGTAATTAGAGACACAATAGAAAGACAATGAGAGAGCGAACGCCGGCGTTCGCTTGGGGGTTTAATCATAGATATTCGGGTTTATCGAATTAACTCGCCGTGGTAAGTCATCTGACGTCACTACTATGTCTAATATTACGATAATTATATTGTTTGATAAGTCGGGTTTTTGATTTTTGAAACCATTTTATTGTTTAAAAAACCAAAACAAAGAATTCAATAAAAATATATATTTTTCCTTTACAATTGAATTACTTAAATTATAAACATTTTAATATATAAAAATAATGAAAGCAATAATTCCTTGAATGTAACTGTTTGCCGACAAGTTTCCATAAGTGTATTGACCCTGCATTTGTTGTGACCCAAAAATAACATTTTCAATAAAAATATATTTTATTCTTAATCCCAACTGAGTACAATGGAAACTACACAAAATATAGTAATAATAGAAAAAGACTTACCTCCATTTACAGTTACTAAAATAATAAATAACGCAAAAATGCCGCAGAGTATCTTCATTTTGTTTTGTTGGATGCAACTTTACACTTCGAACTCAAGACAAATACTAAAGGAACTGAGAGACCTAAGCAATGAACTGTTTTAAGTAAAGACGAATCCTCATGCTATCTCTGTCTTGTTCTATAATGGCTAAAAGAGATGGCACATCTTAACTTTGTTGTTTATTTGTAAATGAATCACGCGCAGCAAGTATTCTGCCCATATGACATTGGTTCCGTGCATGTAACTATTAAGATAATTTTGTTTAATTTTTGAATCAATAAATTAATATACATATTGATGTTTTATTGTATTACAAATTATGAAAGTATTAAGTGTCAATATGAAAAGCTGTAAAATCCATGAGGATTTCTCCAAAGCAAAAAAAAAGTTACGAGCTTGAACGAAAACTTCTTATTCTGGCACAGAATTACGCCAAAGTAAATAAAAAATATAAGCTCAAAAGGTTGCCCATCGTTCAACCTTTTATCTCTTGTCACAATTCTTTGAACGCCATGCAGACAATAGAAAATCTACAGTTCACGAGTTACTTGTGAATCGCGTCCGGGATAACAAAGAAAGAAGATATTTAACAAAGGAAAGGTTGCGCTAATGCGCTCACGGCTTATTTACACAAAAAAAAAAAACACAAAATAAGCAGAAAATAATATCTGTGACGACGGTAGTTGTCAAATCTTTTTTCTCTACTTTACCCATGTTTTACCTGACTGACAAAAGAAGGGTGAGATTTTTCAAGGATATATTTATACTCTCGTGGTCGAGGTCGTTTTTTTTTTTATTAAGTAAATTTATCAGATTATTTTCTTCTTAAATTTATTTTGGAGCCAGGTTTGACCCAATTTTCGACAATGAACTTTTTAGATCCCTGTTTGATGAGTTCCAATCTCCATTTTAGAGACAATTCCTATGCTGGGCAATCTGCGATAACTGGGATTTTAGATTTTCAGAGTATAGGCTGACTAAATCAAATGTATACAGCCTTTTTTAGAACTAATTTCATTTAGGGTTGATGACTGCTGTAATTTTGTTTTGGTTATGTTAAAAATACACTTAAGTGATTGCATTTTAAAGTTCAAAAGTAAATTAAAAAATGGCCAATTTTTTTTGCCTCTTTATATTGTTACTAGCTTCTGCCGGCTTCGCCCGCGTGAAAGTCGGTTTCTCCATACAAACTTCCAACCCCCGTTTTACGCCCTTAGGGGTGGAGTTTTGTAAAATCCGTTCTTAGCGGATGCCTACACCCTATAAGGAACCTATCTGCCAAATTTTAAGTTTTTAGATGTTATAGTTTCTCAGATTTCGTGATTAATCAGTGACATTTCGCTTTAATCTATATAGATTATAATATTATTAATCGTTGACCCAGCAAACGTTGTTCTGACATATAAACTATGAAAGAAAAGTAGGGGGTGGCAGTAGGATGAAAAAAAAAAAACAACGACCTATTCTCAGACTTCTACCAAATACACACATAAGATTTAGACATTTTTACATATTAGAAGATAATATTATCTACTATTTTGATTTGACTAAGGATCCCTAATACTGCGAACTCGTATTGACTCTAATAATGTTAATATGGAAGCGGGGATTCCTCTACAAATCGTAAATACAGTTTAATCTCAAAAAAAAAATACTTATTGTTAATGCTTTCATAAAAAATAAGGTTATGACACGTCAGTTATAGCGTTTAGATAAAAGAAACCGGTATTCACTCTCAAACATTTTAATTTGAGCCTTAGCTTATTCTGATAAGTCACACAATGGCTTTTAGAATTGGAAGTAGGAATAATACCTACATAATTTATCTTGCGAAATGTGACCTGCACAGATAACCTGTCTTGTCACTGTCTTTCCACCAACCATTTTTTTACTAAGAAGAACTAACTTGAGCAGGATGAAAATAAAGTTATCTATCTAGTAAACGTATAACGCGCCACCACCGGGTTCCCAAATAGCGGTAAGAGGGGCACACATCGGCGTCGAGTCGACGATGAGGTACCTGCAGGCGTAGCCAAGTTACGACCGTTTCGTTTCGATTCCCTTTCGTCGATTGCCTTGAGTCGACCACGCCTCTAATTCCTTTTTTCTGAAGTCATCTCAACGCTCAGTCACGTGGTCAGAACAAAGAATCGGAGGCGTGGCCGACTCGAAGCGATCGACAAAAGAGAATCGAAAAGAAACGGTTGTATCTTGGCTAGGGCTGGGACAACCGGTGGAACTTCGGGGATCCGAAATGAAGGAAAAGAAGGAACAGGAGTGGGTCGCCCTCCCGTTCCACCTAAGAGCAGGACAAGTAAAGAAACGTACCTGCAGCCAGCTACTCTCTTTTGCACAGTGGAAAATTATCAAATAATTCCAATCTCAAAAAATCAATTCATTGTGAGAAAAGGATAGTACTATTTGCCCTGTATAGCACGGTCTCTCTCACACACACCTGAATCATAAAATGATAATACATTTACTTCTCATCGCAAATGAGTTGAAAAAAAATAACAATAACATTTGTGAGAAACTGGTGCCCGAAATAGGTAAAGAATATCAGTGTTACGGGTCACCAGGCCCCCAAGACTTAAAAGAAAGTAAGAAAGAAAATTCCACGTGTTGGCATAATAAAAAAAAATGAAACACGTTAAAATTAAACAAAAAAACGCCATAGTAGTTAAAACCTCATGAACGTCTAGACAAAAATGGTCAAAAATCTTAACTCAACGTTATTCGTTTACATGCAAACAATAACCATGTTTATGTATTGTGTCTGTACACCTATTTGTTTAATTTATTTAAGGCATATAGTGCCTTGAACATCTGGCCAGAGTGTAATTCAAGTCAAGTGTGAGCCCATCAACAGTAAAAAAAAAATAGATTGTACATAATTTTATTAAGCTTTGGAAATACTGACTTTGAGACGCTGGCTAGTCGTCTGGTACGACTTAGAACACACTTTTCCCGGGGCCCAGGGACGAGGACAAAGAGGGAACAGTAGTGGGTTTTTAGTCAGTAAAAGTCTGACACTATCTCCCGCTCCGCCCAAGAGCCGGATCGGTCATTAGATGATTTCCCCACCTAAAAAAAAGAACACAATTTTCATGTTATCCCGCGCTGGGAGCAAGAGGGCATGTCAAACTTTTACTGACTAATAAAACCCACCTGTGTTCCTTAAATTCCCCTTTGATAGATCGATACGATATTTTGGAAGGTGGTGTTTTTTTTTTAGGTGGGAAAATCATCTAATGACAAATCCCGCTCTTGGGCGGAACAGGAGATAGTGTCAGACTTTTACTGACTAAAAACCCACTCCTGTTCCTTCTTTGCCTTCATGCCGGGACCCCGGGTTTCGCTTTCACACTACCCGTGGCCCCAGTGTGCGAGAAACACCGACTTCCGACATAAGTTATTTTGACCTTTTAGTGAAGTCGGTTATCCTTTTTTTTTGTAAAAAGTTTTTATTTTACACTTTTTAGTTGCGATACACATATAACCAGAGTGCCTATTCCTCATGACGATTCCAAGTAACCCAAACACTGCTAGGATATATTGTTTTATTATGAAGTCCCCGTGTCTTCCTTCCACCTTCCAGCTCCATCATCTGATCATTGTGATAGTACCTTATAGTCAAAGTGAATCTCATGACAATTCTAATAAGCCCAAATGATTAATTACAGAGATCCGGTGCTATCTTCCGGCTCCATCATCATCATCATCAGGTCATTTCGATGATACCATTTTCAACATAACTATTCAGAACCATTTATTTATTTGTATTGTCATAGTCGCTTAATTATCTTCATTGTGACTATGTGAGTATGAAGTTCCGTTGGCCATTTCTGGTCTTCTTTGTCAGTTCCACTTCATTAAATGTTACGTTTTCGCGTTCTGTTGTTCTGTCACAACCACAGGTTCAGTTGAAAACTAGCATCAAGCACTAGTTGCCTGGCATTTATGCTGAACAGGACCTATTTTGGTGCAGCCGTGAGGCACACAACTATTTTTTTTTTCTTGTTTTTTATATTTTGTTTTTGTTTCGTGTTACCTGAAATTGTGTTTGTGCCTTGTGCTGTACCAAATAAATTCTTTTTCTTTCTTTTTCTTTATTTTTTGACTGTAAATGCTTAAGTCCTCGCCAAAAATACCAAAAACACTACATGGGTGCCTATAATATTTGAGGAATTCCCTCGATTCCTCATGGATCCCATCATCAGAACTGGATTTTGAAGAAAATTGGACCAATCTGGAAGCATTTCCTACCCCTCGGGCGCCCGGGGGTATTATTATTACGTAATTGCGTGTTTTTATGTAAATCATCAAAAAAAATAAACAAAACTTTTTCTGGATTTTTCTAGGAAAAACAAAGATATAGAAACCAACATTTTCGGCCAAAAAAAAATCATACAAACGTGTGTACAAAACGTCAATTAAGCGTTTTTCAAGGTCATTCAAGTTGTACAGACGTATGTACAATCGGCTTTCGAGGGGGGGGGGGGAATGTAAATCGGTCTATAAACGACGGAGTTCTGAGGTAACAAACATAAAAAAAATACAATCATATTGATAACCTCCTCCTTTTTTTTGAAGTCGGTTAAAAAGTCTGACACGCACTCCTGCTCCGCCTAAGAAAGCGGGAAAAGTCATTGGATAATTTCCCATATAAAAAAAAAGGTATCCGTCAGTGAAAGTCCTGTTGGTCGAGCTGTTTCGCAGATTAGCCAAAACAAACAAATACTTCAATTTTATTTTATGTACCAATAGATAAAAAAATAAAAAAAATAAATGACCCTGACAAAACAAGTGTATTTTTTTTTTAGCATTATCAGCCTTTTTAATGTTACCACTGCTGGGACTCAGGCCTCCTCTCTAGGAGAGGAAAAGGGCCGTAATCCACCACGCGGGCCCAGTGCGGGTTGGTGAATGTCATATGTCTTCGAATTTTTGGTTCTAGGACATGCCGGTTTCCTCACGATGTTTCCTTCACCGTTTTGAGAGCAGTGTAAGTGTACTAATATAAAAGTAATTATGTAAAGTATGTAAGTATGTATGTAACTTCATGCACTTTAGTGCGGTATTAAATGTCTGAGTTCACATCGAGTTTGCTATCTATCATGCATTTTCCGGTCAGGAGGTCAATGAATAGGATAACAATATTATATTGAGAACAAAACATTTTGATTCGATATCATTTGTAATAATAACATCGTATTTTATCTATGTAATGTAATTATATTGGCTAAAAAAATAACTACCGCATAAATCAATGTTCAAGGTTAAACAACACCTCCCGAGGTCAGTTTATAGATGGGTGAACATCTTAACATACCAAATTCATCCATACCTATCACGTTAAACCGTTGGTCCTGGCTGTATTAAGCAGATATTTGCCCATCGTCACGGATAGTCAGAAGCTCAGGAAATGAACACCAATCTTATCAGGAGATATCTCCTGATAAGACGTGATCCCATCGTAGGTTATGGAGGTCAAATAGGCATACGCTCTATGTCATCATCATCATTTCAGTCAAAAGTCGTCCACTCTCGCACATAGGTCTCCTCCAACTGTCGCCACAACGACCGGTCCGGTGCGTCTCACGTTCATCGGATTCCCACAGCGCTCACCAGTTGTCCATCGGTCCCCCTTGTGGGAGGCCTTCCAATCTGCATATTCTGAGACATGGTCACCACTCTAGAACCTTTCGTCCCCATCGACCATCTGTTCTGTTCTGTAATGGCGGCTCCACATTATTGCCGTGAATTCACGGGCGAATTCACGTCATGGATTCACGGTACAAGTCGTGCCATTCATGGGATGCTCACAATCGTTTGTAAAACCCGGCATGAAATGGAGGTTAAAGCTGCTGCTGAAATAATTTTGTTTGCTGTGGCAACATATGACTATTTAGACGTTCAAAACAAGAAAGTTACTAGAAAGCGTTGGGAAAAAACAAAGTGGATGACTGAAATACATAATCATATAAAATTCATTTCAGACTTTCTATGGAGACGCACTGTTACATTTTGAACCCAGTGGCGAATTTAACTCGTATGTAAACAGTGCACTTTCAATATTTGCTTCAGAAAGTTTCTCCAATTATTGATTATATAGGTCCGTACGCCTTTGTAGTGAGGAATAAACTGACACGGGGCCCTGAATGTGGATGTGTACACGTGTGTACACATGACATTATCCAGCTCTGACCCCTACCACAAGATCTCAATGCGATCCATTTTACGAACTGAATTGTTAAAGGGATGGAGCTAAATAGGATGTATAACTCTATTCTTGCACACACAAGCACAAACACCATAACTCACGCTTCCACACACTCGTTGCGTGCATGTTCACATAGATTTAGTTCACTGTTGTATTCATTTAATCATACAGATTTAATATAAGTTATTAAGATACATAAATGTAATCAAGTTAAGGGAGAGCAGCCTCTCCTGGCCAGCCGTACCGTAAAAGGAAAAAATGAAACCTATATAGGATCACTTTTTTGTCCGTCTATCTGTCTGCCTGTCTGTCAAGACCTTTTATCTCGAGGACGCGTGGAGGTATCGAGTTGAAATTAAAACCATATACTTAGGTCTGCGGTCCCTTGAGGCTGTGAAAAAATCCAAACTTCTGAGTAAAAAAAAAAAAGATACGACCGTATATGTCGCAAAAAAACGTATATTTCGACACTCAAGGGAATCATAATTCATAGGGTACTTCCAGTTGACCTAGAATCCTAAAATTCGGCATGAAGCAAGATCACATAGCACAAATGTGGGAAAAAATCTGAAAACTGTAAATTTGTAGTTACGTCACAAAAAAAAGCTTTTTTTGCGATTCGGAAATATCTTCGTAACTCAATTCGGGAATTGCACTGTTTTCATAGGTAAGTTTATACGGAACCCTCAGTGCGCGAATCCGACTCGCACTTGCCCTTGCCTACCTAGGTAATCTTCGTATAACTGCTCCCACTTTGGGTGCAGCGAGAAGAAGCTTCAGATTTTATCTTTCTAAAACCCGTCAGGGTTTCTCCAATTAGATTATTCGCAGTAACTATTTCTGACGTTTTATAAGTGCCCAGAATTTTGAATTTTTTTGAATTTATTTCAAAGAATCCCACAGCTCTAGCAGTCATCGGCCTTTGTGGGCCTTATCAATTATACTGACATCTCTTTAAAGCCTAAAAGCATGGTGCGTCAAGACACAACATACTTTTTAAGTACAAGTGCTTTTATCTATCACCAGATAATTGCAAATATCGTTTTTATTTTCTATGGTTGCAAAGTGCTGCCAGGAGAAGACCTAGTCTCACAGCACAGGCTCCTGGTTATGGTGTCAGTAGTCAAGACACATAACAAAAAAAGCAAAGAGCGTCCTCCTCCTAAAATAAAATGGCATATGCTAGAGAAGAGTGACTGTGCGAAGAAATTGAGAGAGCGAGTGGTGGACAAAATGATAGAAATGGGAGACATGAATGATCGAAGTATAAATGAAAGCTGGAATGAGATTGCTGAGTGTATCAGACATGCAGCGAAAGATATTTTGGGAGAGACGAGAGGAAAGGGTACAATAGATAGGGATACATGGTGGTGGTCGATAGATATACAGAATGTGTTGAAAGAAAAAAAGAGGAAATTTAAGGAATGGCAGCGTATAGATCCGGAAAACACTAGCTTAAAGTCTGCAAAAAAAAGTGAATATGATGCTTTAAAGAAAAAAGCCAAGAAAGCCGTGGCAATAGCGAGAGCAAAAGCACAGGACAAACTATACGATACACTAGATAGTCCGGCAGGCCAGAAAGATCTATACCGGCTTGCTAGAGCAAGAGAGAGAAATGCGAGAGATGTTTGTCAGATAAGATGTATAAGGGATGAAACTGGAATGATTCTATCAGAAGATAGTAAAATCAAAGAGAGGTGGAAGGACTATTTTGAAAGACTGATGAATGAGGAAAACAACTGGAATGGGATTTTAGAGAGCAAACCAGTGAACGTGGGTTTAGTGAGAATGATTAGTATGGATGAAGTCAGAATAGCTATAAATGGAATGAAGAATGGTAAGGCAATTGGTCCAGACGGAATACCAGTTGAAGTGTGGAAGTTGCTGCGAGTGGATGGATGGATGTGGTTAGCTTTGTTCTTCAATAAGTTGTTGCAGGAAGAAGCCATACCTGATGAGTGGTGCAACAGTTCCCTGGTGCCCATCTTTAAAAACAAGGGTGATGTGCTTGAATGCAACAATTATAGAGGAATAAAGCTAATGTCACATACTATGAAAGCCTGGGAGAAAGTTATTGAAAGGAGGCTAAGAGAAGAGAGTGAAATTTCACAGAACCAATTCGGTTTTATGCCTGGTCGGGGTACAACGGATGCCATTTTTGCTATACGCCAGCTGTGCGAGAAATACAGAGGTGCGCATAAAAACTTGCACATGGTATTCGTTGACCTCGAAAAGGCATATGACCGGGTACCTCGTGAGGTTCTGTGGTGGGCCCTTAAGGAGAAAGGTGTGCCTGGGAAGTATGTGCAGTTGATCCGAGCGATGTACAGCCAATGCAGTACCCAAGTCCGGTCTGCAGTGGGCAACACTGGCAGCTTCAGTGTGGCTGTCGGCTTACATCAAGGGTCGGCCCTCAGCCCTTACCTCTTCCTGATGATAATGGACGCTCTGACGTCGGGCATCCAGGAAGAGGCTCCCTGGTGTATGCTGTTTGCCGATGACATTGTGCTGGTTGCCGAGAGTGGCCTAGAGGTCCAGAGCAAATTGGAGGTGTGGTGGCACAGACTGGAGAGTGTTGGCTTAAAATTGAGCAGAACGAAAACCGAGTACTTGTTCTGTGATTTCGGTGGTCTCTCCGGTCCTATGCCCTTAGCTCTCGCTGGAACGCCCATACCAATCTGCTCCGACTTTCGGTACCTCGGGTCGCTTATCCAAGGAGATGGCGAGGTAGACCGAGACGTATCAAATCGGATCAATTCAGGATGGATGAAATGGCGACAGGTCACTGGAACAATTTGTGACCCACGGATACCCCCCAAGTTGAAGGGTAAAATCTACAAGTCCGTGATAAGACCTGTCATACTGTATGGATCAGAATGTTGGGCTGTGAAAAAGACGGATGAAAAAAGATTGCATGTAGCGGAGATGAGAATGTTGAGATGGATGTGTGGTGTGACGAGAATGGATAAAGTGAGAAATGAGTATATTAGAGGAAGTTTGAAAGTGGCGCCAGTGACTGAAAAGTTGAAAGGGAATCGTTTGTCTTGGTATGGTCATGTAAAGAGGAGAGATGAAACGCATGTTACTAAAAGAGTTATGAGTATACATGTGGATGGGTGGAGAGGGAGAGGGAGGCCAAAGAAAAGATGGATGGATTGTGTGAACAGTGATATGAAAGAAAAGGAAGTTAGTGATAGCATGACGGTTGACAGGATAGAATGGAAGAAAAAAACATGTTGTGCCGACCCCAAATAAGATGGGACAAGGGCAGGAAGATGATGATGGAAAACATCCAATGACTTCTCCCACTCTATGTGGAGAGAAAGGGCGTGTCAGACTTTTACTGACTAAAACCACACCTGTGTCGTTCAGATGCCGTTTAACGATTGTTAATACCGTAAGATTTTAATAAATCTTACGAGAATGTAAACTTTTGATAGGAATATTATGAACAAATCATTTGTAATACTTATAGCTCTTATCCAAATTAAATTAAATTTCTTACAGTGTTTCTGAGCTTTGTTGAGGTTTACAATTTTGGTTTTGCAAGTGGTCACCCGCCTAGCTTTGTACGGGTGTAAATTATAGCATACCATAGCATAGTCGGTCTTATAATGTTCCTACTGCTGGGACTCAGGCCTCCTCTCAAGGAGAGGGGATGGGCCGTAATCCACCACGCGGGCCAGTGCGGATTGGTGGATGCCACATGTCTTTTTTTTTTAGGTGGGAAAATCATCCAATGACAAATCTCGCTCTTGGGTGGAGCAGGAGATAGTGTCAGACTTTTACTGACTAAAAACTCACTCCTGTTCCTTCGTTGCCTTCGTCCCAGGGCCCCGGGTTTCTTTTTCACATTACCCATGGCCCCAGTAGGCTTCGACCCTGCTGGGCCCCTACGATTTGCTGACATCTCCCTGAGGCGCGCGTGGAACAATACGCGCCTTCGACGACTTGGGCTTGGTCCGGACGGTTACCGGACATGTCTACGAATCTTTGGTTCTAGGACATGCCGGTTTCATCACGATTAAGGTGAACGGTGAAGGTGTAAATTATAGTCAAAAAAAATCTCGTTTATTTATTTTTCTTTATTTATTTAATTGTACAAAGGAGGTGAAGTCCGCCTTAAGTATTCTCTACTGGTCAACCTAGGGTTGGTGTTGACATAATTATGATAGGTGTAAGGAAAGAAAATAATATTTAGAAAACAAGGGTTTATTACTCTTTCTATTAGTGAATCATCATCATCATCATTTCAGCCGAAAGACGTCCACTGTTGAACATAGGCCTCCATCTAGTGTCGACATAACGACCAGTCATGTACGTCTCGCATCCATCGGATTCCCGTGACCCTCAACAGATCATCGGTTCACCTTGTGGGAGGCCTTCCAACGCTGCGTCATCCGGTAAGTACGTGGTCGCCATTCCAGAACCTTTCGTCCCCATCGACCATCTGTTCTGCGATCAATGTGCCTTGCCCACTGCCACTTAAGTTTGGCGATTCTTCGAGCTATGTCGGTTACCGGTAATTAGTGAATACCGCATCAAATTCCGTTGCATGATTTATGACGAGATAGGCCGCGTTCCCATTATGTCATAAAGGTTAATTTATCGTCGGACGACTATCGTCTCTAGCTGCTCCCATTATAACAACTGTTTGTCGTAGCCTCGACATATAGTCAAAATAACGACAAATAATTTACCGTCTCGGTTTAGTTGTAACAAATCATTGTTTCACTACTGTCGTGCTAGCCGTTCACACTATCATGACATTCTGTAGTCACCGCAATAAAACTCGTAGACGACAGTTAATCGTATCATCCTATATGTGAACACCTCCATTTGAATATATAAGCCACGACACTTAAAACTACACGATTATATGTCGTCACGACAAAGTGGAACGCGGCCTGCCTATTACACTACGCGATATTCAGCACACGATATTCAGACTTATTTTTTGTTCCGAGTAAGACCGGTCTAACCCTTATTACACTACGCGACATCGACTAAGACTGTCAGAATATCAAGTAGTGTAATAGGCCCTTTAGAGCATAAACAGACATTTGCAGGAAGCGACTTTGTTTTGTAGTAAGTATTTAGGTAGAGACACACACCACCTCGTTGATGTATAGGTAAGCGTACTTTAAATCATGCTGTTCATTCGTTCTTTAATACAACTTTATCTAGATGATTTCTAAGTAGGTACTGTTGTAGTCGCTGCACGTTGTTTACAATTAAAACAATCGCATAGGAACTCATTCCTCAATAATTCGCATAACGTGGCGAAGTCCATCTCATCACGATATGTATATCTGTAAAAATGGTTTGCTGCACCATGCAGGAACCCGCCTAATATGAGAGCGTATCACTCTCCAACCATTCGTATGACCTGGCGGTCTGCCTGAAATCGGCGATAAAATCTTCGATACACACTTCGTCTACGACTGAGAACATCATCTCTCCTTTTCAACTTATTCATATAATATAAAAAATAACTCAGCTTTTATATATCTAGGCCTCCTCGCTTCGGGGCTTTCCTCGCCTGCTGCGCTAAGTAACTCGCTGTATTTCTTCGCTTTGGCTGCGAGAGATACTAAGGAGACGTACTTTTCTTCGAACTGTCAGACACCTATATCTGAAATTTTACTTCAATTGAAAAGGGCGCCTCCACTATTTGAAATAGGGAGACGTCATACAAAAGTCGAGACGTATTTTTATAGAAAATGTATTTTAAAGTGCTTAATACATTATAATAATAGTTTAAAACTAACTAGAAGCCTTTCATTGCGTCTCCACTATCACAGTACTTAGAAACTACTGGTCCATAGAAGTGTTACGGTGTTGAGCACTTATATTGGATTGAATAACGACCTGGCCATAATAAGTCCAGCTTGCTGATCTATTATAAGACCAAGCGCCTAAGTATTAAGTTTAGAATACAGTGACGATGATATGGAAGTGAAAAATTTCCGATAGGCGCTACGATATGATTAAATCCATTACGATGGGATAGATTTCCGATAGGTGCTAACTATATTAAATGATAAAAAAATAATAGCAAGAATAAATTTCCGATAGGCGCTAGCTACATTAAATAATATTTAAAAAAAAGTAAAAAAACTAAAACCCGACTACGACAAAAAAAAACGACGAAACTAAAAGTACCTATGAAACAAGATTTCCAGGATGCTGAAATAAACAAGGTAAAAAGAAAAGCCGCAGTCACACGTTATAGGTAACAACCGAAACACTTTAATAACGCGTGACTACGGCTTTTCTTTTTACCTTGTTTATTTCAGCATCCTGGAAATCTTGTTTCATACTTTTAGTTTCGTCGTTTTTTTTGTCGTAGTCGGGTTTTAGTTTTTTTACTTTTTTTTTATTTAAATTATTTTGGTGTTAAATCACTGTGCTTCTATACCATTTGCAAAAGCTAAATTTAAAATTTCTAATTAATAATGGTAAATTAATTTTTGTCCACCAGAGGGCGCCACATTGAATTTTGATGATATATTTTGATAAGTACCAGTGAAGCCCTTTCAAATGATATCAAACACGGTGTATATATCTTAACATTTTTTTTAACACATGACTTCTTGTCCGCTAGAGGGCGTCACTTTAAATTTGAACAATATTTTGGAAATGTACAAGTAAAGCCCTTTCAAATGATACCAAACACGGCGTATTTATCTCCATTTTTATTTTTTACACATTACTTTTTGTCCGCTAGAGGGCGCCATATCAAGTTTTGTGACACGTCACGTAACCTATGTTCAGCGGACAATTAAGACGGTTCTAACGATACCTCATACGTCGAGTTCCGATAAGTAGATTAGGAGCTATGTGGGAACAGATGAACAAACTCACATACATACATAGCCTGTCAAAATCATAACCCTCCGTAGTCGGGTAAAAACAATAATAGCAAGAATAAATTTCCGATAGGCGCTAGCTACATTAAATAATAAAACAACAATAGGCAATCACGGCACGCAGTGGTTGAGCAATAGGCTGCTGAGCTGCATTTCGCGGGTTCGATTCCCGTACGGGACAAATATTTGTATGGCCTACAGATAGGTGTTCCAGGTCTGAGTTTAAATGTTTATGAACGCACTCACGATACATGAGTTATTTCATGTGTGGGGACAAGATTAAAAAAAAATACCATGGAATGAGTATTCGATAGGCGCTGTAGGCGCCGATTCTCTTGTAGTCCTTACTTCTTGTACTTATTTTCAACAATCCCTCTCTTTTACTAATCATTGAAACTAGAAAGAGATAGCAATAGTTTTCCTACTGTCAAAGTAGTTTACGTGCTGCACTTTTTTGTTTTCTTACCCAACATGTTCTGAAATTAGGTCCAAAATTGTATGGCAAATGAAATTCTGACTAGATAATCGGCGCCTTAGTATCTATAATTAAAACTCCAAAGCACACATTTACAAAATGTCGTTTAATAAAAAATATAAACCAAATAAGTTATTTACAAGAAAATTATTATTGAAGAACAAAAAAAGGTTGTATTTAATACCACGCAGATTGCTCATTTGGATAAACTTGCGTATTCTGTATGCACCATATTTAAAACGTATATATAAAAACAAACAGGGTAAGTGCGAGTCGGACTCGCGCACTGAAGGTTCCGTACAAACTACCTATGAAAACAGTTCAATTCCCGAATTGAATTACGAAGATTTTTCCGAATCGCGAATAGTTTTTGTTTTTGTGACGTAACGATTAATTTACAGTTTTCTGATTTTTTCCTATAATTGTGCTATGAAACTTTGCTTCATACCAAATTTCAGGATTCTAGGTCAACGGGAAGTTCCCTATGAATTTTGATTCCCTTGAGAGTGTCGAAATATACGATTTTGCGACATTATCGGCCGTATCTTATTTGTTCGTTAACTCAGAAGTTTAATTTTTTCACAGCTTCAAAAGACCGCAGACTAGAGTAGGTATATGGTTTTAATTTCAACTTGGTACTTCCACGCATTCCCAAGATAAAGGGTCTTGACAGATAGACAGACAGACAAACGGACAACAAAATTATCCTATAAGGGTTCCATGTTTTCTTTTTGAGGTACGGAACCCTAAAAAGATAAAAGTATACAAAAACTACATCTTCCACGATAATTCTGTATATGAACCTAACACATTTTACAGCTTCGTGCCTGATGTAAGTATAAACCCTGGCCAAAGTGATTAAATACTAAAACAAATTAATTAACCTCTGATCTTAAAAATTAAAAGAAGAAGTGAAAAATCGTGATCGTTAGAAGGAATGGCCCTCTATTCCTTTCAACGATTACGATTTTTCCTCCCTAGGCCTTTGCCCAGCAGTGGGCCAATACGGCTAGTAAATAAATCTATGATACTTTCAGTAAACAATCATAATTAATAAGGTACATAGAGTATACAATATTAGTTTTAGTATATATGTGCGAAACCCGATACACGTGTCTAGTATTTTTATGTAAAGAATCTATGTACAAAATTTCATAACTTTAGCATGAAAAAACAGAAAGTTATAAGCTTGTTTTGTTACCTGGTTGTCCACAAAAATACATGATCATGGCCATCCGGGTGACTGAGGGGTTGTTTTGCTTCCGCACCCAGCTGTGTGCCCTAATGCCCGCTATGACCTGCCGTGACCTGTATTTTACTTAATATCGGTGGTGTCCAACTTGTGAACTTTTTCAAATAATTTTGGGAAAAAAATATAACATGGTGTATTTGGGAAAAAAAATATAACATGTGGAATCGATTCAGTTACTGATTCTGAAGAAACCAAATTCAGGTTTCGCATATAGGTACTAAAAATAATATTGTATATCTATCTCACTTTCGTATTAAGGTAGAACTACATTGGACCCACGTGGGCCACGTACGCCAATCTGGGCGCGTCGGTCTCTATACATTTTATACGGTAACTAGATTTGTACAGCTGCATTAGACCCACGCCACGCGAGCCACGCGCCGCTACTCTACGTACAAATCAGGCGTCGCCCACGTGTGCCTCGGTTTAATGTAGTTCTGGCTTTATTCGTTTAATTTGCATGAAATTCTTCAAAATAACTTTATTCTAGTTCTTCATATATTATTTTAGTTTACACTTAATTAATTTCTCGTCTCGAAAATAAAGAATCTTCTTCATTCAATTAATTTTCTTTTGTATCCAGCTCCGTTCTTTGAACTCTACTCTTATTGTTTTCATCCCAGTCTTGTATGAACAACGTCACTATAGAGTCTTCAGCTCTTTATTTGTTGTATCTTACACTAGGCACAAACTAACCACAAAATAAATGAGATTATTTTATTATTTTTGACCTGAAAAAAAAAGATAAAGTTATAAATGATAAAATGTTAAGAAATGTGGGGATTTATTTTTAAATTGGCGTTTTTGACAAATTTATAGGTGTTTTTACAAAAAACAAATAAGAGTCGGACTCGCGCACGTAAGGTTCCGAACCGTCCGTAGCAAAAAGCGGAAAAAAATCACATTTGTTGTATGGGAGCACCACTTAAATATTTATTTTATTTTGTTTTTAGTATTTGTTGTTATAATGGCAACAGAAATACAGCATCTGTGAAAATTTCTACTTTCTAGCTATTACGGTTCATGAGATACGGCCTGGTGATAGATGGACGAACAGACAGACAGACAGACAGACGGATGAACAGCGGAGTCATAGTAATAGTGTTCCGTTTTACCCTTTGGGTACGAAACCCTAGAAAGAGATTCTACAGAGGAGGCTACTTGATTTCGACACCCGCATTGAATATGGCAGTACCTCGGATTACAGTCCAAACAAAATTCATACATGGCACTATCGCTTTAAAGTTCATTTTGAAAAATTACTGTATTAATGTAACAACCTTGTTCGTTGCGGGTTACGTTGTATGCCTACTCCCTAAAATTTTAAACACAATGCAACATACTAGCACAGTACAAACATTGAGTTGAGCAAAGTATACAATGTATGGAATTTTATATTTTGTACGCCACTACCTATGGCAAAACATGTAGGCCATTATTTTAAACACAACATCTTGTATCATATCTACAGTATACTCATGATTTATAAATAAAATATCTTTAATTTTTATGTTTTATCTTTTAATACCGGCTTTTAAATTTATTTCAGGAAAAACTTAATAAAAATAAGTGCTAGTAACAATTTTCCAATTGTTATAAGAGTCACCAAATTTCAGTTTATTTGTCACTAGCTTTTGCCAGCGGCTTCACCCACATAAAAATAAAAAATATAAGCCTATGTTACTCAGTGATAAAGTAGCTTTTTACTGGTGAAAGAATTTTGAAATTCGATCCAATAGTTTTTGAGTTAAATCGTAACATAGAAACAATTTTCACACCTATAAAAAAAAGAACATAGAAACAAACAAAAAACAAAAATAAAATCTTTCCTCTTTATTATATTAGTTTAGAAAATGCCTACGCCCTACACGATAAATTAAAGTCATCTTTAACAAAAAAAAGTAATCAAATCACATACCTGCTATATACAAATAGAACGACACAACCAATCAACCAATCTTCCGTTTTCTCTTGCTGCGCACATCCTTGAAGAAAATCCTTTCGAACATTTGCCAAACAATAGAATGCCTTCTTTCAAACGGATTAGGATACATTGTTAATAATTTCGCTCAAACATTAATTAACAAACGACGTTATTCGCCTGAGGTTGAACAGTTATAAAGTAAGGGCATATGTCAGTCAACTCGGCTGGCTGTTATCAGCCAGCCATTGATAATGGATGTAATACTGTTTGACAAACATGAGTTGAACGAATATAACTAGATAAATAAGTGTGTCGGTGAGAAAACTGTCTTTTTTAGGGTTCCGTACCTCTAAAGGAAAAAACGGAACTCTTATAGGATCACTTTGTCGTCCGTCTGTCTGTCTGTCTGTCAAGACCCTTTATCCCGGGAACGCGTTGAGGTATCGAGTTGAAATTTAAACTATATAGGTACTCAAGACTGCGGTCCTTTGAAGCTTTGAAAAAAAATAAACTTAATAAACTAACTGAGTTAACGAACAAAAAAGATACGGCCGTTTATGTTGCTAAAACGTATATTTCGAAACTCTCAAGGAAATCGAAATTCATAGTGTACTTTTCGTTGACTTAGAATCTTGAAATTTGGCATGAAGCAAAGCCACATAGCACAACTATAGGAAAAAATCTGAAAACTGTAAATTTGTCGTAACGTCACAAAAAAATAAACTTTTTTTACGATTCGGAAAAATCTTCGTAACTCAATTCGGGAATTGTACTATTTACAATAGGTAGGTTTGTACGGCACCCTCAGTGCGCGAGTGCGACTCGTACTTGCCCAGTTTTTTTTACAGATGATTGGCGGGAGAACCGATACTTTTCTGCTCAGTAGGTTCACTGAACTCCATGTGTTGCGAGACCGATGAGACTACGGTGCAGAGCTAGATGGTGTGTCTAGACTTTTAAATTGTTACTTTTTAATTACTAAACATATAAAAGTTAAATTCTTGTTACTAATAACTTTTATAGACTGTTTTTTTTATTTCATTTATCTATAATAAGTTGCTGGCAGATAGTTATTCCTCTGTAACACAGATTTTCCTGAATGCTTGCAGCATGGAAGCCGTTGATCATGTTTTTTAGTCCTCGTTAATTGTACTCTAAATTAAACGTCACGTGTCATTGTGTTCTTTTTGATAATAAAATGCTCCTGCCTGCTGGCATATTTCCCAGTTACTAACTACCTAACTGGGTAACTGAGAAATATGTTGCCTATTTCACTCAGTGATAAAAAAGAATGCTATTGGTGAAATAATTTTTAAAATCTTTTAACCAAAATACAAACCTTATCTTTATAATACTCGTATTATTATCTTTTAAATATATAAAAGCGAAATACCACTCACTGATTAATCACAAAATCTCAGAAACTATAACACCTACCAACTTAAAAGAAGAAGTTGCAAGTTCCATAGAAAATTACCCCACGTCCGACAGCTGAGAAAAATATCTCAAAAAATAGATAAAAATGAGTATTAATATATTGCATACCTCCGATTGTCATCCTTACTGGCTATCATACTTAGAAATTGCTCCAAATATTATTTCAGGCACAATATTACTTATCTTAAAAATATTTTACTTTCAATCATGCAATACCTACTACTATAACGATCATAAAAAAGTGGAATAAAGATGACATAAAGATTAAACAAATGAACATCTGTGACATTATAAATTCATTTGCTTTATTGGGAAGGTGTAAAGAAAAAAATACAATAAATAAAACTTATTTATTCCTGTTCTACATCTAGCAAAATATTATCTAAAATATGCGCTGGTTTTAGCCAAAAAACATCTTCATACCTCGCCCAACCAAGATAATACAGAATAGTCATTACATGGGCGCAGACTCCCAGTGTCCTGCGCCCATGTATACATGTACAACAATATTCTTATAACGCATATCTCCCTTCAACTCTGCAATTATATAATATATTCGTCCGGTATATTTTACTCCGGACATGTCGTGACTAAATCATAAAAAATAAAAATAGATCATAATAATCAATCAGTAAGGAGTTACTAAAAATAAAAATAATACTTTTTAAATATGTTAATATTATTAACCTAGTATAATATATATTATCAAAATGAGCTATTACAGTGTTTAATTGCTTTTTAATCCCATTGTAAAACTAAAATCAAAAGTTAGTATATTACAGGTATTCTGCCCCCGAATTAATATTTAGAGCAATTTTTTTAAAATACACCATCTCTAACAATTACGTATTATTTTTAAGTAATAATTGTTCCAGTTTGTAATAATAATCTACTTGTGCTTTATTACTATCGCTTATATTGAGAAATAATTAACGAATTATCTATGTAAACTAGAATGGATCGTCTGGTAATCTATATAAAGCGCAATAAAACTTTGATAAACCAGAGTTTCTCAATCGGTTTGCTTCACAATAACATTCAAGAAATCCAATTAAAACATTGTAAAGATGTACTGAGTAATAAAACCGGCTAAGTGCGAGTCCGACTCGCACACGGAGGGTTCCGTACCGTCCGTACCAAAAAACCGCAACAAAATCACGTTTGTTGTATGGGATCCCCAATTAAATATTTATTTTATTCGGTTTTTAGTATTTGTTGTTATAGCAGCAACAGCAATACATCATGTGTGAAATTTTCAACTGTCTAGCTATCACGGTTCATGAGATACAGCCTGGTGACAGACAGACAGACAGACGGATGGACGGACAGCGGAGTCTTAGTAGTAGGGTCCCGTTTTACCCTTTGGATACTGAACCCTAAATAACAATTCGTGTAGTAAATAAAAGCGGAAAGAATGCAATTTAGTGTTAGTGCTACTGAAAATTTGTTCGTTTGAATTTGCAGAGCATTATTGTACGTGACTCGTGCAACGCGTGTGAAAGAAGCGTAACAAATCTGAGAGTCACTTGTTTTTCTTTTGTGGGTCATTTTATTGCATTTATGGTACAACACCCAATTGAGGGCCAACTGGGAAATTCAATATCTCTGTGATCAGATATATTGAATGTGTGTTTGTGTGTTTTTTAGGGTTCCGTACCTCAAAAGGAAAAAACGGAACCCTTATCACTTTGTTGTTCGTCCGTCTATCTGCCTATCTGTCTGTCAAGACCCTTTATCTCGGAAACGCGTAGAAATATCAAGTTTAAAATAAAACCATATAGTCAAGTCTGCGGTCCCTGGATGCTGTGAAAAAATCGAACTCCTAAGTTAACTAAAAAAAAGATACGGTCGTTTATGGCGCAAAAAACGTATATTTTTACACTCTCAAGGAAATCAAATTGATAGGATAGTTCCCGTTGACCCAGAATCCTGAAATTTGCCATAAAGCAAGGTCTTATAAGACAGATATAGGAATAAATATGAAAACAGTAAATTTGTTGTTACGTCACAAAAAACAATGCGATTTGGAAAATCTTCGAAACTCCATTCAGGAATTGAACTGTTTACTTTGGTAGGTTTGTACGGAACCCTCAGGGCGCGAGTCCGACACGCACTTGCCCAGTTTTTTTTTATTATTTTGGCTATGCACGGTTTTCACATTTGGCTAATATCAAGTTTAGAAAGTATTTAGTTATTACAGTCACTTTTAATTACTTTGAGTTCCATTAAAATCGGAATGTAAAATACTCTAATGTTTTTGCAGTATTTGGGAGCAAATTTAATATATCGAATCACCTTTCTCGGTAAACTTCGCTGAGGTTGTCATTTCTATAATAAATTTCACATTTCCAATGTACTGAGATCATGATGCTCATTTCAGTGATTTTGCATTGTCTAATTATGGTGTCACTTGTGATACCAAATCAGACCGATTTCAATTTGCGAATAATTGAAACAGTCACTAAAACTTCACTCAAAGAAATCTCACTAAAAACTCTAGTGTGCGTTGACTGCAGAATCAACGAAAAAAAGAAAGAAAATATATTTATTTATTTTAACAATTTATTTATTTATTTAAACTTCCTGTAAAGTAGTGGTACATAGGCGGACTTAATGAAAAAAGGTTGACTGCCTTTGGGTTAAAAAAGACAACACTGTGGTAAGTTTGCACAATAAACAAATAACACACCAACCAACCAGCGTCAGGCAACTACGACGAAGTTGTCTGGCATTTTTGCAAATTCAAATTCAAATTGAAATTCAAAAGCATTTATCCATACTTCCATACTAATATTATAAATGCGAAAGTAACTCTGTCTGTCTGTCTGTCTGTCTGTCTGTCTGTTACGCTTTCACGCTTATACCGCTGAACCAATTTTGATGAAATTTGGTACAAAGATAGAATAGAGCTTGAGAAAGGATATAGGCTATAAATTATCACGCTATTTGCTATGGCGGGTGAGCAATATTCCAAAATGTTGTTATTGAACGATTTGCCGTGACTTCGATCCCCAGTTATAGTAGTAATTTTTGTGAGTATTTTGTCGTCTTTTTTGTATATAATATGCGATGTTACTTCGATTACAATAATAATAGGACTTTTAGCATATTTTTAATACATCTTAGACATTTTTACTCCATATTTTTGTAAAAAGTAATCAAACATGTAATAAAATTTAAGTGGAAAAACGAAAATAATATTTCTTTTTTTCATTTAGCTACAAATTTAATATCTGAGATGAAAATCATCACGCTATCATCGACAAAGGGTTAAGCAGACAATGATGACGTTTATATAAGAACACCTATTTTACACAAAAGTCAACGAACACCGTAGTGCAGTCGTATCTGGATTAGATCGGCACGTAAGGGGATAGTCGTTCAAAACTCAGTTTATTTTTTGTGATGTTTTGTTTTATTTTACTGTAAACAAGAAATTTTTACATATTTTTGCGTTCTTACTATTATTTTTATCGACAGTCTGTTTTCTACATCAGCACTTTCGAAGCAGTTTGGCAGATTATACTGACCTTCACTATACAAGACAGAAATCCAGCGGTTATGCATTCAAACGTCTACAAAGAGATCTAAAGAGATACAATAGAGCGGCTATCAGAAAAAATGTCTTAGAAAAACTGTCATCCTATGACTCAGTGACGCCATCTGGCTTTGAATAGCAAACACACGAATTAAATTTGTCAAACTATTTATTTAACTATCGCTCGGTAGGTGGCCAGGGGCCTTACCATGATAATGTCAAAATGTCAGACGTACGAGCGAAAAAGAGTGATGGAGCTATACACCCTATATAGCTCCATCCCTTTAACAGTCCGGTTTAGGTCGTAAAATGGATCACGTTATGAGCTCGTGGTAGAGCCTCAGTGTGTGATAAAAGTAAGGTTAAGCTTTTCAGCAATAGATGGCGTTATCACGAAATCAGCAAATGTTTCTAGAACTATTTATAAAAATTATTGAATTCTAATTAATTGCTTCGTAAATGCCAAAAATATTTACGAAAATAAACCGCAGTTAGGTCCAGTCATTTTATCATAACAAGATTTGTAATAGTGTAAAGCGCGGTGGGCCTTGGGCGCGGTCGCCTCCTTCTGCGAAGCAGTAATGCTAGCAAGGAGGCGGCCGCACGCGCGAGACAATAACCCTCGCGACCCAGCCGATCCGAACCGAGGGGTTCCGATCTCGATTTCCGGCCACCGTAGGCGCGGGCTTGTGGACGGCGAGCAATGGGTAGCTCACCGTCCGTCCGTCCGGTAACCGTCCGGACCGAGCCCAAGTCGTTGACGGCGCGTAGTGTTCCACGCGCGCCTCAAGGAGGTGTCAGCAACCGTAGGGGCCCAGCAAGGTCGAAGCCTATTGGGGCCATGGGTGATACGAAAGAGATTCCCGGGGCCCTGGAACAATGGCAAAGAAGGAACAGGAGTGGGTTTTATGTATGTTTCTTTCTGGTTTATGTTATGATAAAACAACGCTGTATGATTTTAAAATTATTGGTTCATTAGATATACTAAAAGTATATTATACCGTAGAATTATCTTTTTTACAACACTAAATAAATGTTATTTAACGTAGGCTATCAAAAAAAAAGTGGATAAAGTAGTTTTCAGTTGCCAAAATGTATAAATAGTCTGAGTCACGGAGTTGATACAGAGGTCGAACCCACAGTTTTTAGTGTGTGCACCTTTTGCTTTCAGGTAAGAAATCATCAAATACCTTCCCCCGCTCTGGGTAAAGCGAGAGGTAGTACCAGACTTTTACTGACTGAAACCCACCTGTGTTCCTTTACTTGCCCTTAGCGTTCCAGGGCTATGGTAACTTGCACGCCACAATTGCGGCAGCAAATTCCTTCTTTGAGGAAAGTCTAAAAAGGCTCTCTTTCCGCCTGACGCAGGTCTTCATCGAACGCAGATGTTTCGGAAGGACCCCCAAAAAACCAGCAAATATAGGTAGGTACTTAATCACAGAAAGATGCTTCTTGAGCAGTTCGTGAAGGTTACCAGTACTTCAAGTAGTCTCTCCCTCGGACTTGACCACAACCTACTGTTTGGAACAAGTACCTAATTTCAAAGATTCCAAAAATTGAAGATCATTAAGAATTTCATGAAAAACCCATGAAGATATATTTCACACAAGGCCCCGACGTGGTTTGCGTTCCTGAAGATAGTTTGATTACGTATGATGTATCCTACATTACTTGCAGCCTTAAGTCGACAACTGGACGTTACATCCTTAAGAGTGGTCAGTGAGTGGTGATCAACACTGGGACAACATTCTGACGGATGCCAGAGTCAGTCACAGCCCCAATTGGTTGCGACATTTGTTCGCTGTCATTTTATAGTTTTGTGGAGTCACAAACACGGAGTAATGAGGGGTATTAGGGTGTTTCGAGAGGTTTCTGTTTCAAATTCGACGTGATGTAAGTCAACATCAAACTGCATCAATTTTTTTCACAAATTCTTTATTAGTACAGTTGTGGAGCAAGATGACATCGTAGGTTACTCTGTAGTATTTTAATAATCGCTAGCAGTAGTGGATAGTCCACTACTGTACACAGTGCACGTTATCCAGCTGAAGATGGGCTGAAGCCGATTATGCTCCTTCGAAATTCACCTCAGCCAAAGTTGCATAACGGACCCGGCTAAAAGTCTGCAGAGAAATATCATCGAGGCAAATTCTTATGGGAGGTAATTCTTTCGAAAAATCTCATAGCTCTAGCAGGCATTGGCCCTAGAGATCTTCGTCAGGCGAAAAGAGAGGACGCTGTGGTGTCTTTAGAAAGACACCACAGCGTCCTCTCTTTTCCTCAAAGAAGGAAGATTTGCCGCCGCGTGCAAGTTACCGTAGCTCTAGAACACTAAGGGCAATTAAAGGAACACAGGTCGGTTTCAGTCTGTAAAAGTCTGGCACAAACTCTCGCTTTACCCAGAGCGGGGGAAGGCATTTGATGATTTTCTTCCTAAAAGTAAAACGTGCAGACACTAAAAACTGTGGGTATTGACCTCAGAACAAGATCCGTACAGACTCTTTATACATTTTAGCAACATTTAACATTTTGAAAACTACTTTATCCACTTTTTTTATAGCCTACGTTAAATAACATTTATTTAGTGTTGTTAAAAGAAAACAACGGTTTAATACACTTTTAGTCTATTATAATGAACCAATCATATTAAAATCATACAGCGTTGTTTCATCATAGAATAAACCAAAAACAAACTTAAACTATCACCTTTTCCTTTTAGGGGTAGGCAGAACCACAGTTTATCAACTACTTCGACCTCAACATGTCTGTTTCTGTTTATTGATGATGATAAGTAATTTATTTGATGTATATCATGATCGAGTATTCTATTACTGGTGAGCCAAATAAATAAAATAAATTATATATCTGGACATAAGAAATACATTTTACATAATATATTTACTGAAATTAATTTCCGTTATTTGAATTAGATGTTTTTAGCACGAATCACAAGCACAGAATTATTAATTACGTTTGTGCATTTTTACTAACTTGACGCAGACAAAGTCGCGGGTAACAGCTAGTTTCAAATAAACCATTTACAGGCACTTTTGAAATGTCAAGAAGTCAGTCAGTCAGAAAAAATGATGCTAATTGCACATTCCAAAGCGTAGATCTCTATGGAGAAGAATGTGCAAGAAACTCCATGGACACTCTTTTCAATCATGTTTTGCAATTACAAATATCTCTGTTACATGTTTCTTGTCGCTATCATGTGAGAACAATGTCAATAATGTAAAAAATAAAAACTAAATATAGATATTAAAATAGCAACTGGCAGCTAAGAGATGACCAGTCTCAACTGACAGCGCCCGTTCACGGACCTGACGCGAATATTAGCACCACTCAGCTCAACCATTTTGAAGGGAACCGAATGATCCAACACACGCGCCACCATCAGTGAGACATTTGAGTGAGCATGACAAACTCTCAACTGCCATGCTTATTTATGTCAAACAAATCCAATAGTAACCTAAAAACCATAAAATAGCTCCATGGTACTCACATTTACAAAGTTTGAAAAAAATGCTTCTACATTATACAATACTAAATACAATAATAATTAACTACAATAATACATTACAAATTTAACAAATTCAAAAAAAAAAAAAAACATTAAAGAATAGTAATAATAGTTTCAAAACTAATCAATTTGTACCCCCGGTGGTAGTGGAGCTGGACCAGCATTGAGCCAAGCATTTTTATCTTGAATATAATCCTCCAACTTATAATATGCCTGCCTGCATAATGTGCGTTTAATACAAGATTTAAATTTCGTTTCATTGAGTTCTAATATTTGGGGAGGTATTTTATTATAACATTTCAAACAGTACCCCATGAAAGAAGAGGCCACTTTAGCCAGTCTGAAACCTGGTTGAACTAATTGGTCCCTATTTCTTGTAACATAATTATGTCTGTCGCCTCTTTTGCTAAACTACCTACTTGGTGCAGGCGCGAAACACACAATGTTAGTTTTTTTTTTTTTTATCTTAAGTGTTTACATGTTGTTTCATCATTGTGTGTATCTATGTACGTATGACAAATAAAATATTTTTCTTTCTTTCTTTTCTTTTTTCTAACAGATACCTACTTCAAACTGAAAAAAAAAAATTATTTATAATAATAAAATACATAATTATATATGCTAAAATTATAAACTAATAAATACTAGCTACTCTTTTAACAATTCATGTACACACCTATAATAAAAGAAAAGAAGACGGAAAAAGAAAAATAGGTACAAAGTTGATGCTTATTTCTACAGAAATCTCTTCTAGCATACCTGCAAAAGGGGAATTGGAAAAAAAGTTGCATACGTATAAATGTTGTAAGACGTTTTTCTCTACTTTTCTTCTGTGACCAACGAAAAAGCCTGCCCTAATATAAATTTCCATGACGCAGATTGCCTTCAATGACAACCTGGGTTAATAATAAATTATATTTAGGACCGCCTCGGACTTCTGGGAATCCAATTGTCATCAAAATAAGTGGAATATTGGGTTGTGGTTAATAATTAGTTTGAATGGTTTAATATTCACTCCAGCTAGAGTAGGTACCGAAGGTAAGGCGGCACGTAAACCCAAATCTTCCACAAAACTAATAATTAGTTTTGGAATTAATGAAATAATTATGGAAAATATGTACGACGACGGCCGACGGTGGACCGACGATCTGGTGAACGTCGTGGAAATTCCATGGAAAAACAACGATTTTCTTTATTATATTGTTACTAGTTGTCAAGGTTAGGATTCGCTGTCGATCCTAGCTTTTGATAGAACTACATCTGTCGGATCAGTTTAATTTTTTTTTAATATGACTATGGAGTGCGATAAATGTATAGGTCATTATTTAGGTATGAATATGAGAACAGTGGCGGCCGAGTGGTAACGTCTCTGACTTACGAGTTGTAGGTTGCGGGTTCAAACCTAGCCAGGCGCTTTACTTTGTGTAGTTTATTTCATCACCACTGCTCTCAAAACGGTAAAGGAAAATATTGTGAGAAAACCGGCATGTCTTAGAACCAAAAATTTGAAGACATGTGACATCCAGCTACCCGCACTGGGCTTGCGAGGAGGCCTGAGTCCCAACAGTGGGAACATTTTAAGGCCGACTATGCTATGCTATGCTATGCGATACAGAAGGAAGATTAAGGGCTCCTACATGAAACTACGATGCAATACGACACCGCATCGATAGACACTTTGATGCGAATTGCTGTAATGCGATTTCGTACGGCAAAGCATCGGTTCAGGTGACCAATCAATACACAAGTTCTTGCGATGCATCCTGCTAGTTCGTAGATTTTTACGATGCGATGTCGTATCGTAGTTTTGTGCCTGGGCTCTAATTGAACATGACTATCCTTTAGACATAATCCATCATAATTTATCAAATCAAAATCTTTTGAAACCAATATTACCATTAATATACATACAACATAGTAGGTACTAAGTCGCTTCCAGCGTCTGTCTGTCCGCTTCCTGCTTCTAAACCACGCAAACGATTTTGATGCAAATCTCGCTAATCAAAAGAGCAATATATGAGAATCGTCGTTTTGTGTAACCTGCACTGATACGAAGCCGAACAGGTCACTACTAATATCATAATTTTATCAATGAAGTTTTTTCAATATCTTATGGCATATCATAGTATAATTAGCCTTATAATTTTCCCACTGCTGGGACTCGGGCCTTCTCTCTAGGCGAGGGATTGGGCCATAATTTACCACGCAGGTCCGGTGCGGATTGGTGAATATCACGTCTTCAAATTTATGGTTCTAGGATGGACCGTTTTAAAAGCAGTGGTGATGTTTTTTTTTTCAAATGATTATTATAAACTAGTGCTTGACTGCGATCTCACCTGATGGTAAGTAGTGATGCAATCGTTAATGGTGAATCGCAGTAGTTTATTAAGTGCCTATTCATTCTAGCCTTGAAGACACTTAAATTATAATCAAACAGGAAGACCGCTGTAAAATTGTACCAATCCTTCGATATATGCGAAAAGTTATACAAATCAATGTGGCTGGCTGGTAACTTGTAAGTCGGGGTTGTTACCACCGGGCCACCACTGCTCTCAATATCTTATAGTTATCGATTATTCCGTATTGTGTTGCTAAGCTATATAGACGCAAATACCAACCTATTAAAGGTCAACGTCCGTATTATGATTATTTTGTCTCACTACGATAATATAGGCCATCAAAGGTTACCAGTATTTTTTCAGATCAACTAATAAAAAATGCCATAATTTGTGCCCAACGACGGGAAGAACAAAAAACCAAGTTACCTCTTTATAATATTTGTTTGTTTGTTATATTTGTTGTGTTGTCGCGGGAAAGCGGTTGGACGCGAGACGCACAGGATTGGTCGTTATGGTGATGCTTGGGGGAGGCCTATGTCCGACAGTGGACGTCTTTCAGCTGAAATGATGATGATGATGAATATTTGTTAAAATTAACAGACACGACAACGTCATCTAGTCCTAAACTAAGCAGTGCTTGTGCTATGGGTACTAGACAACTGATAAACATACTTGTAATTTATTTCTAAAAATACATACATATTATAAATAAATTAGACCCAGGCACAACACAAATATTCGTGCTGACCACACAAACATTTATATTGTGTGGGAATCGACCTCCAGCATAGCAGTGAGGGCCACTAACCACTAGACCAACAGGCCTGTCAAACATATGAAAGGTAATGTCCTGTCAGACTCACTGATTCAACAACACCCAGCCCAAATCCCTGGACCTACTCTAAAAAGAATAAGAAAAGATTTTCTAAAATTTACCCTCCAAAGGGATGAAACGGGGTTCCAAAATTTGTACGGAAAAATCTATATTCATGCGGGCGGAGCCACTAGCCGAAGCTACTCTATAGGTACCTCTGCCCAGAATAACCATTTGTAAAACATATCAATCAGAAAACTGGATAAAAATATAAACCACTTATTTTTCAAATAACAAACAAATCTGTCATGAACAGACCCTAATCCCTGAACAAATTACCCGCTTTTGGATGCAATATATCCCAGTTTGCGTACGATATGTTTTTCCTCGAGTTTCCTTATATGAATCTAATAGAAAAGGATTACTGGTAAATATTACTCTAATGAGAAACACGTGAATGAAGAGCTTTCGTTGGTTTTAAGTTTGCGATTTTTCCGGCAAATGAAAAGTTTTTATTTCTTTCTTTTCCTTCTATATTTGTGATTTGACAGTTGATCTGGGTACTTACCATGACATGTTAAAATGTCAGTCTTGAGTAAGACGGATGGAGCTTTATACACCACTAATTTTTAATTAGTACAAATATTTAAAGGGCTTATTGGAAAAGGTCTTGTTATTATTTAATTAAAGTTTCAATAAATAATATTCATAAACAGTAAAGTTATTAGCTTTTTTTTATATCCCAAAACGTCACTTAATTTATGGTGAGTGTCGCTGTACACGGACCACAGGCGACAGCCACAAACGCCGCCATGAGAAGCTAGAAGCGGCTACAAAGGAAGCTGAAGCGCGCGACAGCCAATTGTGGCCGGTGGTTGCTACTTTTTTTAAACCATACGCGCAGTATCATAATGGACTCTGACGAAGAAGGTTTAAATGCGCGAGTGGTATGTGACAGCGTTTTCTATCGGCGTGTAGTGGCCAGTGCAGGCCACAAGAAGCGAGCAGCAGTAAATTGTAACGTGTAGCGGCCACCGGCATCAACAGTGTGCGGCGAATTCTTATAAAATATATGAAACCTGCAGGCAATAGATTGCGGCGTTTTGTGGTTGTAGCCGGTAGCCCGTGGAAGGCAACCCTTTTATTATACAAGCTATTGATTATGAATGCATAAATGACGATCAAAATGGAATAACACTGGGCGTAGTATTTTTAGCAATTGGTATGAATGATTATTGATTCTATTAGGAATTTCGTTTTTTTTTACTTTTAACTACAAAAATATGATCAGTAACGGGTCCTTCTATGCTGATCTGGGAGCAAAAGAAAAACATAGAATGTATCAGCTGCTTATCATCCCGCGCAGGTCGTAAAAGCCGACTAAGGGAAACGTTTACTAAAAACATCTAGTAAACCCGTGTGATCCCGGCCTTAGAATAGGGTCACCCCGCTCCCCCCATGGGTGTCGTATGAAGCGACTGAGGGTAAGTTATAGGTGAATATCATATACACTATAAATGGGTACCATTTCTCAACCCAATCTTAAGGTATTCGAGGGCTCAGGAAATAAATATTTTCTTGAGGTCTAGATATAACAGTCGACATCAGAGCAGGATGTTGACTTAAGGCGGTGGCGGAAGAACGTCTAGTACGTCAACGACGGCGCCTAAGAACCCAGTCAGGAGGTTCACTGTTCACCCATCAACCCGCATTAGACAAGCGTGGTGGGTTAAATTGTCTAAACCCCTTCCTAATATGAATTACAACAATCAAGCCAATCCCCAAGTGCTCGGCGACTCCAGTCAGTGCACGGCTATTGGCAGTATGCAGGTGCACCCTGGGGTTGGGGTGAATAATCTCCGAGCGAGGGTCTACTGCCAAACAACTACGGAACTTAAAAAGGACACTGATAAACTCAGAATTTTATCATTCAATGTGCGCACACTGCGAACTGAGGAAAGAATGCTAGAATTGGAACACGCATTAGAAAACATCAACTGGGATATAATCGGTCTGGCAGAGGTGAGAAGAGAAGGTGAAAACACTGTGGAGAGGGCAAATAATATCTTTTACCATAATGGAGAAACCAATTCCAGATATGGCGTTGGTTTTCTGATTTCAAAACGTTGGAAAGATAATATAATGGAATTTGTCGCTTATTCCGATAGAATCGCTTTGCTCAAGTTTCGTGTAGCAGAGAGAAAGGTTCTTACAGTAATCCAGGTATATGCTCCAACATCTTCGCATAGTAACGATGAGGTGGAAGAGTTTTATGACCTGCTTAACAAGGCATGCGATGAACATAAAGGAAATTGGACAGTAATCATAGGCGATTACAATGCGAAGATCGGTCCAAGAATAACATCCGATAGCGCAACCATTTTAGGACCCTACGGCTTGGGAGATAGAAATGAACGTGGCCAACGCCTTCTAGAATTCGCTTTTGGGCAGAATTTAAGTGTCAGTAACAGCTTTTTTTCCAAAAAGCCACAACGTCGATGGACTTGGCTCTCTCCAGACGGTCGCACGAAAAATGAGATTGATTTTTGTCTCTCCTCAGACAAACAAATAGTAAAGAATGTCGAAGTTCTCAATAGTATAAAATTTAGTTCAGATCATCGTCCACTTAGAGTAGTAGTTAGCTTCGACATGAAAATTCACCGTTGTAAAATGATTAAAAGATCAATAAAACGCTTAGATAAAACCACATTAATTGCAAACAAAGAAAAATTTAACTTACAAATCAAAACAGTTTCAGTATTCTAGAGTCGAAAAATTCAGAAGACGTGCAAACACAATATAATAACATAAAGTACGTCATAACAACAGCTAGTCAGACCATAAAAAATACCAAAAATAAACAGAAAAAACTTTCAAATCACACTGTCCGTCTTATAGATGAGAGACAGAATCTGCCATATCAGTCCTTCGAGTACAGAGAGCTAGACCGAAAAGTCAAGCGGAGCATACGAAAAGATATCAGACTTTACAACACTGAACTGGTGCACTCCGCTTTAACAAATAACTGTTCCTTGAGGTCAGCCATGCGTGGGATGGATGCAGGCAGATCTACAATAACACACTTGAAGGACAGTAATGGTGTGAGACAGGGTGATAGGACCAAACTAATTCAAATTTGTACGCAATTTTATAAATTTTTATATTCAGACGACGACACCAATTTCCAACTCGCAAATGAAGTTTACTCATGCTCTGAGGATATCCCTATGATAACTGGTTATGAAGTTCATAGGGCTCTAAGTGGCATGAAGTACAATAAAAGCCCAGGAGAAGATGGCATTACAACCGACTCACTGCGAGTTGGGGAACAATTTTTATTACCATACATTTGCAATTTATTTAATTCAATTTTAAAAACCGGCTTATTCCCAAGTTACTTCTGTCACTCTAACATCATTCTATTTCATAAAAAGGGAGACAAATCGGATATAGGCAACTACCGACCTATTAGCCTTGTTTCACATTTGTAGAAGGCTTTCATCAAAATCCTCGAAAACCGTATTTCCAGTCAACTAGACCTCCACCAGCCTCCTGAACAGGCTGGTTTCCGCCGCGGCTTATCCACTACCGACCACCTACACTCTTTGAACCAATTGTTAGAAAAACACGAAGAATTTAACTTACCTTTATACCTTGCGTTCGTAGACTACTCCAAAGCTTTCGATAGTTTATCACATAAAGTCATATTTGCAACATTGCATAAACAAGGAATAGAATCCACCTACATTCAATTATTGGAAAGAATCTACCTAAATAGTACAGCTGCTATACACTTGGATACTGCTGGCCAATCCTTTCCAATTCGAAAAGGAGTCAAACAAGGTGATCCGCTATCTCCAAAGCTCTTCACAGCAACGCTTGAAGAAGTCTTTAAAAATCTAAACGAACACTGGCGGGACAGGGGCATTGTCGTCGGGGAAAGAGGATTAACTAATCTACGCTTTGCCGATGACATTGTCCTTTTCTCGTCTTCGGCGGCTGAGTTAAGCCTTATGCTCGAACAACTGAGCCATGCCAGCCTCGAGGTCGGACTCAAAATGAATATGACGAAGACAAAGTTAATGACGAACAGCACGAAACGTAAAGTGGACATCGAGGGCGTGGAGGTTGAATATGTCCATGAGTACATATACCTCGGCCAGATAGTCTCTTTCCAGGCGACGCAAGATAAAGAAGTTGCTCGACGCACCGAGAACGCCTGGAAGAGTTACTGGTCGATGAAACACCTGATGAAAGGATCACTTCCACTTTCCCTTAAAAGGAAACTCATGGACATGTGCATCCTTCCCACCTTCACCTACGGAGCGCAAACGTGGTTATTAACGAAACGTCAAAAGTCCGCACTCGGGGTCTGCCAGCGAGCAATGGAACGAAGTATTCTCGGAGTCAAAAGAACAGATCGCATAAGGAACAGTATACTTCGTTCCAAAACACAAATCGCAGACGTAGGTAACTCAGCCGCCAAACTAAAATGGAACTGGGCCGGTCACATCTGCCGCATGTCGCAACAAAATTGGGCGAAGGCAACCACTGACTGGATTCCGAACAGCAGGAGCCGGCGACGCGGTAGGCCCAGAAGGAGATGGCGTGACGATTTGGACTCCTACCTTAAGGATTGGCCAGAAGTAGCTAAGGACAGAAAGGAATGGAATGACGGAAGACAGGCCTTTGCCCTGCAGTGGGACACAACAGGCTCATAATAATAATAATAACGGGTGCGGATAGAGCCCCATTTTTTTTGTACTAATTAAAAAATAGGGGTGTATATCTATTCCTTTAAACGTTCAGTTTAGGTCGTAAAATGGATTGCGTTTAACGCTCGTGGTAGCAATGCTGACAAACCTTGTATTCTTTTGTATGTTTTTAGGGTTCCATATCCGCCCTATTACTAAGCCTCTGCTGTCCGTCCATTCGTCTGTCTGTCTGTCAGTGGGCTATATCACAAAACCGTTAGAGATAGAGAGTTGACATTTTCACAGAATGTGTAGGTATTTCTATTACCGTGTACTTACAATAACAAGTAATAAAATTACAATGAAGTTAAAAATTAAAAAGGTGGTTCCCATACAAAAAACTTTATTTAGTCGGTTTATTGTAGTACTTCCATATTATTGCGTTGCATACTGTAGTACCTTTCGTGTGCTCGTGTGTAGTCCGACTCGCACTTGGCCAGTTTTTTTTTTATTCAGAGCAAGGAACAGTTTTTTGATGATATCCCATATATCATCAAAAAACTGTTCCTTGCTCTGAATGAAGTGAAAGGGCGTGTTAAATTTTTACTGACTAAAACCAACCAGTGTTCTTTCAGTTACCTACCCTTTGCGCTCCAGGACCTCGGTAACCCTTTTGAACATTCCCGAAGGCAACATTGTTATGCTGGATCGCATATTTGCCTCTTTGAATCACATCATCATCATCATCATTTCAGCCGAAAGACGTCCACTGTTGGACATAGACCTCCCCCAAATGTCGCCATAATGACCGGTCCTGTGCGTCTCGCATCCATCGGATTCCCGCGACCCTCACCAGGTCATCGGTCCACCATGTGGGAGGCCTTCCAACGCTACGTCTTCCGTTACGTGGTCGTGGTGGTTCTGCGAGCAATGTGCCCTGCCCACTGCCACTTAAGTTTGGCGATTCTTCGGGCTATGTTTATGTTGTTGAATCACATATGTGTGCTATTACAGTTTGCCTTTATTTTACACCACCAGACACCACTAGGCATCACCAGACGGAGCCTACAGCGAATTTTAGTTAAAGACTTCGACTTCTTACTGCTGGGATTAGAGGAGAGGCTTGGTGAAGATGTGGTTTCAACAAGACGCAGCACGAGCCACAATGGATATTGTGAAGGATGCATTTCCTGGTCGCCACCAATCGAGCCACCAAGGACGGCGAGCTACCCAGCTCGCCGTCCAAGGAATCGAACCGAATCTCCATTTTCTCCTATTCCTCGATGTTGGAACCCTTCGGACTGATCTACATTGCCTGGATGAGGATTAACTATTAATTTGTTTTTTTTAACTTAGCATCAAGGTGCAACAATACCAAATCAGTTTTAATAATCTTAGACAATGTCACTTACAAACCTTTCATGGTCATGAACTACGGGCTGGGAGAAATTAAAGGCTAAAGCTTAACTTATATTTTTAATCTTTTATTTTCCCATATAGTCTCCCGCCTGAAGATTAAAAGGCCTATGCTTTCAAACTTGTAGTGAATCCGAGCTTATTTTTTTTGAGGATGCAGGCGCCCGAATTATCCATTTAAATATTGGTGCATCTTCAACCCTCTATTAACACACACATTTGAACTGCGAACAGCACGTTACATTTGGCATTCGATTGCGGATCGTCCGTCCGCAAGCCCGCGCCTACGGTGGCCGGAAATCGGGATCTGAATCCCGGCAGCGGTTGGGGCGTAAAGACCTTTACCTCACGCGATCGGCCGCCTTCTTTGCTAGCATTACTGCTTCGCAGAAGGAGGCGACCGCCTGCCACTCCTACTCGCTCCGGACTATGTCCTAGTGTTTGATAGGCTATATTATGTTTTATAACATTACGCTACAACCAAAAGCAGTGGAGTAGGCGAGTGTGATTCCACATGGAACAGCTAGTTTTTTATATAAGTACAAATAGGCATTACCTACTAACAAGCCTTGCGGCACGCGTTTCGTTTCCGCAGTAAGTGATATAAAAATACTCTGTCTCTCATTACGCTTTAAGTCCAAAATTACGTACGAAATGCAACTTCACGTTTCACAGAACTGGCTTAAATTCAATTTACGCTTATTTAGATGTATTGTGTGTACCGTTGAGAGTTGTGCACTGCAGCCACAAATTGTGTGACAGGATCACGAAATCACACGAGCGCGTCTAAATAGACCCTGAGGGAAATTTGCGTGCATGTATGCACGATGTTATGAGTGGCTTTTTAACGGTTTATAAATGAGGTGATGTATTACGAATAATAAAACTGGTTTAGATAATGATGTATGATTATTCAAGGTGGCGCAAAATTAATCATTCTATCGGAAGATTTTATAATTATTGCAAATTGCGTCGTACGTCAATCATATTTGGTATTTGTGAACTAGACAGCTGCAGAATATAAACGGACAAGCAATGAAATGCTATACTCCGCAGCGAGAAATAATTGTGTCGATCACTAACTCCCTTTTCTTTCATATCACTCCTCACACAATCCATTCATCTTTTCTTTGACCTCCCTCTCCCTCGCCATCCATCTACATGTATACTCAGAACTCTTTTAGTAACATTCGTTTCATCCCTCCTCTTCACATGACCATACGAAGACAAACGACTTCCTTTCAACTTTTCAGTCACTTGCGCCAATTTCAATCTTTCCCTAATATACTCATTTACTTAGTAAAAAGAATATACAAAGAAGAAATTGTTGATTAATTTTGCGCCACCTTGTTTATGTATTTATTGTTTAATGGAGTTATCGTAGGCCTGGAATGCAAAGCGCAACTGAAGGAACACAGGTGGGTTTTAGTCAGTAAGAGTCTGACATTCCCTCTCACTCTAACCAGAATGGGAAGAATTATTTGATGATAACCAGCTGAAAAAGAAATAGTTAAACATGTATTTACTGTATGTAATTTATTTTTACATAGGGAAATATTTAAAAATCAATCATTTTTAAAAGAGTAACTGTGGAGTTCTTATCGGTTTTTCTCCATATGAAACGTCCATTTGGAACCGTGCCGTGCTTCTGACGTTTTATAAGTGCTCATGTAAGCCCATGTGAAATAAAATATTGAATTGGTAACAAATTTGAGGAAAATAACAAAAGGCCTCAAAGATAATACATTTTTTTTTCCGAGAGATTTGATTACATGACTTGTAATTATCGTGCTTTCACAGAACTTAGGTTATTAAATAAAACTTTCAGTCACCTGCCTATTTTACGAGATATTTTCTTTTTAAATATATTTAGTCTCCAGAAGTGAAATATATTTTTTTTTTCTTTCTGTTTAGCAGTTTTTTGTAAGCAAGGCCACCCCTGCCTTACACATAACGTTGCTTGGTAGGGGTTGTAATATATCGTATTTTGCACTAGTGGGGAAAAGTGCAGCGAGCAACCCCTACCATAATTTATTGAGTATATTTTTTGTGTCACGCTCTGGTCGGCTGTCAGCCCACAATGGCGCAAGAAAAAAAAATCCGCAAGTCCTATTTGCTCATAATAGTTGAAGAAAATGTCAAGTTTTCACTCCGTTTCAAGAAAGTGTAAGGAAAAATGTCGTTTGATTGCCCACGTACATCAAACGACACGTGAATGCAGTTTCTCAGCTCCAAATCACCTCATCTGCTATGATTAACTTTGCTCACTTGCGTCAAAATGTAGTTATTACCTGTCTCCTTTAAAAACAAAGACACTTCATTTTAAAAAATGATTTATTTGTTGTTTTCTGTACGTGATGAAATTAAATGGTTATTTTTCTGGTATTAGGGACTTAATTAGAATTATCTACTTTGTTGGTTGTTTTATCTACCTTTTGGTTGAGTTTTATTTTATGAACACTCTGTCTATGAAAATTGCATAAAAATTAGTTCAATAGTTTCTGAGCGCGTTCATACAGACATTTCGGAGGATTTTGTTTTATAATATGTAAGGAAGTATAATAATGTGATATTTTTATTTCTAAATCCTCTGAAGAGGTGCCAATGTAACCAACTCTACAATACATATATGATTAATATAGGCTGGCTTTTACCTCGGACAGAGGATAAGCATTGCCTTACAGCGTGGCAATACCCCCAGTCTTTTGGGCACATTACCTACCAGTCGACAGCAATGCGGAAGTTTTTTGACGCCATATTTTAGTTTGATTTTAATTAGTTATTATTAATTAGTTCTTCTTTCACAAAATAAATCTTTGGGGGAGGCCTATGTCCAACAGTGGACGTCTTTCGGCTGAAATGATGATGATGATGAAAATAAATCTAACACAGATGTCAAACTTTTGCTCCTCATCTTTTAATTATCACTAGAACTATAACAGAGGAAAGGTTCTGCTATTTATAACCACTTGATGCTCCTTGCGTTAAGGACACTCAACAGCCAATTATAGTTTTACACTCGGAAAGGATGTAAGTCACAATCTTTGGGAGTAAAATAACACAACGATCAAAACTAATGTATGTTCTACATTTCTAAAAAGCTTTCTTTGAATAAATAAACACATAAACTATAATTTAGGTGTCTTCAAGGCTAGAGTGAATAGGCTCTTAATAAACTAATGCGCCTCACCATCAATGATTGCATCTCTGCTTACCATCAGGTGGGATCGCAGTCAAGCACTGGTTTATATCAATTAAAAAAAATATATAAAAAGTGGCACAATTTTTTTTCTCATATCTGTAATATGGTGATCCAGTGTTTAACACAATGAGCCAATCTATTGGATGTGGTCTGTACGCTGAGTGCGAGTTGTTGGTTTTTACGTTAACACGAAACGTTTACCGCGTTTAGCTCTCTGATTGGTTAAAAGCTTGAAGCGGTCCAATCGGAGCGCCGAACGTCAAAAACGTGTCGATCGGGGTATACTCACACTAGGCACTCTGGAATAGTCATTATCATCATCATTTCAGCCGATAGACGTCCACTGTTAGACATAGGCCTCCCCCAAGTGTCGCCACAATGAACGGTCCTGTGCGTGTCGCATCCATCGGATTCCCGGACCTTGTAGGAGACCTTCCAACGCTGCGTCTTCCGGTACGCGGTCGCCACTCCAGAACCTTTCGGCCCCAACGGCCATTTGTTCTGCGAGCAATGTACCCTGCCCATTGCCACTTAAGTTTGGCGATTCTTCGTGCTATGTCGGCAACCTTGGTTCTACTGCAGATATCTTCATTTCTGTTTCAATCACGCAAGGACACTCCGAGCATAGCCCTTTCCATTGTCCTTTGGGTGACTTATCTAGAATAGTATCTACCTACAACCAGCAGCATTTTTACACTTTCTTTTTCTCTCATAAGATGTGTTTTGATCAGAAATTATGTTAAGTTAGTGAGTCCTCGCTGATTTTACTTTTTCTTTCACCTCTAACACTCTAAAGGCCTACGGCCCAGCAGTGGAAGGTTACCTTTACTGCTGCAGTACAGGCTTAATACTACCAACCTTATACTCCAAATTGTAGTGAGCCTCCGGAGTAGGAACCCCGTGTTGCCTTTCTTATTACGATATTGTCGAAAAGAGGTTGTGTTTATTTTCCACTCACCTATTGCATAAGCATAATCACCTATTGGGTTAATTGAGAACTCGACGTATTCTCGTCAGGACGTAAATTTCTTCTAGCACATTCGTATCATTTAAGCACCCGAGGAATACTGAGTTTTGACAAAATATAAGTTTTCAGTTAGCAGTTTTAAAGACTAATATATAATATTTTTTAACGAATTCTGAGAAAGTTTTCAAAAACAAAACAAAGTCTAGTTGCAAATAGATGACATTATCACATCTTGCCGGGAATACGTGGAGTTACCAGAAAACCTGTATATAAAGCAATTTTTTTTTCTTTTATTTAGACTGTATTTTCCCTTTTCCCTGAAAAGTTGAAAGGGAATCGTTTTGTCTTGGTATGGTCATGTAAAGAGGAGGGATGAAACGCATAATACTAAAAGAGTTATGAGTTTACATGTGGATGGAGAGGGAGAGGGAGACCAAAGAAAAGATGGATGGATTGTGTGAGAAGTGATACGAAAGAAAAGGGATTTAGTGATAGCATGACGAGTGACAGGACAGAATGGAAGAAGAAAACGTGTTGCGCCGACCCCAAATAAAACGGGACAAGGGCAGGAAGATGATGATGATGATAGACTGTATTTTCCCTCTCTTGGGCAAAGGCCTCTCCCAAATTCTTCCAGGCGGTAGGCGTCTAGGTCACATTCTTCTAGGCTGTAGGCGTCTAGGTCATGTCACAACTTGCTTCCAGATTGACCTCAGAATTGTTGTAGGTAACATATGACTTACAAACAGAAAAAACGCAAGCATAATTCCGCTTTCGCTTAAGTTTTGTTAACACTACACTGCTTTCATAACTGGGCAATAACGATGGACCCAGTGAAAAGTCGTTACATTGTTCTTTATGATATACTTCGGGATAATATCCAACATGAACTGACGTTTAAAACCTTCAGATAGTTAACCCGTTATATCAATTTTATAGAGAGTTTGTTTCATGTTTGAAATGCTGTGTTGAAGTGATTTTATCGAGATCTCTCTGTGCCTCGAAAATCACGTTCTACTGTCCCGGCTGTCATTCAAATATCGTTGTGAGTCGTTTTGAGTAGTCACAAATCTAGACTGACATCCAGTCCAGTTAAACTCGTCTACGTGTCATTGCGTTCTCTATAATCGTCTTTATACATGTGACGTCGTCAAAATCACGTTTGTTGTATGGGAGCCCCCTTAAATATTTATTTTATTGTTTTTTAGTATTTTTTGTTATAGCGGCAACAGAAATACATTATCTGTGAAAATTTCAACTGTCTAACTATCACGGTTCATGAGATACAGCCTGGTGACTGACGGACAGACAGACAGACGGACGGACAGTGGTCTTAGTTTTTGGGTCCCGTTTTCCCTTTGGGTACGGAACTCTAAAAAATGGCGTAGTGTAGTGGGACGTAATTTAGAAAGGAATGAATCGCAAGAAAAAAGTGTCTTTAAAGAAAATTGAGAGAAATTTAATGTTTTATGATTTTCAAACACGAGTAATGAAAAGCAATATTGGAGAAAAAAATGCTTGCATACTTTAAGAGTTATCAGGAACGGAAACTTAGCATTTTTTCCGTTCCTGATAACTCTTAAAGTATGCAAGCCGTGTCTATTTTTTCTATTTTTTATTAGTTTTTTTTTATTATTATTACTTTCTACATTGTGCTAATACATATATTAGAAGCGACAAGAAATATGTAACCAAGATTTATGTAACTCATAATATGATATAAAAGAGTGTCCATGGAGTTTCTTGCACGTTCTTCTCCATAGAGATCTACGCTTTGGAACGTCCAATTTAACTTCACTTTTTTTTTTGACTGACCGACATTTTGACAATTCAAAAGTGCCTGTAGTCTATTTGAAATAAACGTTTCTGATATCTGATTTCTGTCCTTGAAACCTCACGTTTAATAGATGAAGTATTTCTAGTAGGTATGAACAATAATTACTGAGTGATATAATTATAAGTATAATTATAAGTATCGTCATTTAAACTTTAAATCCTATAAATACTTAGTTGATTCTTACCTTAATTTACGAAGAAAACCTAATTGTTGTATTGAATTGCTCTAGTAGCTGAAATACTACGACCAACTTTGATGTAGCGTTCGCCGACTGGGGCCAAGGCACCGCTGGCTTCACTTACTCGGTTGTTGGTTTCACTAACTTGGCTTGCATGTGGTTGGTCAAAGTTCTAACTTAACCCATTTAGTTGGGGTGCCATAACTTAATTATTATATCCAACTAAATGCTATCGATATTTTTGAAAAATATCATAAACTTATTGAATAAAAAGGTGACTATCGTTAGATTAAAAACGTAAGAGATGTCCGATCAAAACTATTTTTTTATTATTTATCGATGAATTTTACTTTAACATATTATTATGACTCTTAACAAAAATAATGCAATCACAAGCATCATTTAATTGTATTTGGCGGTATACATAAATGTGACAGTAAACAAACAGTACAAGTATACGAATTATAAAAAAACTGGGCAAGTGCGAGTCGGACTCGTGCACTGCGGGTTCCGTTCAAACTTACCTATGAAAACAGTTTAATTCCCGAATTGGGTTACGAAGATTTTTACAGAACGCAAAAAAAGTTTTTTTTGTGACGTTTTCAGTTTTTTTTCCTATATTTGTGCTATAAAACCTTGCTTCATGCTACCTTTCAGGATTCTAGGTCAACGGGGAGTACCCTATGAATTTTGATTCCATTGAGAGTGTCGAAATACACGTTTTCTGCGACATAAACGGCCGTATCTTTTTTTTCTTTAACTCAGAAGTTTGATTTTTTCACAGCTTCAAGGGCCCACAAACTTGAGTATATGGTTTTAATTTAAACTCGATACCTCCATGCGTTCCTGAGATAAAGGGTCTTGACAGACAGACAGACGGACAACAAAGTGATCCTATAAGAGTTCCTTTTTTTTCCTTTTGAGGTACGGAACCCTAAAAACGCCTGTGACAAAGAGGAAATATGCTTGCCAACTTAACGGTAACTTAGCATAAATCATGGTAAGAATAAATTATTTTATTTTATCTCAAAACCCATCTAAACATTGACAAACTGTCTGAATAAGTTCAAATAATTTACGAGTACTCTCGATATCGCGGATTTACAAAGATACATTTCTTTCTTATTTTGCACCATTTACAAAAAGAAAAAAATATTCTCCTGATCGTGACAGTCGGTTGGACAGATATAGGTGTTTTTCTGAATAGCAAGTTTTTTCTAGAGAATATTTTATGAAGGAATATGTTAACTTTTGTTCGTGATCGTTGTATCAAAACAAGGTGGAATATAAAAGACGCAGTGTAGAAGATATGCGGGATACACCAAAATTCGTCATAACGGTTGAACACGCTGGGTTTATTTTTATTTCAACACTAGATTTCTGCCAGGGATATAGTCTGCTTGCTAGTAAGAAGTAAGGGAATGTACTACCGGGATAAAAAAAGTATTCTTTCATGTCTCAATCCAGACCTGGCCCCCTAGCCAAGTTACAATCGTTTCGTTCGCGACGAACGCCACGAGTAGGCCACGCCTCCGATTCCTTTGTTCTGAACACGTGACTGAGCGTTGAGATGACGTCAAAACAAAGGAATCGAAATCCGAAAGAGAGGCTATGGTAGAGCGTACGAATGTCTCACTTCAGGCAGTCTCCAAGTGGGGTGAAGCCAATCTGGTGGGATTCAACGCCGCCAAAACACAAGCGTGTCTATTCACCGCTAAAAGGAGCCCGTTCACCTTGGCTCCTGTTTTTCAGAATGTATCCCTGGAGTACACTGACTGCCTTCAGCTCTTGGGAGTTGAAATTTCCTCAGACCTTAACTTTGGGCGGTTCATTGAGTCCAAAGCCAAGGTAGCTGCTAGGAAACTCGGCGTACTTGCAAAGGCCCGGCGGTACTTCACACCAGGACAGCTTCTAATGTTATACAAAGCACAGGTCCGTTCGTGTGTGGAGTACTGCAGCCACATATGGGCTGGTGCTGCAAAATGCCACCTGGCAGCTTTGGACTCGGTGGAAAGGCGTGCAAAGAGGCTAATTGGTGATCCAGATCTGGTTAATTCCAATCTACAAAGTCTTGAGCACAGGCGTAGGGTAGCCAGCCTTTCGGTGTTTTACAGGATGCATTTTGGAGAGTGTGCGCAGGAATTGCATGACTTGATTCCACCATCTCATTTCTACCATCGGACAAGCCGACGAACGGCGAGTATCCACCCTTACGTTGTTGAAACCTCTACGGTCCGGACCAAGCGTTTCGCCTCGTTGTTTATACCGCGTACATCGAGGGACTGGAATAATTTGCCTGCTGCGGTTTTCCCGTCCGATTATAATTTGGGTCTCTTCAAGGCTAGAGTGAATAGGCTCTTAATAAATTAGTGCGCCTCACCATCTACGATTGCATTACTACTTACCATCAGGTGGGATCGCAGTCAAGCACTAGTTTATATCAATTAAAAAAAAAAAAAAAAAATCGGAGGCGTGGCCTACTCAAGGCGTTCGGCGCGAACGATACGATTGTAACTTGGCTAGGGGGGCTGGTATAGTCTGTATGTTGTCAGTATGGATCAATTCGTCGTAGCCATTCAGACAAACAAAAGTCCAAACATACAGAATTTTACATTCCTTATATTAGAAGGAGAGGACAAAGCAGAATGAAAGTGCACACAACTGGTGTAAGTGCAGACAGTACATAACACGTTGCTATCTATAACACGTTAGGCGCATCTTCAAGTCGAGAATGTATTGATTATATTATTATTATAAATTGTTATTGTTTATTTATTTATTTATTATGTACTTTATAGGTATTTGTAACAAGAAACATAACAAAAAAACTTATATCTAAAACACATACAAAGAATGGCCTTATTGCTTTTGGCGATCTCTTCCAGATAAACTGGAATAGACAGTGATTGTTACAATATGATATGATGCTGTCATTAGTTTGACAAAAAACATAACTATATTTATAACAATATATTATAATAGATACAAAGTCACAAATATTACATATACAGGTAAGGTTTTAGTCAGTTCAAGATTGACATGCTCTTCTGCTCCAGGAGAAGTCAATCAAAAAATAGCAACAGTAACAAACTCAAAGTAAAAAAGAAAAATAGTAGGTATAGACTGATACAAATAAAATTGCTTAAGTTACCTTTATGCTCTAATAGTCCACAGTCTCAAGTGTGTATTTGTCTCAAGTTCATCGGGCTCGTAACTCGTAATACAGGTGGTTTTTTTTTCTCATACCATACTTATCTTACTCCCCGTTTCACTTTAACTTAATTGCCTTTCTGATCTGTACACGCATTTTAGGCCCATTCCTTTTCGAAATATAATTATAAAACATCTACAAAACTATTTCTCAAGAAGTCACGTACCTTTTGTTCCTCTTGAGTTAGGTTCTAAGGAAACATGAATCATCTCAGATCCTTCAAAAAATGGCAAAGGCAAGTCAAGGATATTCTTCAAATGGTTTTCCGTCAGCTTTGTAAGATACCTTCAGATTTACTTTATGTGTCTTTTATTGCTAAAAAAGTACTGTTACTGCTTTTTATAGCCGTTTTCCTCCCATTTTCCGATCGTTATTGCTATCCTATTATTAATTTGTATTTACCTTCCCATGGGTCGAATCAAGGTCATATTTAGTATTTACTGTTTTGAAAAGGGTTCCATCGTTAAAAATGGTATCTTTATGTAATTTGAATATGTTTTTTCCATAATTCTTTGTTTCACTTTAAACTTACTGTTCTATGTAGAATATTTTAGGTACCTATGTTATTGGATTTTTATCATCTAAAATTTGAAATGCTCAGTTATTCTCAAATTTAATTTTTTTCATACTAAATATATTTGCTTCACTACTTAATAAAGAATTATGAGTACAAAAAAACATTGCTGTTTTTCTAATATTTACCCTAAAATTTTATGCATATTGAATTTATTCTTAGTACTTTTTTCATCCATTCCATTTGTCCATTTAATTCTTTTTTCAACCCTTTTAAAAACCACACCGTAGGGCAAACCTATATAAATATTTCTACTATTTATTATATTAGGTGTTTAACTATTAAATTGCCGTTTTTACAAACAGGTTGCTTTAAAGCGTTATATCTTTGGATTGACTTGGAATTATAAATTCAAATAAACTTTATATTAAAATTACGTTATTCTTTTTTCGAAATTAGGTATTTATTGGTTTCTTTGTGGTTTGTATTTTCTATAAATATCGCTGTTCTATCGTTAACATTGGGATCTTGATGTAATTTGAAATATAATTATTTGTTTCGCTTTAAATTTACTGTTCTATGTAGAAATATTTAGTACTGCAATTTTACAGAAAATACAAAACACAAAGAAACCAATAAATACCTAATTTCGAAAAAAGAATAACGTACCTTAAATATAAAGTTTATTTGAACTTATAATTCCAAGTCAATTCAAAGATATAACACTTCAAAACAACCCATTTTAAAAAAACGACAATTTCATACTTTAACCCCTATTACTTTCATGGTCTTTATAAATACTATCAAACATATGAAGGATCCAAGGGACGAGTGTCTGGGGCCATGGGTGATGCGAAAGAGATCCCCGGGGCCCTGGAAAAAAAAATGGCAAAGAAGGAACAGGAGTGGGTTTTTAGTCAGTAAAAGTCTGACACTATCTCCCGCTCCGCCCAAGAGCGGGGGATGTCATTAGATGATTTTCCCACCCGAAAAAAAAAGGGACGAGTGTGGCATTGATTAATTTTTTATCTTACGGGAAGGGCGAACCGTATCTATCTTGTAAGCCTACACGATTCCCTTGGTTTTTGTAACAGTACTATAAATCACACCGACATGAAGGTCACGCGACAGTTTTGTTAACTAAAGCGCTACGTTTATCCCCAAAACGTTAAGTGCACAATATTTATATTTATAAACAAGCTTTTGTCAGCGGCTTCGCCCGCGTGAAAGTAGGTTTCCCCATACAAACATTAGAACCCCGTTGTTGGAAAATTCTCTCTTAATGCTTGCCTACGTCATAAAAGGTAGCCTTGTGCAAAATTTCACAATCCTAACCTCAGTAGTTTTGGCTGTGCGTTGATATGTCAGTCAGTCAGTTTTAAGTCAGAGTTGAGTGGTAGTTGAAAACTTCTTAGAGATAAGTTATTTGGATTATTATCCTAAATTACAAAGAAACAGTATGTCTTAGATACTTAGATATCTATCTAAGGTAATAAGTATAGTATTTATTTCACACCATAAAAAAATACAATAGGTGCTTAAAATTAATAGGGTTATAACAATAGGATCTTACTACGAAAAGCGATTTTGTACAGACAACCTTTGTATGGTTTTTTTATTTATTTCTATGTATTTTTTAACAGACATTTTACAAACAATAGCTACAATAGGGTATTTTACTCTCTATGAGAAAAAAATCTAGAAATATATTATTAAGATAGCTTAGGCAAAAAGTAGTCGGTAAGTATTAGTTTTATTTCATAAAATAACAAAATAAATTTGAAAATTCAATTTAAAGTATTCAGTCTTTTTTATCTGTTCTTTATCACCTTGAAATAGTAGCCATCATGTTATTACGTCATTCGGCTGTGTAAACTAAAGTGACAGCTGTCAACTGATCGGCCATACTGAGTGAATATCAGTGCATTTGTTTACACAGCCAACTGACGTCACGAACCCACGACAACAGAGTTAAATATGGCGTCTACTGCGTTCTGCATTTTCATTAAATTACGTGCAGAATTTGAAAATGTTGATTTTAAATGCATTTTTAGGGTACTTAGCGACTGAATAAAAAGTTTGTGATTTTTTTAGTGGTTTATAGCACTATAGAATCTAATTGAGCCATTTTTCAAAAATGAGTGTACATACCCAACATGTACAACAAAAATATGGTGAAAGTCACTTTTATAATTTACATACTTATATAGTAAAAGAATTTTACCGAGAGAATTGTAAATTGAATTAAAGCATTTTATCACTCTTATAGCTTACAGCAACAAGTTCATTTACATTTATTGCAGCTTACATTATATTGACAAGTAAAAAGGCGTTAGAATTTGGACTGCTAGCTATTTTCTGTGGCATTGATCCTATAGCCCTCAGTGACAAAGTGACGAAGTGAGTGTGATTTTTATTTGACAAAAAATAGTCTACGACACTGGTTTTTAATCATCATTTTAATGATATTAGTCTACTCTTTAGGTAACATAAAGTTCCAATTATAAAATTAAAATTTCATTGACAGACTATCCACAGACAACTCCAGTGAAATTAAAGTATTTTTATAACATACCTCAAGGATATAAAAATATGACATATCTAACAAAAAGAAAATATGGCAGAATATTTTGTGATAAATATCTGTGGAACAGTTTGTATGAAAACGCGCTCGAAACCAAATTATAAATTATGTTTATTAAGGCAGTTGGTAATAAATAACATCTGAGAATGTTGTTTTTATTTTCACGAGTTTTACGAGTCGAGTATGTACCTAATTGTCGAGTATTTATGTCACTTGTCCCAACCGCTCCGAGAAATATTGAATTTTGGTGCCAGGTTTGTGATATTTTAAAGAGTGTTTTAATGAGATTACATTTTAGTGGTAATGTATATGTATTTTCTTTTTATTCTTCAATGTGTTATTATTGTTTTTATTTAATGCATTTTTTTTAATTTGTAAGTTTCTACTGTACAACGCCTTGGACATCCTCCGTAACGTTGTACAAGTGCTTGTAAATAAATAAAGTAGTATATTAACTAATTATTTATTAATTACATATTAAACATTCGCATAATACTGTTTATAACTAACCCACACCAGGCCCGCGCGGATTGGTTATAGCCTATTCCGTCTCATAGAAAGGAGGCTTAAGTCCCAGCAAGGGAACAATAAAAGGCCGATTGTGACAGCACAATCAGGCCTATAACAGTTCCGATACCGTTCTTTAAACGAAAGCGAGTAGGTTAGACTGTCCGTATGTACGGCACTACTGTGACAGACAAGTTACATAGTTACAGTGTCGCATGTAAGAGACTATAATAATTATTTTAAATGTATGAAATTTTCGGTGTGATTTTTATTATTATTATTTTTTATTTTAATTATTGTGATTTTAATTTATTGGATTTTAATTTATTGAATTTTAATTTATTGAATTTTATTTATTTACTTTGAATTTATTAAATTTTGGAATAATTATTAATTGAATATAAATAATATTTCTAATTTTATTTTTTGAATGCATATTTTGATTTTAATTTGTTGTAGTGTTGTTAACTGATTGAATTTTGTATTTTGTGCAAATATCTTTTTATTATGGATGATTTCTCTAATATGGGTTTTTACTATGTTATGTGATACTGTTATAAAATTCGCCTGCAGCTCAGCTTATAAACTCATACTCTTAGTTGTGATACTACAAACACGTAGGTAGTTAGTTAGCTCACAGCCTCAATATTAATTAAAGATTAATCCAAAAATTTCTACTGCGAAAGGCGACAAGCTGTAAATTTTTAAAGACCGGCGCAATGAGAAAGTTTTCGTTTTCTGAATACTAATAACTTAATTAGTTAGCGCTTCGTCCAGCGCCGACGCTTCGCTGTAAACCGCTTGCAGCAGCTTAATTTAGTATGTGCCACGTACTTTGGAACTATTAAATAGAACGTAAGACGAGATTGATGAAGTTTCGGAAAACTGCTAACTGGTATTTTAAATTATATTTTTGCTAATGATCGAATTTGCGCCTTGTTTTATAAACGTGAAGGGGAACTGTGACATTTAACAGTTGACATTTCGAAAGGCCCACAATTTTCTGTTCAATAAAACAATCAGTTTTCTTAGTGTCAAAGTTCAAAAATAATATAGTTTTTTGTATAGATACAGACACTGTTCCCTACAATTCTTGACAATTGTCGAATTAGGTACGTCGTGGCACAGGTTAGTTTTTTTTTCTGAAGTTACTACAAATTTACTGTTTTCAGATATAGACCTTCCTTTATGCCATAGGATTTTGGGTCAACGGGAAGTACCCTATGAATTTGGATTCCCATGTGACCGTTGAAATATACGTGTTTTGCGACATAAACGGACGTATATATATATTTTTTTTTATTTTTTTTTGTTAACTTATATGTTTCATTTTTTCATAGCTTCAAGGTAGGTACCGCAGACTTGAGTATGTAGTTTTAATTTCAACTCGATACCTCCACGCGTACTTGAGATAAAGGGTCTTGATAGACAGACAGACAGACGGACAGCAAAGTGATCCTATAATGGTTCCGTTTTTACCTTTTGAGGTACGGAACCCTAAAAATCAAAGGAGACAAAAGTTAACACGTTACAACAACTATAATAATTATTTAAAAAAAGATCAGCAAAGGCTAACAAAATGGAAGTATATTCTAATTTTTTTTTTAGTCAAAATTTGCGCCAATGTCTTTGAAAGAAACCTTAGCCACTAGGCAAAGGTTTGAGCAATCCACACAATGGTGACATACTTCCTTCCCGCCGAATCCGGAACTAGTACCTAATACCCGTGCCCAGTGAGTTTGCGTTCCAGTGCAATGGAATCAGGCGGAAAATTAGTTTTGTTTTATGCAGCATGGAGTCTGGATGTGTGCCCGATCAATGGCAATTAAATAGGCTAGGCTCCTAAACCTTCATTAGAGGCAATTAACACTTGCTTTCCACGTGATAAAATATGGTTTCTCGAACCAGAAATAAATATAAAAAAATAGAATAGGAAATATGCATGCATTTTTTTTTTAATTTATGAAATTAATTAATTTTTAGCTTTAATAAACAAATATGAAAGAAGTTATAAAGCTTTAAAGCTGCTAATAAGAAAAAAAAGTTCGTCGTGGTCTTTGACGTCAAAGTTCATCACGCCCATACGACAGCCATAGAAAGCGGCGTTTTGACAAGAGACACACATACATCGAGATATAAGTACTAACGTACTAGAGAAGCTACGTCAAATAACTGAATTGTCCTATTTTCGTAATTTGAATCTTTAGTTCGCAGCAGCGCTAAGATAATAACAATTCGTCTAAACCGTAACTAATTTACCACAGCGCTAGATTTGCTGCGGAAGTGTATTTATTCTCGGCAAAAAGGTCTTAAGCGCCATCTAAATCACGGCACTTACACGTTTTCTTCGACAAAGTGCGGCGCGATCGCCGCAGTTGAACGAGACAAAGTAGGAATTTACGGTGTCTTCTCTAGTACGTTAGTACTTATATCTCGATGCACAGATATATCTATTTGAAATTGTCATATCTCGTTTACTTTTCTACCAATTTTGATATTGTTTTCACTGTTAATATTTTATTTTTGTATATTTATTGAAAAACTCTTAATGCAACGTGTTTTTTTTTATATCACATAACTCTAGGGTATGAATGAGACCATATCAAAGAATCAACTGGCATATGAATTATTTTTCAATTTTTTTTTGTTTTCATTTTCCATACAAAATAATTGGTTAAATTGACGATTATTAATGTAAAACACCTTTATGTGAAATACGACTGTCTAAATATGTAATTTAAATTACGCTGTTACGTAGGTAGTGTAGTAACACTACTGCGAAGTTTGGCAACGTCACAAAAGTAAAGATTTGTCATACGGGTGACAATTTTTGATTTAAATTAATTATGATTGATGATATCTTCGAAACCATGCATTTTTGGACCACATATTCTAGAACTTTTAGTATTATTTTTCCTTATAGAATATGAACCTTGAGTTATGGGATGTGAAAAACAACACGTTGTATATTGTTTTTCATGCATATTCCCTGTTCCAAAATTATCCATCCGATAAAGAATTTTCTAGACATTCATCGATGAGTTCATGATTGTAAAGTGAATTGAAAATCTGTTCATTTTCTTTACAATAAAGAAGAAGAGAGATCACGTCGGGGATTCATCCCAATGTCTTTTATTTGCATCCTTCCGTGAAACGAGTTTTCTGAAATTCTTTTTATTAGAATCGATCGTTCGTATCTTTGTTACTGAAGTGTTATATCTAGTGGACTCGCAGGGCTCTTTGGGATGCCCTATATATTTTTTTTAGTATTATTTTGTTGACCACAAGGAAAAACGCATTAAAGTAAATTTATTTTATTTGTTGTCCAAAATACTACTCGAAAAAAAAAAACATTCTGATAGGTGTAAATTGGGACCGCGGTCCTGGTCCAAAGAGCCCCAAGACCCATCTACTGGCCTAGCAGCACCTAGCGACAAAGCTCCAAAGGCGTATCATTTCCAAAAGCATTTCAATATTCAACTAACAGAAGAAGAGCACGATTACTCAGGCCCAGCAGAACTGAGAGTCTACACGGATGGATCGAAGACAGATACTGGTACGAGAGTTTGAGTCTTCTCCAATGACCTCAATATCAGAATATCCAGAACGCTAGGAAAATTCAACACCGTCTATCAGGCGGAATGTGTTGGTATAATCCTAGCGGCCCACGCCATAGAAACTAGGAATGTAACGGACACACACATTCGGATACTCTCCGATAGTGCCTCAGTCCTACAATCCCTAGGCAAAAACTCTACCACCTCGAAAATTATACAAGAATGCCACTCAGCACAGGAAAGTGTCACAGTGCCGAAACGCAATACGGTGACACTACAGTGGATTAAAGGTCATAGCGGCTCACTGGGCAACGACGCGGCAGACGAACTGGCCAGGAGAGGATCTGGAGCGATGACCTTCGGGCCCGAACCAATTGTGCCGGTCCCCTTTGGTCAAGCTGCGTAGTTGGCTATGTGAACACACGCATATACAAGAAGAGCGCAGGTAGTCCTCAACACCAGGATGCAGGCAGGCCAAGGAGTCTACTGTAGTGCCACATCTCAATAAAGCCCTCACCAAAAAACTCATAAGACTGGACAGAGGCCGCCTGCGCCTGGTGACGGGGACCATCACCGGACACTGCACACTGAATAAGCACCTCCACACAATAGGCATCACAGACAGTCCCCTGTGCAGAGCGTGTTTGGAGGGGGAGGAAACAATTGAAGAAATTGCACATGTGCTCCTAGACTGCACAGGTGTCACTGAAATACGCACACGAACCTTAGGCGTTAGCCCCGAACTCCCTTATTGATGTCCTGAAAAATCTAAAAGGCCTTATATGTTTTTGGAGAGAGGTGGGCTGGTTGAAATAAGCCCACCTAAGGTTATGGCCGCCATGGCCCACGTACAATAGTCCACATAGGACTAAGTGCGGAAACCATACATAAATAGATAGATAAGTGGGCAGGGGAGCTTTCAGAGCCGTGCAGGCCGGAGTGTAGGGTGAAGCAAAGGGGATTGTCCTCGCCCTTGCTCTTTGGTTTGAATGTGAATGAGCTGGTTGTTTGACTCAGCACCATGCGCGTCGGTTGCCATGCCGATAGAGTTTATTTTAATAATCTCAGTTACGCGGACGAAATGGTGCTGCTCGCTCCCTCGATTGGTGCTCTCCGCAAGTTACTGGGACATACGTGGAGTTACATGGTTTAATGTACAACCCTAAAAATACAGAGTTTATCGTCGTCAAATCTGGTGGCAGATGTCCATCTACGGTACCTCCTCTGTTACTTAAAGGTCTCCCGATAAAGGGAGTTTGTGACTTCAAATACCTGGGCCATCTGGTAACAGATGACCTGAAGGACGATTTAGATCTAGAGAGGAAACGCAGAACATTGTCGGTACGGGCGAAGATGCTGGCCCGCAGGTTCTCTCGGGGCACAGTAGAAATTAAAATAGCCCTCTTTAAGGCACATTGCACATCACTGTATACGGGGGCCCTGTGGTTCAGATATACCCAAAGGCCCCACAATGCTTTGCGTATCCAACGCGATCAATTCAGGGTTCTGTTACGACTGCCACGCTTTTGCAACGCATCGGGAATGTTTGCCGACGCGCGTACTGAGAACTTTGTTGCTGTATGGCGTAAAAAATCCGCCTCGATGCTTCGCAGGTTGCGTGCCAATCCTAACAGCATACTGCACTCGATAGCCGCCCGAGTACGTACGCTGGTCGATCGGACCAGGTCGTTATTAGTTACTAGCTTCTGCCCGCGACTTCGTACGCGGATTCTGTTGCTTTTATCAGCGACAACGGGATCGTCAAAATCGAAGATCTGAAACGTCGATGTCGAATCTAAGAGCCCGGGGACGGGAAAACAACGTGATGTGCGAGACGATTCGAGACGTTCCAGATTTTTCATTTTTGTAAGTCAACAGGAAATGCCCATCAGACTAAACAACTTTTGGTAAGACGTCATTCCTATATATGTTATAGTGTCGCTGGGCTTGGAGTTCCACAACAGGTGTTCCAGATCTTCTTTATTCTCACAGTAGAAAATGCTCTTCACGAAGAACATTTTTTGCTATCTGCCGTCCACGGCGTGTCCGCGTCGTCGTCGATTAAATACACCTCTTTGCTTGTCGTACGTGTAGTACGACGGCACCTCATCATAGGTGAGTGATCTAGCAAAGTTGTCCCCTTCGCAGAGTCTGAAAAAGGCCAACAGAGTGGTTTGGCGCGGATTTTCCCATCAGCGAGATTGGAAAATCCGCGCAACGTTATCAGGATCAAAATATGCGAATATGTAAATAATGCGCTGGCCATTCTTTAAATGGACATCTAAATGCATGACTGTTGTATGCCTGTCGTGTATAGAGAAGGCCAGTATTTGCCAAACCGCCTCAGAAGTGCTGATGTAGCGACCAGACTGGTATTTGGTCACTTCATCCCTGTCAGTGTCAGTACTCTGTAAAGCAAACGTTGCCTGGTCACTACCTTTGTTGATGTATTTACAGATGTATTTAATCGACTGTACGCTTGTGCACGACTCGACGTTAATGTGGGTACTGAACGTCCTGGAAAGTACAGGTGAGTATGGAACTATCCACCTGTTGTAATAATGGAGATGAGAGTTGTCGTTGGAACGGAGCTGAATCATGTAAATGTAAAACTGGAGGGCGGAAGTCTTTTTGTTATAATTTGGGGCACCTGTCTGAGGGTCTACATTGTATACGGCAAAGTTGTAGCCATCCTCTTCGCGACAAAACATTAGGGGATACTGTAGGGTATCATAAGCGCGATGTCTCGCTGATACGCTGTAGGCGATCATCACGTGTGCGTAAAACAATGTCCCTTTTGTCGCATTCCTGGTCAACCAAGAGGACGGCTACCTCGTTTGACGTATGTGCGTTATATCGTCTTGGATGGGCTGCGGTCGGTCTTTTGTCTGCGCTAATAACGAATTTAAAATTATCGCGCTTGTGTCCATGCACCGATTCCAGAGCGGTTTTGAAATCGATAACGTATGGGTTGACGCTGTGCAGTGTTTTGTAATCCGCTTATAAGGCTCAAGTCTAAATTAGGAATGTGCAAAATCTGAATGAAATATATTTGCAAAAATTTCGGTATTTTGGTAGGAAGCATCCTATCCGATGGTAGATTTGCCCCTGAATTTTAAAATTCGACATGAATCCAAATTTAGTGACTTGAAGTCAAATGAAGTCATCTGGAAAGTACTGTTGTAGACTTGAATATTTCTTAAGAAATGGTTGGACTTGGGATGCTCACCATTCAAAAGAACTTGTAAGATCTCCGGTGGCTCTTGCATAGAGTTTAGTCGTACCTTTCCAGACGCACAACACATTCCCTTGGTCTCTCTCTTCCACTTACGCGCGTGACAGTGTGCACACACCGCAAACATGGTACCAATGTCTTCGTGTTCGATGTAATTAATAAATGGGTTATAGAAAAACGCACTCCTTTCTTTATTGAACCACGGTTGCTTTTCAGGATCATAAACCATAGACTCAGTATCAGATGGGGATGAATTGCGAAGATTGCGACGTAAACGGTCTAGATCAATTTGGGCCACACGCTGTTCGACTGACTGACTTGCCCGAATTTCCTGAATCCGCTCACGTTCTTGCGTGGAATGAACAGACACCTCAACACGCATGTCGCGATATCTTTGCCGAGCAAGTGCCTTACGTTGCTCACGCTGCTCGTCTGTCTCCAAAGACCGAGCTAGAGCATGCTGTGAGCGGCCTGCACTAAGGCGCGTCTCATGCTCTTCAGGATTCTCAAGTGATCGAGATGTGGCAGTGCGAATACGCTGAGAGCTTAAACGCGAGTCTCTCTGCGTGTAAGTCTCCGAAGCGCGAGATACTGCGTGGCGCTCGCGATCGCTTGCTTGGCGTGTATCGCGCTCCTGACTGTTCTCGAGCGACCGAGCAGTCTCAGTGCGGAAAAGCTGAAGACTTAATCTCTGCTCTCTCTCTGTATCCGTTTCGGAAGCGCGAGATAAAGTATGACGCTCTCGGTCACGCGCAAGTCGTATCTCACGCTCCTGACTGCTCTCAAGTGATCGAGCAGTCTCAGAGCGGATATTCTGAAGACTCAACCTCTGATCCCTCTGTGTAACCGTTTCGGATGCGCGAGACAAATAATGACGATCCTGGTCGATAGCTAAACGCATTTCTTGTTGTTCCACACTTTCCTGAGATCGAGAAGCAGTAGTGCGGACTCGTTTATATTCTAGTCGTAATTGGTGCTGCGTGCTAGTTTCTGCGGAAAAACTTAGTGTATTACGCTCACGGTTAGTACCTAGCCGTTGTTCACGCTCTGCGTCGGTTTCGAGATATTTAACTAACCTGCGCATCTTAGAAACCCTTGAGTTTCGAGACAGATTTGATCTTTTTCTAAAAGGCACAGCTAAAATTCCTTCTTAATGCGATACTAACGATATTCAAATCAATAAAAAGTAATCAAATAAGTATGTGAGAATTGCTAGTAAGTAGAAAAATAATAATTATTCGCAAAATAATAATTACAAAAGTAACCCCCGTTTCTATAGGAAGAGAGCGGCACATCGAGACCTATAACATCACTTTTTGGGAACGAAACCATAGCGCGATCTAACTCGACGCCAACGCCATCTAGTTAGAAAACGGAAACTACATATTATTTACCCAAATTAAATTATGAATAAGACTAAATTGTCGTTAATTTAACAGACCACTACCTAATCTTTGCATTAAAAAAAAATGGTAACAGCAGCAAGGAACAAAACTAATAATTACATACTTAATAAATTTAAATTCCCCTTTTTTTTTTTTTTTTTTTATTCATATAAACCAGTGCTTGACTGCGATCCCACCTGATGGTAAGCAGCGATGCAATCATTGATGGTGAGGCGCACTAGTTTATTAAGAGCCTATTCACTCTAGCCTTGAAGACACCTAAATTATAGTTGGACGGGAAGACCGCAGCAGGCAAATTGTTCCAGTCCTTCGATGTACGCGGTATAAACGACGACGCGAAACGCTTAGTCCGGACCGTTGAAGTTTCAACAACGTAAGGGTGGATACTCGCCGTACGTCGGGTTGTCCGATGGTAGAAAGGAGATGGCGGAATCAAGTCATGCAATTCCCGCGCACACTCTCCAAAATGCAACCTGTAAAATACCGATAGGCTGGCTACCCTGCGCCTGTGCTCGAGGCTTTGTAGATTGGACTTAACCAAATATGGATCCCCAATTAGCCTCTTCGCACGCCTTTCCACTGAGTCTAAAGCTGCTAGATGGCATTTTGCAGCACCAGCCCATATGTGACTGCAGTACTCCACACACGATCGGACCTGTGCTTTGTATAACATTAGAAGCTGTCCCGGTGTGAAGTACCGTCGGACCTTTGCAAGAACGCCTAGTTTTCTAGCAGCTACCTTGGCTTTGGACTCAATGAACCACCCAAAATTGAGGTCTGAGGAAATTTCAACTCCCAAGAGCTGAAGGCGGTCGGTGCACTCCAGAGATACATTCTGAAAAGCAGGAGCCAAGGCGAACGGACTCCTTTTGGCGGTGAACAGACACGCTTGTGTTTTGGCGGCGTTGAATCCTACCAGATTGGTTTCGCCCCACATGGAGACTGCCTGAAGTGAGACATTCGTACGCTCTACCATAGCCTCTCGTTCGGACCGGATTAGCTCCTTACTAGCCCGAGCACCTGGCAGGTATCTCTCTACAACTGTGCTATCATCTGCATACCCATAGATACCGGGCATCAGCAGATCGTTAATATGCAGCAGGAAAAGAGTTGCAGAGAGAACTGACCCCTGAGGAACTCCGGCATTGGTCGTCATAGGCTCTGATGAGCATCCATCGACAACAACTCGGAGAGACCGTTCACTCAGGAAGTCTTTTACCCAGTTAATCAGACCAGGGGAAATGCCGTACGCTGGAAGCTTACTCAAAAGGCTGGCATGCCATACCCTGTCGAAGGCCTTCGAGACGTCTAAGGAGACAGCAATCGCTTCTCCATTCTTCTCAAGGGCCTCGCCCCACATGTGAGTGGTATACACTAGTAGGTCCCCAGTAGACCGATTGTGGCGAAACCCGTACTGTCGGTCACTGAGGAGATCGTTACCTTCCAGGTATGCCATGAGGCGCGAGTTCAATACACGCTCCATAATCTTGCAGAGTATGGAGGTTATTGAAATCGGCCGATAGTTGGCAGGATCGGCACGACTGCCCTTTTTGGGCACGGGTTGCACGTTGGCAAGCTTCCAGGACTTGGGCACTATACCAGTCCTAAATGAGAGGCGATACAAGCGCGTCAATACAGGAGACAACTCGGGCGCACATGCCTTGAGAACAATTGCTGGTATACCATCTGGTCCACTAGCTTTATTCACGTCTAGGCGACACAGTGCTCTCAAAACTTCTTTGTTTCTTATGCGAACCTCGGGCATTGAGGTGTTGCAGTGAGGTAGAGTTGGTGGAGTAGCATTGCTAGTGTCAAGACGAGAGTTATGGGCGAAAAGAGATGCAAAGAGACCTGCTTTCTCTCTCGCCGTGTGAGCCAGTGTTCCATCAGGCTTAACCAGCGGAGGCAATGTGGGCCTACAGAAGTTCGCTTCGACCGATTTGGCAAGGGACCAGAACGCTCTGCTACCGGACGGCTGTGCAGAGAGCTTTGTGCCAATATGGGTAATGCGGTCGAGCCGAGCCTTCTTTAGTGCCTTTTTGTAGGACTTGGCAGCATGGTTGAAAGCTCTCTTCTTTGAGCTCAGATCCGGAGCTTTGCGGTCACGAGCGTCAACCCAGGCTAGAAACGCCGAATGCTTACGCTCTTCAGCTTGAACGCAATCGGCGTTGAACCATGGGCGAGCTGAGCCTCCGATGGGTACGTCTCTATAAGGGATGAAAAACTCCATAGCTTGACGTATCACATCGGATATAGCATCCGCACAGCTCGACGGACTTTTAGAAGAGAAGCAGACCTGCTGCCAAGGATAAGACGCGAAGAAGTGCCGCATCTCATCCCATTCTGCTGACCTGTAACGCCATATTCTTCGTTCACCGCGTGAGTCGCAGTCAGGTGGGGAGAAGCACGAAACAGACTTCACCAGACAGTGATCTGAAGTTCCAAGTGGTGAGGAAACTGTTACAATACATCTGTCCGGATCGGTGGTCATCAGTAGGTCTAAACAATTGGCAGTATGACCAACTACATCAGGCACCCTAGTCGCTTGCTTAACCAGCTGGGAAAGGCCCATCGATACTGCAAAGTTTCGCGCTTCTCTCCCAGCGTGGTCGGTCTTCTGGTATGGGAAAAGCCAGTCTTGGTGGCAGGCGTTAAAGTCCCCCAGAGCGATGAGCTGCGCATCAGGGTGCCGATGCAGAGCCTTATCGGCGGCCTCACTGAGGTGGTCGAACAGCCGAGTCGTCTCCTGATCACCGCTGTGCGATCGGTAGACACAGGCATAAACAATTTTGTCCATACCAGTGTCCACCAACAGCCATAGCGTAGAGAAATTTGGGTCTTCAAGGTGACGGAGACGCTGGCAGCAGATGTCATTACGGACGTACACACAGACCCCGGCACGCTGCAGGAAATGATGCTCCAGTGAGTATCCCGGGTAGTTGAGGTACGCCGTATCTGACGGACATCTAATTTGGGTCTCCGTCAAGAAAATTCCCCGTAGTAACTTGCAATTTATAATATTACTGCCCCGCTCCTTTATAAAAATAGCGTGATTATTATGTTCCCTGAGTTAAATTTTTATTAACTAAATAACATGTCATTTTGTGCATTCAATTACGAACAAAAACCTTTTAAAATCAATCTTGCTTACCTCCTATAACATACGGCGTGATAATATGTAACCTAAAGCCTTCCTTGGTTTACAAAGAACATTTTTGCTGAATTTCAATTCAATCTATCCAGTAGTTTTGGCGTGAACCCGTACCATACACACAGACAAAAAGACAAACAGACAAAAATTCTAAAAAGTCACTTTTTGTCATCAGTTACGTTTTTCTAACAAAAGCCACTTATTTTTTCTCGAAAATTCTCAATGTACAGTTTTTCTTTCGTTACTGTTTTATTATATGTATAGATTAAGTACTAACATAGGATAAGAGTTTCTGTTACTAATACAGTAGATCTCTGTGATGATATGGTGTTTTACGATTGTGGACATTGTTTATTTTTATTTCATGACATTTAATTCGGTGACATTTTTAGGGTTCCGTACCTCAAAAGGAAAAAACGGAACCCTTATAGAATCACTTTGTTGTCCGTCCGTCTGTCTGTCTGTCTGTCAAGACCCTTTATTTCGGGAACGCGTGGAGGTATTGAGTTAAAATTAAAACCATATACTCAAGTCTGCGGTCCCTTGAAGCTGTGAAAAAATCAAACTTCAAAGATAACGAAAAAAAAAGATACTGCTGTTTATGTCGCAAAAAAGGTTTATTTCGTCACTCTCAAGGGAATCAAAATTCATAGGGTACTTCCCGTTGACCTAGAATCCTGAAATTTGGCATGAAGCAAGGTCTCATAGCACAAGTATAGGAAAAAATCTTTAGTTACGTCACGATAAAAAAAATGCTATTCGGTAAAATCTTAGTAACTCAATTTGGGAATTGTACTGTTTTCATAGGTAACTTTGTACGGAACCCTCATTGCGCTAGTCAGACTCGCACTTGCCCGGTTTTTTATTTTTATTCCTTGACATTTAATTTAGTGACATTTTGTATTATTATATAACTTCTTAATTTTGTTTCCAAGCCATTTAATAATTTATTGACATTTTTAATTCTTTTTTTTTTTTGTTTTGGCAATTGAGCCGGTTGCGGCTATTTGCCAGTGTCACGTATTTTTAATTCTTAATCAATGACATTTTATATGACATTTTTTAAATTTATTCGGTGACATTCAATTTAGTGACAATTGTAATTAAATTTATTAACTACCTATGTAATTTGTTTTATTGCGACATCTATGACGTCACATAAGAACTAATCCTGCATCGTGCAATTAAAGTTCTCCGCGAGATTGGAACATATAGAACCACCCGAAATCATCTATTGGGCAGTTGCCTACCAGACATAACAGCCGTCTGGTCGGAGGATCCTCCTTTTTCAACGGAAGTTTGGTTGTCTTTAGCATAGCATAATCAGCCTTTTAATGTTCCCACTGCTGGGACTCAGGCCTCCTCTCTCTAGAAGAGGGAATGGGCCGTAATCCACCACGCGGGCCCAGTGCGGATTGGTGAATGTCACATGTCTTTGAATTTTTGGTTCTAGGACATGCCGGTTTCCTCACGATGTTTTCCTTCACCGTTTTGAGAGCAGTGGTGATGAAATAAATTACACAAAGTAATGCGCCCGGCTGTGTTTGAACCCGCGACCTACAACTCGTAAGTCAGGGCCATTACCACTCGGCCACCACTGCTCATATATTGTCTTTAAATAAATAAATAATTGTTATTTAAAGACATGTGAGCAAAACCGTAGAGGCCCAGCAGGGTCGAAGCCTACTGGGACCATGGGTTGACTTCTGAAAGAGAAACCCAGGGTCCTCGAACGCAAGCCAAAGAAAGAACACAGGTTTGGTTTTAGTCAATAAAAGTCTCACACGTCCTCTCGCTCTGCCCTTCTAGCAGGAGAAGTCATTCGATTCCACCTTAAAAAAAAACTGCTAGTAAATTGACTTTTTGTCGAGAGGGAGTATCAGACTTTTACTGATTAAAACCCACTCGTGTCCTTGGGGGTGACCTCTCGCGCCCAGTCTTGGTTCAGACGATGGTCTGGAGCGAGAAGGAATTCAATCCAATTCAAGTCTTCTTCTTCTTACGAAGATCTTACAAATAGTTTAACAAGTGCACATGGACCCTGTCGGGCACAGCAATTTCATAAAGGTTGTAGAAGTTCAATTTTAAGAGAACAAAGTTATAATTAGAAAAAAAAATCGGATATACAACTCAAATTAAATGAATACAAATGTCACTAACATAGTAGATAGAATAGTAAATGTCATAAATTCATTAAATATCAAAATACATTATTTCAATTGTCAGAACTAAATTCATTATAAGTGTCAAAATAAATTCATTCTTCAACAATCCCTCTACCATACGTACGCTTGACATTAAAAGAGTGGTTTAAGAATACCACTTTACCTCACATTAACATGTATGTGTTTATTTACCTTACCTACACCTAACACTAATAACTAGATATTATAAACTAATTTTCATCCATGCAGTCTCATTAAGATTCAGTTGAAAACCAGTGTCAGGTAACTACCACGTAGTTGTCTGGCATTCTTGGCTAAACTGGACCTATTTGGCGCAGCCGTGAGACACACAATATTAGTTTTCTTTTTTGTAATCTTAACTTTCTACGTGTTGTTTCTAAACTGTGTATTCTAAATAAAATATGACGGCGTTTTCGTGTTTAGTTTTCAAAACATATCAGAGATGGCGCTAGTTGTTTAGAGTGGAGCTTGTGGTTTAGTGATTTTTATTTTCGGTGGGAATATCGTCTAATGACATCCCCCGCTCTTGGGCGGATCGGGAGATAGTGTCAGACTTTTACTGACTAAAAACCCACTCCTGCCCCCCTAGCCAAGTTACAATCGTTTCGTTCGCGCTGAACGCCTCGAGTAGGCCACGCCTCCAATTCCTTTGTTTGGACCACGTGACTGAGCGTTGAGATGACGACAGAACAAAGGAATCGGAGGTGTGGCCTACTCGAGGCGTTCGGCGCGAACGATACGATTGTAACTTGGCTAGGGGGGCTGTTCCTTTTTTGCCATTTTTCCAGGGCCCCGGGGATCTCTTCATCACCCATGGCCCCAGTAGGCTTCGACCCTGCTGGGCCCCTACGGTTGCTGACATCTCCTTGAGGCGCGCGTGGAACACTACGCGACGACGACTTGGGCCCGGTCCGGACTGTTACTGGACGATCGGACGGCGAGTCACCCATTGTTCGCTGTCCGCAAGCCTGCGCCTACGGTGACCGGAAATCGGGATCGTCATCCCGGCGGCTGGGGCGCGAGGGCCATTGCCTCGCGCGTGCACGTGCGGCCTCCTCCTTAGCTAGCATTACTGTTTCGCAGAAAGAGGCGACCGCCTGCAGTGGCAGGCGGTCGCCGGGCCTTGGTACAGGCCCGGCGCGGGAGACTACTGCCACCGATCGCCCCAACGAGGACACGGTGGTGCTCCGCCCAGGCGGGGCATGTTACGTGACTGGCCACGACACTCTGACGCACTAGCGCCGCGCCGTCAAATATTTATCTTTCTTTCGAATACCAAAAGGGCGTCTAAAAATTGACATGAATCCAGATTCATGATAATTTTTATTCGCCCTTTTGGTCACCAGTGTGAGATATTAGATAGTACTATACGGCCTGTATAGCATCCTCTCTCTCACACCTGACTTAATCTGAACGGATTGACCCCTGATCGATACAGATACAGTTTATGCAATAGATACTAAAGCGTATATTAATACCATTATTCCAAGAATGATTAAATATAGGTACAAAATAAACAATGTTAGGACACAACAAACGCTTACATGCTAATGTTTGAAATAAACCAGCCAGGGTCTATATTAATATTCAATATTCAGAAACTCCTCGATGTTAAATATCAACCAAAACAGAATAAACAAGTACCCACGGTTAATATTATAATATTTAGAATGTAATTACCGATACAGGTAACGTACCTATATAGCCAGATAAAAGAAAATGTCAAACATCACCCCATCGGAATATCTCCCCCTGGACGTGAACTGCAGTGGCCAATCGGAAAATCTCTTAACTGACTGCGGTTGGTTAAACTATCTGGTTGAGAGAGAGAGTGTTGAGCAAAAACTATCAATCAAATGGGGCTTTCTCGACCCATCTCTAACACAGCGCCAGTGTGCAGTCGATGCGCAGGATATGTGTCACCTGCTATGCTGCCGATCTTGCATAACCACCGGCACTTTTCAGGATTTATACGATGCTTATTAGACTCGTACCAGAGCTGTACAGGTCGCCAGATACTGGTCTGAAAAAATAATAATTTGAGCCCATCGACACAAAAAGAAAAAGAAAGAATATGTTCTTTTTGGAAAAAGCATTTAATAGTATAAAAAAACTGCGCAAGTGCGAGTCGGACTCGCGTACTGAGGGTTCCGTAGAAACTTGAAAGGTAAATTGCGGTTTACGATTTATGAGGTATTAAAAAAAAAAACTACTTACTAGATCTCGTTCAAACTAATTTTCGGTGGAAGTTTGCATGGTAATGTACATCATATATTTTTTTAGTTTTATCACTCTTATTTTAGAAATGACAGGGGGGAACACATATTTTACCACTTTGGAAGTGTCTCTCACGCAAAATGTTCAGTTTAGAAAAAAATGATATTAGAAACCTCAATATCATTTTTGAAGACCTATCCATAGATATCCCACACTTATGGGTTTGATGAAAAAAAAAATTTGAGTTTCAGTTCTATGTACGGGGATAATCCCCCAAAATTTATTGTTGTTTTTTTTTCTATTTTTGTATGAAAATCTGAATGCGGTTCACAGAATACATCTACTTACCAAGTTTCAACAGTATAGTTCTTATAGTTTCGGAAAAAAGTGGCTGTGACATACGGACGGACAGACAGACAGACATGACGAATCCGCCGGGTTCCGTTTTTTGCTATTTGGCTACGGAACCCTAAATATTTAGGGCATAGCATATAGAATAATCAGCATTATATTGTTTCCACTCCTGGGACTCAGACCTCCTCTCAGGGAGAGGGAAAGGACCGTAATCCACCACGAAGGCCCAGTGCGGGATGGTGGGTGTCACATGTCTTGGAATTTTTTGGTTTTAGGACATACCGGTTTCCTCACGATGTTTTCTTTCACCATTTTGACTGGCCTATTGGTCTAGTGGTTAGTGGCCCTGACTGCTATGCCGGAGGTCGTGGGTTCGATTCCCACCCAGGATATCTATAATATGTATGTATTTAGAAATAATTATGTAAGTATATTTATCAGTTGTCTAGTACTTATAACACAAGCTCTGCTTAGCTTGGGACTAGACGGCGTTGTATGAAAGTTGTGGAATATTATTATTATTATATTATTAATCCACCACGCGGACCCAGTGCGGGATAGTGGATGTCACATGTCTTCGATTTTTTTGGTTTTGGACATACCGGTTTCCTCACGATGTTTTCTTTCACCGTTTTGAGAGCAGTGGTGATTAAATAAATTGCAAAAAGAAATGCACCTGGCTGGATTTGAACTCGCGACCTAAACCTCGTAAGTCGAGACCGTTACCACTGGACCACGACAGCTCTTCAACGTGTTCTCCATTATTTTATAGGTACCAATAAATTAAAACTCTACTATAGCCTGAAAAGCAAACTTTGACATAAAACTTGCGTTTGATACGATCTAACATCTTAAGCCAAGTAAGTACCTTTGGGTTACCATCAGATCACTAGACGTAGAGCACATTGCGCCACTAGTGCGTAGCAGACATCCGACCCATACGTACAAATCCCTTCCGTTTCCAAAAAGCTACAACCTAGGGAGTTTTAAAATATGTCAAGAATAGATAGGTTACTTCTATCACATCAGGTGAGATAGTGATCAGAGGCGATCTGCATCATCATCATTTTAGCCGGAAGACGTCCACTGTTGGGCACAGGCGCGGGAATCCGATGAATATGAATGTGTCTCGTATCCATTTGATTCCCGCGACCCTCATCAGGTCATCGGTCCACCTTCTGGGAGGCCTTGGAATAATATAATCCAGACTAAAATCATCCCATCTAATGGGTCCCGACTGTTGCAGTCAATATGTTTCGTATTAGAATCTGTTATTTGTTTTATTTAAATTGGTTTTTACGCTACTGGACTGAACTTGTTTTTTTCTTTTTAGTTTTTATCTAAAGTTATTTTTTACGCAGTCGGGTGTTTTTATTTTTAAAATTTATTTTTGAATTGAGAATTTATGCTTATGATAAGTTCCTATAAAGAAAATAAAACAGATAGCGGCTGCAATGCAAGTGCGGACATTCATAATAAACCAACCATATAAACACGAACTGCCTGCCAAGGCTACGGGATTGTTCGAAAGAGTCACTCCTGGAATGCACTGGGCAACTAAAAGTACAGGTGTATTTTAGTCAATTGAATTCTAACACTCCGGAACAGAACAGAATTGAACAGAACAGAACAGAACAGAATAGAATGGAATGGAATGGAATATAATAGGATAGGATAGGATAGGATAGGATAGGATAGGATAGGATAGGATAGGATGGGATAGGATAGGATAGGACAGGACAGGACAGGATAGAATGGGATGGAATGGGATAGGATATATAGGATAGAATAGAATAGACCTTAACTAAGGCATGCAAATCAGTTATAATAATAATATAGTTAAAAAACAAACTAAAATAAAATCATTCAAGTTTATGTAATACAGTTATCAAATCAATATTAGTAGTTAGTAGTCTAGTAGTCACAACACTTAATCATTAACACAACTTTAGTTTGGATATTGGCATCTACTGTAATCCCATTATATTCGCATTGCTGTGGGTGTAGCTGAATTATCAATGAGTTATTTATAGACTTGCCAGACGACACTAAAGTACGTCATTGTTTATGTTAATTAATGTATTTTCACAGACATTTTCCTAAAGCTTCAATACACTGAGGTGACAACCGCGTCTGGCGTGAAATGAGACGTGCCCGTTAGCTAAATACTCGTATATTTATTTTCTTAGCATTTTCCATGAAGCATCACGATTCACTTAAATATTCCTAGTTTAATATTTTACAGTGTTTTACCTATTTTCAGGGTTCCATACTCAAAGAGTAAAAACGAGACCCTATTACTTACTAAAACTCCACTGTATGTCTGTCATCAGACTGTATCTCATGAACAGTGATATTTATTTATTAAAACTTCATGCAACACAAAGGTACAAAGGCGGACTTAATGCCTTAGGCATTCTCTACCAGTCAACCAAGGGTAGTGAAGAGAAAACATGGTAGGTGCATAAAAAAAAAAAAAGTTTAATAGGAAAACCAGGGATCAAATGTATTATATAAACCTACATATATAGGGTGACTGGCAATTAGTGTACGATACTTAAACACGTCATTGTGCTCATGATAAACAACAATTTTTGTTATGGGAGCAAAGTCGAAATCGCGAAAAAAATATCAGCTGTTCAGTACATTAGGCAAACATAAATTTTTCGTGATTTCAGGTTTTCACTACCAGTCACCCTATATATAAAATAAACATACATAAATATTTAATATAATATACTTTACTTTGACTGGCCTGTTGGTCTAGTGGTTAGTAGCCCTGACTGCTATGCCAGAGGTCGTGGGTTCGATTCCCACCCCGGACAAATGTTTGTGTGAAGAGCACAATCATTTGTTCTGTGTCTGGGTGTAATTTATCTATATATGTATGTATTTAGAAATATATAAGTTGTCTAGTACCCATAACACAAGCTCTGCTTAGCTTGGGACTAGACGGCGTTGTGTGATAGTTGTGGAATATTATTAATTATTATTATTATTAATAATATAAACCTATATATATATAAATATATATTATTTATATAAGGCAAAATGAAAGGATTTTTAAGACTACTCCGCTATTTGTGTAGAAAATAAAGCCGCAACTTCCGCTTAAATGCATACTGACTGGTGGCCATGATAACTAGACAGTTGAAACTTTCACAGATGATGTATTTCTATTGACGCTATAACAACAACTAAATATTCAAATGGGGCTCCCGTACAACAAACGTGTTGTTACGGTTGTGTCCGTTTACTTGCTTCGTCCTCCTAAATCACGCAACGGATTTTGATGCGGTTCTTTCTAATAAATAAAAAATATGGAAGAGGAAGGCCTAATTATTTCTAATTCTGAACACTTTTGAGTTATAATGCAAAGGTACTTCTTGACTGCTGTGTACGCCATAATCATGGCGGTAAGTCCCCTCTTTACGGGCTTGTGGACGGCGAGCAATGCATTTCGCCGTCCGACCGTCCGGTAACCGTCCGGACCGAGCCCAAGTCGTCGACAGCACGTACTTCTACGCGCGCCTCAAGGAGATGTCAGTATGCCGTAGGGGCCCAGCACAAACAAAAAAATGGTGCAATAGGACAAGAAGCGTGCTGCTAGCACTTGAAAACCTTACAAAATTCTAGCTTTTGAACTGCAGTAACTCACAAGAGATATTATAAATGGAACGGCGGTCCAACCTGCAAGAAATACAATTTCGGAGCCGCTTGCAAGGTTAACAAAAACAAAAAATAAAATCTTGAATAAAGCAAAAGTCACCAACCCAAGTAGCGAGTAGCAGTGGTAACCGAGTGGTAACGGCCCCGACTTACGAGTTGTAGGTCGCGGATTCAAACCCAGCCAGGCGCATTACTTTGTGTAATTTATTTCATCACCACTGCTCTCAAAACGGCGAAAGAAATCATCGTGAAGAAACCGGCATGTCCTAGAACTAAAAATTCGAAGACATATGACATTCACCAACCCGCACTAGGCCCTCGTGGTGGATTATGGCCCATTCCCCCTCCTAGAGAGGAGGCCTGAGTCCCAGCAGAGCAAACATTAAAAGGCTGATTATGCTATGTTTATGCACCAAACCAAACATCCACCCTAGTCGAACATCTTCGATAAGCTTGGTCAAACACTTAAAATATTTGGAAATAACTTCCGATACACACATCCGTGCAAATATTATCCCTTATCTTCTATTTTACTTAAAATGAGATCAAACAGGTCGGACGTGACCGCGCAACTAATGGTCAGCTTTGGTTAACGTTGGAATTCGCTTCATTACTGAAGGTATTTCTGACCATTATAATGTGGGTTCTTAATTTACCTGCAGGTTTCAGTCATATAATATATCTCTCTGAATATGTCTCAACAAACTACTTGAAAATAATTTTTACTAGACTTAAAAATGCTCGTTATAAATACAAACAGTGTGTTGCCAATGGGATATGGGATGGTTCGGAAAAGTCACCGCGGCACTGAGACGTAAATGGCAAATTTTTCAATATACCTAACAATAGTAAAATGATCGTGAAAAGAAAGGAAATGTGCTTGAGTGCAACAATTATAGAGGAATAAAACTAAATATATATTAATAGAAAGCCTGGGAGAAAGTTATTGAGAGGTGGTTGAGAGAAGAGACTGAAGTTTCACAGAACCAATTCGGTATTATGCCTGGTCGGGGTACAACGGATGGCATTTTTGCTATACGCCAGCTGTGCGAGAAATACAGAGGTGCGCATAAAAACTTGCAGGCATACGACCGGGTACCTCGTGAGGTTCTGTGGTGGGCCGGTATGGAAAAAGATCCGAGCGATGTACAGTCGATGCAGTACTCAAGTCCGGTCCAGAGTGGGCACCACTGGGAGCTTCAATGTGGCTGTAGGCTTACATCAAGGGTCGGCTCTCAACTCATACCTCTTCCTGATGATAATGGACGCTCTGACGTCGGAAATTCAGGAAGAGACTCCCTGGTGTATGCTGTTTGCCGATGATATTGTGATGGTTGCCCAGTGTGGCCTAGAAGACCAGAACAGATTGGAGGTGTGGTAGCACTGACTGGAGAGTGTTGGCCTGAAATTGAGTAGAACCAAAACGGAGTACTTGTTCTGCTGTTTCGGCGGTCTCTCCAATCATGTGCCTTTAGCTCTCGCCGGAACGCCCATACTGATCTGTTCCGACTTTCGGTACCTTGGGTCGCTCGTCCAAGGGGATGGTGAGGTAGACCGAGACGTAAAACATCGGATCAACGCAGGATGGATGAAATGGCGACAGGTCACGGGAACAACTTGTGACCCACGGATGCCCCTCAAGTTGAAGGGTAAAATCTACAAGTCCGTGATAAGGCCTGTCATACTGTATAGATCAGAATGTTGGGCTGTGAAAAAGACGGATGAAAAAAAATTGCACGTAGCGGAGATGAGAATGTTAAGATGGACGTGTGGTGTGTCGAGAAAGGATAAAGTGAGAAGAGAGTATATTAGAGGAAGTTTGAAAGTGGCGCCAGTGGCTGAAAAGTTGAAAGGAAATCGTTTGTCTTGATATGGTCATGTAAAGAGGAGGGATGAAACGCATGTTACTAAAAAGGTTCTGAGTATACCTGTAGATGGATGGAGAGGGAGACTAAACAAAAGATGGATGGATTGTGTGAGGAGTGATATGAAAGAAAAGGGAGTTAGTGATAGTGTGACGGGTGACAGGACAGAATGGAAGAAAAAAACGTGTTGCGCTGACCCCAAGTAATATGGGATAAGGGCAGGAAGAAGAAGAAGAGTAAAATGATCGTGAATTGTCTTTGGTCAACTTCCTGTGGTTGTTATTTAGTAATAATTATGGAATTTTTGTAAGCTACCACCACCCGCACAGCGACAGGGTAAGCCCTGTATGGCGTTGAATGAACAAAATAAAGATAAAACGTCAGGCAGGTAGTTCTCATAGACATGAGTAAATAAAAATGTCTGAACCTAAATGTTAATATAAAAATGAAAAAATGAAGAATATATTGGCGTTACCTTTTCTAATAAACAGTATTTATGGTTCAGCATAGCATAATCCACCTTACGTATGATGTATTCACTTGGACTCAGGCTTCATCTCTAGAAGACGGAATAGACCGTGATCCACCAGGTGGGGCTGACAGATGTTTTCAAAATTTTGTTTCTAGGACGGCTTCCTCTCAAAGCTTTTTTTCAGCGTTTTCACCGTTTATGGTTGCAATAACTTAATAATTCACCATTATGAAAGCTCCCACATTGAACTGCTTTAAAAATCGGTTGGACAGACTAAACATCTCCAAACTATATGAAACACACGCATCAGCTAATAGCTGCTAGTGTATCTTACTAAATAATAATAATAATAATTGAGAAGACCAACAGTATCTGATCTTCTTCTACATGTCGTTGAATTTTTTGGCCCAACATTCCTTTCTGAACCCAATCAAGGATGATCCTTAGCATAGCATAGCATAATGCGAATGTCAAAATATACGCCTAAACCAAGCATAAACTCTTATCTTTATTATATTATCTTTCTTAGTTGTAAGGAAGATAAATAAATAAATTAATAAAAATAAATAAATAAGTCTTTAGAGCGCATTGACTTAGAAGTTTTTTTTTTTCATGATCTAAGGAGTTAATTTCAGCTTAATATCTCAGTTCTTGAGAAAAAAGAAAAACGGACCACTAGACTCTATAAAGGTTTAATTTTTCATATGTTCCTTCACATAAAATACAAATTAAAACAACACTTCTTACTTTTGAATACCTAACTAAATAATAACAAAAAAAATGCGTCTGTGCCCATAAATCAATTATGCGATGAGGGATGCACACAGATAGGCGTCTTAAAATAAAGGAACAACCTGTACTAGTTTCAATACATTCCTTAAATACTTTGTAAATAGATAAGCTGAGAGGTTAGCTCGGTCTCTGATGCGATGCACGTTCACTTGTCAATTTTGCGTCTTATTTACTTGTACCCTCTTCGGATATAATTATGTTTGATCTAGGATTTGATATTTTGTGTTTTAGTTAGGCAAAATCTTGTATCGATGATTATGGTGCACGGTAAAACTCTAATGAGTTTATGATTTGCATCATCTGTATTGTACCTATTACTTGTATAAATTTAGAAACAAATAAATGAAAAAAAAAAAATATCCTATGCTCTCTACCACTGTAGCTCTTTTAAAAGTTTCCGCCTCTCTAACAAGCCCCTTCGGTTTTGCTGCCATATCTTTGAGGAGCGCATAGAACAATATGTGCTGTTGACTCGAGCTCGGCCCTTACTGGAAGGCCGGACGGCAAGCTACTTGTTGTTCGTCGTCCGCAAGCTCACGCCAACGGTGGCCTGGAATCGCTATACGACTCACGGCTTCCGTGGTTTCTCCTATGGTGGCGGCTGGCATGAAGAGGTACGTTCCCTCACGGCCACCCCCTTCGCTCGCATTACTGCTCCTTAGAAGGAGGTGAGCTTCCATTCCCCCTAGCTCCAGATTATAGCCCGAACTAAGCAAGGATACAAGACGTCACCTCCACGCATAAGCTCCATGAGAACCCGGTGGTGCTCCGCCCAAAACTTTCACTGTATGCTCAACCGTGTCCTTTGGGCGATCCGTTCAATGGTTACCCGTACTTTTCTTCAACCTTAATCCGAAACAGGAACTTTCTGAACTAGCTGGTAAGGATGCCGTAGTGCCTTTCTAACCACTCCTCAAAGAAACTACTTATCGCTGCCACAGCAGCATGCCCAGCACTAAGTTGCGACCGTCACTATCTCCCATGAGATCCCGCTGGAACTCTGTCCGCCATGCCGCAATTTGTCGCGGCAAGAGATCGACCCGCGCCGGTGTTACTTATTATCAAGCCACCAGCCCCAGTATCATTAATATCAGTGTCATCATATGTTATCAGTTCATATCAGTGGTTTTACAGTTAGTTGTAGTAACAGTTCAATGACCAAAAACTTTCGATCATAATCTGTGTGACCTTCTACAGGTCTCTGACTCTCGCAGTTTTTTTGTTACGCAGTCTAGATACTTACTTTACCGCAAGATATAAGTTAATATAAGTTATAATTATTAAGTATATATAAATTTTTCAAGCTTTACTAGTTCATTCATTATCTAAGGTACTCGTAGGTTCGCTTCGGCTTTGAGCTCATTCATCTTTATTAGGAATTGATGCCTATTAAATTTATTTTGCCGTCAGACAGACATTAATGTCAGTGTTTTTTTTACTCTTATGTTTCTAAATGTTGTTTCAACAGTGTTTGTATCTATGCGTGCCAAATAAAATATTTCTCTTTTAAAATATGTTATCTTACCTTTTTTAAAGTGGGAAAACATCAAAGAACTACTCCCTCTCTGTGTAAACGCAAGGGAGTATTAGACTTAACCAAAACCTATCTATGTTCAATTAAATTGTCCTTTGCGTTTCAAGATCACGGTAACTTTTTGAACAGTCCCGCAGCCATGGACTCGTAGGCTTGGTTTGATCTTATCCATCTCTATTAGGGCTGACGCTGCGTTAAGTGGGCGCCCGCGCAGTTCTATACAAAAGTGCTCCGTCGCGGGGAGCCGGTGACGAATGATCGCACTTTTTTCTTGAAATATTCGATCCAAAACGAATGATCCCGCACCTGCGCTCCGGTGCCCGTCTCCGTGCGACGGAAGCCCGCGCGGTAACACGCACGGATTTATTTAGTCAATATCGCTATGTTATACGAGTTGCACGCACGGAGGAAAATGCCTTTAGATACTAAGTTCTCCATCGACAGGACTGTACATGCACACTGTTAAAGTTGAACTAGCGACACTGTGCAGGGACGTTGCGGACTGCGTCCGCGACAGGACCCGCTGCGATCCCACAGAAACCGTCCGCGTGAACATGCGCGTGCACACGCGCGTATTCACGCGACGTGCGCCCGTTTAACGCAGCGTCGACCCTTAGGAATTCATTCCTTGTTATTTTTAGTGGGAAATCAGGAAGTGATCTTTATAAATGTTTTTGTCGAAAATCAAACTAGGTCGAAGTGACCCCGTATTAAAGTAGATACATCAATGAATTCTGTTTTATTAGGGCATCTTAGACATATGAGTACATTCCTTTTTTTTCTTAAATTAAATCAAATTGAAGTTATGGCCTCCGCACGCACGGCAGAGAAGACGTACGAGGCCTATTAGACCACGTTCCACACTGAAGGTGTTAAGGGCAAGTCTGAGATGAAACCATTATACACTCTCATACACCAATAATGTTTAAGCTCTGTTCTAGTACATGTAATATAATATAATATTCACACAACCATCACACAATGCCGTCTAGGCCCAAGCTAAGCAGAGCTTGTGTTATGAGTACTAGACGACTGATAAATATACTTAAATATTTCTAAATACATACATATTATAGATAAATTACACCCAGACACAGAACAAATGACCGTGCTCATCACACAAACATTTGTCCTAGGTGGGAATCGAACCCACGACCTCCGGCTTAGCAGTCAGGGCCACTAACCACTAGACCAACAGGCCTGTCGTAATTTTTTAAGTTCGTAAAAATGTAACATCATAAAAATAGCTAAAGCAAGATTATTGACATGAACTGGGCAGAAATCTACAAATCTGTACCTACGATTAACAATATATATACGAGTATATCAACTTCACTCAAATCTATAACAGTATCATAAATCTTTCCTTATTTGTCTGTTTATCCACTAAAACGACGCTACCGATTAAGAAGCTTACATTAATAAAAAGAAAAAAAGAAGGAAAGTTTTGGTGTATAATTTGCATCCATAAAAAGCTGGGGCAGATCACTAGTAACTTTAAAAAATTGTACTTATTAAGTCTCCAGTAACTCAATATTAACCATCGAATTATATCGATATATATCGCTCGCCAACACACGACATCACACAAGATATGAATGAAGACATCTCTAATTCTCAACAGCGAGACAGAGCACTGCAATCATTTCATAACAATCTACAAGCTGCCCCTTCAACAGTCAATAAAAATTTCATAACACTTAGTCAAGATAACAGGGTGTCTTTGAACTTGACCTCCGAGGCTTGCAAAACGCCCCCCACTAAATCCACAGCACTCGCTGGCAATATCGAAAGACCAGCCGTAGTGAACGCACGATCCGACCATGTACCCAAATCCGTTTGACAGAAAACATTCAACTATAAGACAAGTTTTGGATCGAATATTTCGAGAAAAAAGTGGTCGGAAAAATGTACTTTCGAGAAAAAATAGTAACACATCATCCTGTTCGGCTTCAAGTTCGGAAAGTCGAAAGATGTTCGGGTTTAGTTTGCGCTGAGTTCGTGAACGCTAGTGATTTGTAATCGTGTTGGTTCGTTGCAGTCCGCTAGTCAGCGGTTCACTTTCACTACTTGACACTTTAGTAAGTACTTTGTAAGCATTTCTATTAGCTCTAAGATGTTTATTTATTTATCAAAACTCAAAGCAACACAAATATACAATGGTGGATTTAAAGCATTTTCCATTTTCCACCATTCAACCAAGGTTGGTAGAGAGATAACATAGCAGGCGGCAAAAAAGTAAGTACAACATGGGTATGAAAATATACGAGTATAATATATAGAGTAAAATACAAAAACATATAATATATAATATTATAAATTCATAAATATATCTAATATATAAAAATCTCATGTCACAATGTTTATTATCGAACTCCTCCGAAACGGCTTGACCTATTTTTATGAATTTTTTAGTTATTTAGGTAGGTCTGCAATTGGGTTGTAGGCTATTTTTTACCCTCCTATCCCCATTTTGCATTGGATAAACAATAACATTTGCCGAATCAGCTAGTATTTGTACAAAGTGTTAGAAAGAGATTTTTCGAAATGTATTTATTTATTTTATTCTTTATGCACACAAAACTACAGAAGCGGACGTAATAAGGCATTTTCTACTAATCTAGTGATGTAGAGACAAATTGTGGCAGGTGAAAAATTAAGCATTAAACATCATCATTATTATTTCTCATCATTATTTTTCTTTTGTTGTATGGTATGAGCGCTCTCGCGTTAGCTCTATGCTGTTGTCGTCTTAGTTTTAGTTACTCACATTAGTATAAATGAAAACTTTTAAATGGCCGTTTTTTACCTATTCTAAGTTTTTAATGTAACAAGTAGCTGTAAGTTTTCCTAATAGTAATAAAATAAACATGATTTTATGAAATTACTCTGCTATTTGTTTAGATCACAATTTCGCAATTTCTGACTAAATGCATAAGTACTGGCTTGTGGCCGCCTTTCCAGAAATCACTGAATTTAGTTCTACATATTACCCGTTCTAGTTCCTCATACAGCAAATAAGTTACGAGCAACCGTATCTTTTTTGCGTGTGTTTTTTTTTTCGTTTTTTGTGTATTCTTTTTCTTTCTTTCTTTTTTCTTTCTTTCTTTTTTACCTAAAACCCTCATAAAATGTCACATCATAAAATACCTTATACCCAGTCTGAACCTTCCCTGGAGAATCAGGAAAAATATAAGCAATTTTAGCTAAGGTAGAAATGTCGGTATGTCTAGTAGGTACATTTCTGAGCGTATTGGCAAATGACTTGTTCTTGCAAAAGCAATTTCTCATGTTCTCAGCAAATAGATACCACTGACCTAAATCTCTTATGCATTTGCTTATAATGAGGAATTTTCCCGGTCATTAAGGTTTTTCCAAGTAGATAATTAAAAATTATGCTTTGTAAACGTTGGATGTTCGTGACTTGCATGTATGTAGCATTGTTAATCATTCATATTAGATGCACGGTATATAAAAAAAAAAATATATATATTTAAATTAACGGTACGTATTCCTCACGATGTTTTCCTTCACCGTTTTGAGAGCAGTGGTGATTAAATAAATTACACAAAGTAATGCGCCTGGCTGGGTTTGAACCCGCGACCTACAACTCGTAAGTCGGGGCCGTTACCACTCGGCCACCACTCAACCAAACAACTGAAAACATGAATAGCAAACAACTGATATAACATATTTATATATTTCTAAATAATATGTACTGTACATAAATTATGTCCAGACACAGAACAAATGTTCGTGTTCATCACACAAACATTAGTCTGGGGCAGTCAGGGCCACTAACCACTAGACCAACAGGCCATTGGAATAATTGTATTATAAATATTTACACAATTGTAAATATTACATATTAAGTCATAATCTTACTAGGTACTCTATATAATCAAGATTATCTCTATTTATTTTTCAATCTGTGCGTATCTATCTTTCGGTCATTTTAGTTTACCATAGAACTGATGAGATACACAATCCGAAAAAAAAAACGCAATTCTGTTTGTTGTACAAATATTATGCTTCAATATATATATCAAACTTACGTTAGACCATTATAAGACTGAACCCACTGCTAAGGAATACAGGTGCTGTCAAATTAAAATTTTGTAAATACCAGTAATTTTGTCTTTATTTATTGTTAGGTTAGGTTAAAATAACCGTGCTTCTGCCAATTAAAAAAATCCTGATTGACATTTTGAAACTCTTAAATGCCCACAAAATCAATAGCCTACCACAACTTGTTTGTGCCCAATATTTATTTATTTATTTACACTTTACTTAAGCGGACTTAATGCAAGGCAAAGAGCTGGTTTAAAAGCCACTAGGTACATAATAAATAAATATAATTAGTTCTCAAAACATATTTGAAATAGAATTTAGAAGGTATAATTAAGTTAAAATATGTAATTATATGATAAAATAATAAACTAATAAATACTATGATGAAATTTTAAAACATTTTAGTTAATAGATTTCGATATATCTATATTTTGAGGACTAAATTTGAGAGGACTTAGTAGTTCCGAATTTAAACGCTTGAAGGAAAATTTGCTTTCAGCCTTTATGATGTCAAGGGGAATGGAAACCCGTGTCCCTAGAACGCAAAGGACAACTGACAGACACAGGTGTGGTTTTAGTCAGTAAAAGTCTGACACTCCCTCTCTCTCATCACTAGAGCGGGCGAAGTCATTGAATGATTTCTCACCTCAAATAAAAAGGTGAAGGACATTTCAAAGTTTTATGGTAAAGTGGTAGAGACAGCGTAAAAATTTGATGTAAACTTAATGCGGTACGAAGGATACTCCTGTAACGGATTTCATTTTTAAGTTCATGGTTTTTAGTTAGCATAATAGCATAATCAGCCTTTTAATGTTCCCACTGCTGGGACTCAGGCCTCCTCTCTCTAGGAGAGGGAATGGGCCGTAATCCACCACGCGAGCCCATTGCGGATTGGTGAATTTCACATATCTTCGAATTTTTGGTTCTAGAATATGCCGGTTTCCTCACGATGTTTTCCTTCACCGTTTTAAGAGCAGTGTTTTTAGTTTATCGGAACTAAATTGCAAACATGCAGTTATTCCTTATGAGGGCTGTCACAATTTTTCATCAGCATCATAATTTCAGCCGAAAGACGTCCCCTGTTGAACATAGGCCTCTCCCAAGCGTCGCCACAAAGACCGATCCTGTGCATCTCGCATCCACCGCACTCTCGCGACTCTCACCAAGTCTTCGGTCCACCTTGTGTAAGGCCTTCCAACGCTGCGTTATCCGGTACAATTTTTGCCAAGACGTAATAATATTCACTACTCATTCTTCACTTAGTAGTACACATTCTTTGAGTATGTTCTTGTACTAACCTTGGAACTAGTTTTCCATTTCTCCAACATCTAGACAAAGAAAACAATAGAGTATTTTATTGTAACCTGTTTTATCGTGTAAAGATTTAAAAGAGTTTTTTTTTTAATCTAATCTAATTTCAATTTTTTTAACTGGTTGTCAAGATCTGATGAAAAAATAATTGAAATTTGACTTTATATTCTAATCGATTTTAGAAAAGAGTTTAATTTAACAAATATTTAATTTTTCAAAGTTTTTATTAGTTAGTTGCTTACTAATAAAACATATGCTATATGCATATGCATATGCTATATGCTAATAAAACATTAGGATAACTCAAGAAAACAAACAGACTTAATTTTTAATTACTATGAAAAACTCATCTTAGACACAATAGCCGAGTGATCTTCGCATTTATTACTTAATTTTAGCTTTGTATATTTTTAGTATTTTGTTGACTTTGATCTTCCACCAATTGTCAAATTGAGGACCTAAATAATTTATACCTAGGCCTTCAATTTCTTAAGTACGACTGAAGGACGCCTAAAGGCGTAATTAACGTAATTAAAAAAGTTATTCTGTGTTTATTTCTCTACAATATTTTATACTAACCAACACTAAAAAAACTGTTTCTAAAAACGGCATTAAAATTGGTTTTAACTCCTCGAAGGCCGATTGTACATACGTCTGTACAACTTGAATGACCTTAAAAAACGCATAATTGTCTTTTTGTACACACGTTTACACGAATTTTTTTTATCCGAAAAGTTTTGTTTTCTATATCTTTTTTTTCCTAGAAAAATTCAGAAAAAGTTTTTTTTTTATTTTATTTTTTTGTTGATTTACGTAAAAACGCGCAATTACGTAATAATAATACCCCCGGGTGCTCGAGGGGTAAGCAGTAATAACCATTTCAAATTTTGGTATGAGGTCCCACTACACCCTCACATATGTGATCTCACTGTCTCTTTTGTACTCATTTTTTTCTCCCTCCCTTTTTTAAATAAACATTACGATAAAAAAATATTGTTCGTCGTCTAGACTCAAATCAACATATTTGGTTTGGAATAAACCATAAAATGGTTTATTCCAAACCAAATATGTTGTTTCTGTACGCCATAAAATAATGGCAAAACATGCAGATCTACCCGTTATTTTTAAGACCTTGCACATATAATTATTATGATGCATACTCATGTTTTACAATAAAATATATTCCATTCTATTTTAAGGAACTTTCCACCAGATTTGAAAAATCTCTAACTTAATTAATACTGAACGAATTTAAAAACTTATTTCTATTTGTGCTTTTAGAGCTACTTTTAGATACAAATAATAAAAATGAAATTTATTATCTCCCTAATTCAAACCGCAATCTCATCTCGATGAATTGTGCAATACAATCAAAAATGTCGATATACATTACTTTAGATTTAAATAACAAACTCTAAATAAATATTTTTTTAGAAATATGGTTACCTACACACAAACGTAGGTGTAATAAATAATTATATACTAGGACATACAATTAAAAATTACCTTAACTGACATATGTATAGGCATGCAAATCACATTTCATAAAGACATAAAAACTAAAATTAATAATGTACTCAGCAAACAATTAGACTACAAATGTTCCTCTGGTTTATGGGTTCTGATAAAGCATTATTAGTTTACTAAAACTTACCTATGGAAATTTTACTTGAATTAATATTATTATCAACATAAGTCTCTTGTTCCCATTTAATCAACGAAAGATGTCTTCTTGTTTTCGACTTGGGAAAATTATCCTATTTCTTGTCATCTCAGTAGACATTCTCTTTTAGTAGTTAAGTTCGTAGCTCATTCATCCTTTGGTCTTCCTTTAGCATAAAACATAAGCATAATCAGCCTTATGTTCCCTCTGCTGGGACTCAAGCTTCCTCTCTAGGAGAGGGAATGGACCAGATCCCCCACGCGGGTCCAGTGCGGATTGGTGAATGCCACATGTCTTCAATTGGTTTTTAGTTCTAAGACATTTTTTAAGGTTTCCCCACAATGTTTTCCTTTACCGTTTTGAGAGCAGTGGTGATGAAACAGCTAGCTTGCTAGCCTAGCTGGGTTTGAACCACTACTCTCTGTCTTCCTTCGGTTTTTTATTCCCAATAATTTTCTCCCAGCAATTTCCCTATAGGTATTACAACTGATTTCCGATGTTGATTAAATTAATCACCATCGTCTTCCTGTCCTTGTCCCTTGTTTCTTGGGGTCAGTGCATTATGTTTCCTTCTTATTATTATTATTATTTTTTACTGTCAAATTTCTAACAATCACTGGCCCCTTTTTCTTTCATATGTACGAGTAAGTATAAATCCACACAATTCTTCTGTTATTTATTTCTGTGAATGTAGCTATTAGCGCGATGTCTTGAACATTGCGTTTCTGTAATCTTATTTTCGGGAAAGTTTTCCTAAACTGATTCAACAAATCAATTAATAGGAGCTTCTTGAGGATCTCAAAAAATTGTGATTTTGACGCACAAAAATTCAAGTTCCCCAATTTTTATCAGTCTCTGTTTCGCCGGCAACCGCATAAATTTAGCTATTAATTACACCATTCGAACGCTGTTTAAACTTGAGCAATTTAATTTTTATAAACGAAGACGGCTGGCTTTCGCAAGCAACCGGTCCGTTATTTCTGTGTGACCTTGCAACTATTATACATACGTAGTTATGATAAAACTTAGGTGTAAAGGCTGTCACTTCAGACGCAAAAATGCGACAACAATATGTTAAAGAGACGATGTCATAGAAATTGTTCTATTATCGCATTCTCGTGTCGCATCTATCTGAGAGAACCATTATTTTATAAAGTTGTGAAAATTTTGCAAACTTGAATATACTTAGATGTCTAGTAACTGGAAAATCGTGTAAATATGGAAAAGTTTTCTGAAGTTAGGTTCAGATTTAGATCTTTTTCACAATACATAGGTATGTTGGATGTAACGTTAGATTTCAAGATACAATATACCAATTATTGAAGAGAGCATCCGCAGTTTTTTTTTAATAGGTATATGTTTTGTTATGTTTTTGAAGAAGGCAGTAATCGCAATTATGACCATGACAGTCACACAAAATTTTCCACTAAAGCAATTTACATAAATAAAAGTGCTATATATAATGTAAAGAATACATAATTAATGAAGTTACTTCGAACTTACTAGAAACAAAAATGTAATCAGTTTAGAATCAATAATAGTGAAAAATTAAAACAAAAAGAAACATATAAAAAGTGAACAATAAATTATTCCTTTTTATATTTTGTGTACCTATACACCACAATTTTTTAATTAGTACAAATACTTAAAGGGCTTATTAGAAAAGGTATCGTTATTATGTTAAGTCTCAATAAATAATATTCATAAACAGAAAAGTTATTAGAAATTGTTTATATCCCAAATGTCACTCAATTTATGGAAATATTATGAATGAAAAACAATGCAAAAACACTGCGTAGTATTTTCTAGTAGCAATTGTTATGAATAATTGCTTCAATTATGAATTTACTAATTATGACTAATTTTCGTGGACAATTTTGGGATTTAGTTTTTTTTTTACTTTTGACTACACAAATATGATCAGTATCAGGTACGGATAGAGCCCCATATTTTTGAACTAATTAATTAAAAAATAGGGGTGTATAATTCCTGAAATAGGCCAACATTTTTGACACAGACTACATTATTAGCTAGTAACATAATTAAATGAATACAAAAGACTTTAGATAAAGTGTAAAATACATCTTATCTGCGATAACAATCAATCTGTTTAGCCTTTTCCCAACTAGAGCAACAACTACTATTTTTTTTTGACAGGCCTGTTGGTCTAGTGCTTAGTAGCCCTGACTGCTATGCCGGAGGTCGTGGGTTCGATTCCTATCCAGGACAAATGTTTGTGTGATGAGCACGATCATTTGTTCTGTGTCTGGGTGTAATTTAGCTATAATTTGTTTGTATTTAGAAATATATAAGTATGTTTATCAGTTGTCTAGTACTCATAACACAAGCTCTGCTTAGCTTGGGACTAGACGGCGTTGTGCGACAAATCCCGCTCTTGGGTGGAGCGAGAGATAGTGTCAGACTTTTACTGACTAAAAACCCACTCCTGTTCCTTCTTTGCCTTCATCCTGGGGCCCCGGGCTTCGCTTTCACACTACCCGTGGGCCCGGTTTTTTTTTTTTTTTTATTGGTGGGCAAATCATCTTATGACAAATCGCGCTCTTGGGCGGAGCGGGAGATAGTGTCAGACTTTTACTGACTAAAAACCCACTCCTGTTCCTTCGTTGCCTTCGTCCCAGGGCCCCGGTTTCGTTTTCACACTACCCATGGCCCCAGTAGGCTTCGACCCTGCTGGGCCCCTACGATTTGCTGACATCTCCCTGAGGCGCGCGCGGAACAATACGCGCCGTCGAGAACTTAGGCTCGGTCCGGATGGTTACCGGACGGTCGGACGGCGGGCCACCCATTGCCCGCCGTCCGCAAGCCCGCGCCTACGGTGGCCGGAAATCGGGATCGGAATTACGGCGGCGGTTGGGGCGTGAGGACCGTTGTCGTTGCCTCACGCGGTCGGCCGCCTCCTTTGCTAGCATTACTGCTTCGCAGAAGGAGGCGACCGCCTGCCACTCCTCCTCGCTCCGGATCATGGCCTGTACCAAGGCCCGGCGCGAGAGATCGCCGCCGCCGATCGCCCCAACGAGGACACGGCGTTGCTCTTCCCAAGCGGGGCACACCTCCACCGTGTGCTCCGATCATGGCCTTGACAATTGCTTCCAAAATTTTACGAGGTTAGTCCCTTATCCCTATATCCCAAGTCTTGTAGAATACATAAGCATAAGCATAATCAGCCTTTTTAATGTTCCCACTGCTGGGACTCAGGCCTTCTCTCTAGGAGAGGGAATGGGCCGTAATCCACCACGCGAGCCCAGTGCGGGTTGGTGAATGTCACATGGCTTCGAATACATAATCAGCTTTATAAGGTTCCTACAGCTAGAACTTAGGACTCCTCTCTAAGAAAAGAAATGGGCCGTAATCCACTAAGCGGGCCCAGTGAGGGTTGATTTATGTCATAGGTATGTCTTCGAGTTTCTAGTCAAAAGGACAGTTTTTTCACGATATTTTCCTTTACCGTTTTAAGAGCAATGGTGATGCCTGGGTATAAACCGTAATGAACAATTTGCTAAATCGGAGTTGTTAGCACTGGGCCAGGAGTGGTCTTTTGCGCAAGTCACAAAATTTTGTGCTTCGAATCAACTCCACTCCATCTCGAATCATTAAGTTAACTTTAAAGCTGGTTAATTAATTATGTAAATTGCTCAATGCTGGCCCTTGAAACTGCCTTGGAATGGAAGCCTTAATATTATCTAATTACTACTAATATAAATAGATTGTTGAATAGTTTAAACACTTTTTAACAATCGATTTCGAGGAAAGAATATTACTTTGCCTTAAGAGCATTCATCCGTTAAAACTACGCAGAAGCCAAAATCAATGATTTCCGACGGACAATATAACAATAATGTGTTTAATTTCTAGATAAGATATTGACGTCATATTATTGGGAATTTCATAATCTAGTGTAAAATCCAAAAACATTTTCAAATGATCGTATAGTTTTCCCATTAGAACAGTTCTTATCCAAGCCGTTTTTAAAACTAGCGGTCGACGGTCTACGCAGATGCGAGATAGTAGTTAAACCGTGTATGGTAAACTTACAACATTTTACTTAAAAAAAAAATGATAACATTGACTAGTGCATGGCCTAACAAAAAACACGATTGCTGTAAGTTTTCATTCAAGAAAAGTAATCTCAAAACTGTCATTTTTAGCCGTTTTTGGAGATATTAAACGTGTTAGTTTAGGATAATATATGAGGCATTTTTGGTATTTTTTAGACTTATTAATTGAACACATTTACGATCTATGACATGGTACAATAATTTTTTTAATAACTTATTTGTTTACACTACAATTAATTATTTTAATATCACTATATAATAGACGCGAAATCGCGTCAGCGCTTTGTACGGGCCGAGGTCTTTCAGATTTTTAGTCTTTCTATTCTACAGTGATACTAAATAATTAATTGTATTGTAGTGCACATTATTGTTATATTTTCCGTCGGAAATCATTGATTTTGGCTTCTGCGTGGTTTTAACGGATGAATGCTCTTAAGTGTTTCAGAAATTAGCTCCCGGTTTCTGAATGGAACAGTTGTTGTTGGGGAAGTTTTCTAGAAATCTACTTTAGTCTGAAAATCTGTCACGTCAGACTATGACACGTTTGAACTCAAAATATTGCGCGATTTTCTCAGATCCAGATCTGAGAATCGCGGGGCCGATGCCCGCTTGGGGCGTGGGGAATTTCTGAAAAGGAACCCCACGGTCTTAGAACGCAAAGAGCAACTGAAGAACACACGTGTGGTTTTAGTCGGTAAAAGTTTGACACGCCCTCCTACTCCACCCTGGAGCGAGGGAAGTCAGTGGATGATTTCCCCTAAAAAAAAGCTATCCGGTGTCAATTTTAAATTTTAATTAAATACGATTTGCGCTAAGTACCCACCCAGTAGCGTACGCTTTACGATAGTGTTGTATAACAATTCATAAATGTGCTAACAGCTTAAGCTGACTGCAGACTCTATCGACATAGGTTAGTCACGATTAGTTAACGTGAAGAAACATTGGTCAAGATTAGAAGAGTATATTTTTGCCACTGGGCGTCACAGCTGTGGTCATGGACACCAGTGTGACGGAATATTACCGGTGTTGCCAAGCCTGACTGACCGATTGCCATTTGTTTCTGCCAATGACTTAACAAAGTGAGGCGTTTACCAATACTTATTCTGCTTTTGTATAATTTCTGTTAAAACTTCCGTGTTACTGATGTTTATTGTGTAGTCGTTCTGAAGTAAGTATTTCGTAGTTCGGAGTAAAAAAGAATTGGTATATTTATTAAATTTTATTTATGTATTGTATCTATTTGTGCTTTATTTAGCTTATTGATATATATATGTATGTATTATATGATTGAATTTAGATAATTAAGTATGTTTTAACTTCTCTAACTTATTTATAATCACTGTGTCTACATCTCTCATCCAACTATCCAATCACAGGTCTGTTAGAAAAAAAAATGAAATAAGCAGCACTTGTGTTATTCTATCTGTATTTGTTCTTTTCAGTTTTAAAGTGTTTATGGGTATATAAATAAACTAGCTTCTGCCTGCGGCTTCGCTCGCCTGAAAATAGGTTTCTCCATACACACTTCCAACCTCCGTTTTACCCCCTCCCGATTTCCGGCCACCGTAGGCGCGGGCTTGCGGACGGCGAGCAATGGGTGGCTCGCCGTCCGATCGTCCGGTAACTGTCCGGACCGAGCCCAAGTCGTCGACGGCGCGTAGTGTTCCACGCGCGCCTCAGGGAGATGTCAGCAACCGTAGGGGCCCAGCAGGGTCGAGGCCTACTGGGGCCATGGGTGATGCGAAAGTGATCCCCGGGGCCCTGGAAAAATGGCAGAGAAGGAACAGGAGTGGGTTTTTAGTCAGTAAAAGTCTGACACTATCTCCCGCTCCGCCCAAGGGCGCGGGATGTCATTAGATGATTTTCCCACCCGAAAAAAAAAAAAAAAAAAAACCTCCGTTTTACCCCCTTACCCCGATTTCCGTCCACTGTAGGCGTGGGCTTGCGGACGGCGAGCAATGGGTAGCCCGCCGTCCGACCGTCCGGTAACCGTCCGGACCGAGCCCAAGTCGTCGACGGCGCGTATTGTTCCACGCGCGCCTCAGGGAAATGTCAGCAAATCGTAGGGGCCCAGCAGGGTCGAAGCCTACTGGGGCCATGGGTGGTGTGACAACGAAACCCGGGGCCCTGGGACGAAGGCAACGAAGGAACAGGAGTGGGTTTTTAGTCAGTAAAAGTCTGACACTATCTCCTGCTCCACCCAAGAGCAGGATATTTTTCCACCTAAAAAAAAAACCCCTTAGGAGTGAAGTTTCGTAAAATCCGTTCTTAGTGGATGTCTACACCCCATATTGAACCTACCTGCCAAATTTTAAGTTTGTAGGTGTTTGAGATATCGTGATTAATCAGTGAGTGGTATTTCGCTTTTATATATATAGATAAATAAGATTTGATAAATGACCTGACAGTTGAACCTGGAAGTATTTTTAGTCAAGAGCGAATAGGTTGCCTCAAGGCAAACGTGCTCCAACGACGACCACATCATCGCTTACCACCTGATGAGATAGTAGTCATAATATGCGAGCCTATAAATATTAAAAACAAATATTGTTTTAGATGTATGTATAAAACAACGATATTAATCAAAAGCGCCAGTATACGATATTGTATTATACTTAGATGGTATATACATAATGTATAGACTATTTCAAAAGGATTCATAAAAATCAAGATAACGATAGTGAACTTCAAACAATTACTTTGAAGTTCCATGAACCCAAGTAGGTATGTAGATCCCTTTTAGTGATGTTCTTGTTTCGTTATTATAATATGAGAAAAAATAAAGAGCAATGTTTAAAAAAATGGATTACTCATACTAGATCGGAATTAAGATGAAGAAAGCCTGACGGAAAAAAATAACAGATTTTATTTATTTATTTAAAACTTTAAAAACTAATAAACATTGTACAACGGCGGACTTAATGCCTTAGGCATTTTCTACCAGTCGACCTTAGGGTGGTCCAGAGACATAACATGGCAGGTGCAACTTAAAAGAAGACTGACAGAGAGGAAACAAGAACAATAATAAATATATACTTAGATACATATGGTTATGATGTGATGGGTATAATCTTCTTTGAAATGATAACGCAGACTTGCAGAATAATGTGGTATATTCCATAAATCCAATTATTACAATACGAATTATAAACCCGACAGTAAAAAAATGTCCGTGATGCGGACGAGGGCGAAGCCGCGAGAGCCGGAAAAAATGTGTTGCCATGCGCGAAAAGGTGTTACCATGTTCAGAATGGTGTTGCCCGACATGAAGACGTCGTAATGCCTGGAACGCACTTGTTAGGCGTTAACACATACATACAACTCAACAACAACAACATACAACATACTGATTTTGATTTAGAACTAACACTAGAAGTAAAAAAATGAAACAAAAAAAAAACAGCAAAATGCAAGTCGGACTCGCACACGAAGGGTTCCGTACCATTATCAATTATTACAACATTAAACACTATTTTTTTTTTGTAGTTATGATGGCAACATAAATAAGTACTTCATCTGTGACAATTTCATCTGTCAAGCTATCACGGTTCATGAGATACAGCCTGGTGACAGACAGACAGACGAAGACTGGAGTCTTAGTAATAGAGTCCCGTTTTTACCCTTTTTGTACGGAACCCTAAAAATTATCTTGTTTGCAAAGAGTAATCCAGTTTTAACAATAAATGTTCAAGTACCACTTTAACATCTCATATTCTTACTCAAGTTATATAACTCTGAAAATGTTACTCAAATACGGGTTATGAAATTGTATGCTAAACCGATATTGGTCAGTTAATGACGTAAGATGATACTGTTGTAAATGAGCCAACTGACGCGCCTCTGCACCATCCGGTCAAAGTCAAGAATTGTGACAACATGGTGCCAACACCTACCTATTTATTAGAGAAGGGGCAAATTTACCAATATTTACTTACGACTTCGAGACCGTTTTGGTACCGGTTTTTGATTACCCTTTTTTTAAGGTAAGAAATCATTGAGTGACTTCTCCCGCTTTAGGGCAGAGCGAGAAGGCGTGTCAGACTTTTACTGACTAAAACTTCACCAATTTTCCTTCAGTTGCGCTTTTCACGCCGTTGACGACTCGAGCTCGTTCCGGGCGGTTATCAGACGGCCGGGTAGACGTTAATATATAAGTTAACTTTAAACGGAAAATATAAAAAAGATATGCATTTTATAAAAAAAAAATTGTTTAGTTTCACACGTTAATCTCCATTTTTTTTTTGGCAATTGTTTTGATGCTACCAGTGTACCTTCAGTTGCCCTTTGTTTTCCAAAGCGGTAACGTTTATGAACCGCAGCCCTAGTAAACATCTGTCTTAGCAACCCTGTCACTCATGCTGACATATCTTTTAAGCATGCGTTGAAAACAAGGCGCTGATCACGCTTGTATGATGTACGTTTTATAACGTACAATTATTTCATCTTTCTGTCTGACTCTGTAACAATTAAAAAAAGCGATTCCACATGTTGTAATTGAAATAGGTAAATGCTAAGACGCAGCGTTGGAAGACCCCCCACAAGGTGGACCGGTGACCTGGTGAACCGATGATCTAAGGGCTTAGCCAAGTTGATAATCCACAATCGACACAATTGATAATCTACAATTTTGGGAACACATTCATTGTGCGTACAGCTAAGGAGTGGAATTCCCTGCCGGAATCTGTGTTTTCTGATGGCTACAACCCGGGAATCTTTAAGTCAAGAGTGAATAAGTTGCTTCTAGGTAAGCGCACTCCATCGTCGACCACATCGTTGCTTTCCATCAGGTGAGATAGCGGTCAAGCGCGAACCTATCAAGAATAAAAAAATATATAAAATAATCGTTAATCTACAATCATCTAATAGAATACTTCAAATGTATGGGAATCATCTTCTTAACGTTAAGTCACGTGGTCAGAACAAAGGAATCGGAGGCATTACCGACTATAGAAAGAGATTCGTAACGAATCGGTCGTAACTTGGCTAGGTCTGCTGATGAGGATCGCGGTAATCCGATGGATGCGAGACGCACAGGACCGTTCATCGACACTTGGGGAGGCCTATGTCCAACAGTGGAAGTCTTTCGGCTGAAATGATGATGATGATGTGGATGAGGAAAATATTTATTTTTTTACAGATAGAGCGCGAAATTAAAGCTAAAGAAAAGACGTTAGATAAACATAATCTTTATTAGACACCATACAAAAATACAGTACGGAGCTTAAAATAATTAGGATGTAACAAGAGGTGGTCTAATGCTAAAAGCAGATTTTTTACAAACAAGCTTTGGATTAATGTGATTGAGAAGGAGAAAAGATACGTAGAAAGTCCATGGTGTACTTTTTACTCATTTAGGTATATTACATAACTAATAATACTAACAGCATACACATATGTACGAAAGCAGAGACATATGTAAATACTAGCTTTTGCTGGTGTTATCCTAAGGGAACATACTTCCGGGATAAAAAATATTTTATATGCTATTTCAGGACGTGATCTATCTATGTGTTCATCCTTACCCGTTCAGAAGTTTAACCGCGAAGTACAAACATACACACACTCATATTTTTAAACTTTCGCCTGTGATAATTAACGTTATTCAAGGAATAGAAAGCTAGGCGCATTTTTTTTTAGCTACCCGTATTTTAGTAACATTTTTAGAGTCGAGCATGGACCAGACGGCTGCAAACCAGCGTTTCAACCAAGGTCACCTCGGTTTGAGCTTGGTTTGCGTTGCGGCTAAATGGACGTAAACCAAGCGTCAATATGTTCTTAAATCAGTTACTGTGGTCGGGAAAACGCGCCCAACCAAGGGCGTTGAAGGTCATGGATTACAACTGCTGTCTACACGGATTGAAACTAGCTAGGTCCCCTGTTAGGACGCTGAATTACAACCGTCTGGTCCACCTTTAATATAACTTGATAGGCTGGGGATCTTTAAGTCAAGAGTGAATAGGTTACTTCTAGGTACCTAATCGCACTCCATCGTCAACCGCATCGTCGCTTTCCATCAGGTGAGATAGCGGTCAAGTGCAAACCTATCAACAATAAAAAAAAGATTACCTGATAAAACAGAAAAGAGACTAAATGATAGCGTGTTAATTGACAAAGGAAGAATATTGCTCTGACTCCAAATATCAAACGGCAAGGGCAGGAAGATAATGTTGATGAACAAAGAAAAAATATCCTAACGGTACTTGACGCTTCAAATTTTTAAGTACACTATTCCATAATTTAAAATATTATATTTATATTCGCATATGGAGTTATTTCAGAGACAACAAATGCAGTATTATTTTCATATTCTACCTAAATCTTCAAACAAACCTCGTCAAATAAACGGTCGTCACGAACATGAATAAACCCCAATTATTTAAATGAAGTACATTTCTGTGGGTATTAATGAAGCATGTATGCGTGTAGAACGCTAATCGTCTGTTTAGGTCAATTGAGGGAAACTTGCAATAATGCTGTGTAATGGCACACGGCTGATATTTGTCCTTGGTCGGTTGTATTTGTTATAGCTAATCGATATGGCGGAATTAATTAAGCTGTCTTTAGGAATACTTAAGGAAATGTGAGTCTTGTTGTGATTAGAATAAAGATCATATGGAAGGCTGATGTAAATGCAATGTTATAATCTGATAGCATTCACTACAGTTACTAATGCTTTTATAGTCAAGATGTTTCGATATGTGCCAATATTTCCCATCATTTGCAGAGATATTTCAATGAAGTTGCTTCCTTGTAAGACCTATGTCTTTTTGAAAATTTTCAAAAGAACTGTAAAACGAGTTTACTTGGACTTTTAAGTAAATGCGCCTATGATCTCTTGAAAGACTATTCCGAAACTCCCCCCTTTCCCTCTGCACAATGCTTGTTAAGGCACTTTCCTGAGGAGACTATAATAAAGGAGTCTCCCAGAGGCTCGCTGTGCACGGCAGCTCATAATCACTGTAACACCGCCTTTTTTCTGGGTCACTTGTTAGGCAGACAGAGTCCCCTCTCGACCTTATATGGTGCAGGTATGGTTTCACTAGACTAACACTAGGGTTGCTGCTAAACATTTAGCAGCAACCTTTTTGTAACTAGTCTAATTTCAATATACAGTATACCCTACATAACCAAGATATGCTGTTCCTAACCACAATTTCCTAACCTCAACAGTGTTTTTCCTTAATTTAGCGATTAGGCAGTAACACCACGTACCAAAACAATTACGAATTATAAAAATTAATGCCTATAAAATACGGAGTGCCGACACACATCGGATTGCATTGCCATGCAAGCCAACCGGTCTCGGCAGGCAGTGCGAACGTATTAAATGACGAAACAAGCACTTTCCATAGACCAGTTTGCACGATATATTTTTTAACTGTGATTTGTGTGATTCCGTTTATTGAATTGCTTTTCATGCTTCGTAGATATTTGTGTCTAGTTTACGATGCATTGTAAACAACGCAATGTTTCTATAAAAAGGTGAAGTCTGAATTTTAAGGAATGATGATTTATTCTTTCACAATAACACGAACATTAGTAAATAGATAGAGAGAACCATATTTATTATGAACACTATTTAATATACAGAAAATACAATTCAAGGTAATAATAATGATGGCAATAAGTTTTCAAGCAGATTCTACATTAGCCTTATTCCATGGTACTTCAGGTCTACCCAATATAGTTTATTCCTAAGTTTTCTCCTGTCAACCTTCATATTACCATTCATTCATATCGTTCTGTACACAATCCTTTCATTTTTCCTTTGATCTTTCTCTCTCTATCTCTATCTCTCTCTATCACCATTCATCAACATTTTTATTCTTCTCTATTTCAGTCACTTGCGCTTCATCACTCTGCATTATACACCCTTTAACAAACGTTTCATTTTCAACTTCTCTGTACACCACCACACCACCATCCATCACCATCACTGCTTACCATCAGGTGGGGTCGCAGTCAAGCTCTAGTATAAATCAATATAAAAAAACTGACGCCACGAATTCATTTCCTTTAACTGTAGTATAAATAATTCATGACAATGTTTATCCGTCTGTTGAAGAACTATTGTATCAATCTGAATGAAATCTCGTTCTCATTAAAGCTGTAATAATGAAGATAGCTTTGTGAACAAAATTTCGAGCGTCATTGATTACATTTTTTTAAGGCTCCGTGCACAGAATTATCTCATTTTGAACCTTTTTGATCATGGTTTGTGAGAAAAGTAAGAAGAATTTAAACCTTACTTTTTAGGATTATGAAAGTCAAGTTCTTATTCTCTCAGTTGGCTTGACTATTTTTTTAAAATAATGTGTGTATTAATGGCAATTACCCATATTCAAAACCCTTTTCTCGCAAAAGTATCGATCGAGTGAAGTTTGGCTAGGTTTTACACAAACTACAAATGATTTATAACATTTAAAAAAATATTAGTAACATCATTATATGGTCTACTCTCAGATGGGTTGAAAACATTATTGACTTCAATAGGAAATATAGCAGAAAAAAAATGTTGAAAAAACATAATTCTTGGAAAACATCTGTACAAATAAGTATTTTTTTCTATACCTTAGAAACACTTTTAAGAAAATTTAAAAATTACACAACAATCTTAAGTTAATCTGTTAATAGAATCTAAAATTTATTTTATAAATAAACAATAACTTCATTTCGTAAATTACAAACAAATTGAACTATATTATCGACCGCGCAAACACGATCGCGTCAGTAACGATCGGGCTCTCCCAGAGTGACCACGTACTACTTTGTTCCGGAGCCGCTCGCGAAATTCACGTGAATATATTCCCAAATTTGTACGCCGACTATCACGTTGTGATCCAGTAAGTATTATTTTTTATTTTATGTACTTTGTTTATTAAGATTGTTTAAATTTCTTTCGACTTCAATAGTACTTAGAGGTAACTGTTGTATGTTTGTATGTAAAGGTTATCTGCGGAATTACTCTACTACTATGATTAAATTACAATTATTTCACTAATGCCATCTACAATGGTTAATGGCAGCTATATTACCATCCACAGAAAGTTGATATTTTTAACCGACTTAAAAAAAGGAGGAGGTTATCAATTGGGTTGTATGTTTTAATCATTTTTTTATGTTTGTTACCTCAGAACTCCGTCGTTAATGGACCAATTTTTTTGCAGATAATGAGTCGAAAGAAAAGGACGCATTATAAAGGCGTCACTAAAAGGAAAAAAAAAACAAAATGTGGGGCTGATACGTGCAAGACAAGTTCTTAAAGAACGCAAGTCCAATGCACTGGCTACGGTTTCGTTTCCAGAACATGTAAGATTTTACCTTCGATCAGCAGTAGAAGTGAAATAGTACATTTTGATACAGTGGAGAAAGTTTGTCATTACGACCGAGGACGAATTCACACGAGCCGTAAGCGAGTGTGTTATATGGATCTGAGTGCTGCTGATTGATACATTTTTACGTGATTGCTTAGCGCTCAGCCTGATACAATAAATGTAATAAAATATGTTGGCAACGAGCACGCGTACTTTTTCGCACTAGTGCGAAAAACAGTAAATAGTGTGCTTAAAAGCGGTAGGGATAAGAGCGGGTTTTCGTGTAAGTGTATTGAAATAGCATTTACCAGTACATACTAATTGACAATGTTGCTAATTTTTAGGAAATAGATGCTAATGAAAATTTTGAAACGACTATAGACACTAATAAAGTTGACAATATGTGTCAACTTGAACTATTCATGGTAATTATAACCATTGTGTTACGTACAGGGTGTAAATAAATAAACGCAAGACCTACTTTTAGAAATTCATAACTTGTTTTAGTTGTACTATATATGGTGATCTAATTGTTTCAGTTTATATTGAAAGTCTCATATTTTTTCTCTAAACTTCCGAGTCGAAACGGTCCGAGAGACCACACAGGATGTTTTGCGTTTATTATGTTACATCGTATAAAAATAAATAATGTACTTATAATATACCAACAATAATATATTCATTTACAGGGTTATTTGTAAAACACTAACAACCTTGCAGGACTGTATTAGTGACATCATAAATAACAATTTTTGTTCTATGACTTTTTACAAAACATAATTCATTTACCAAAAATAACCCTTCAAGATTTTGTTGCTCTTTCTAACACACTTCAACTTTGTATTTTGGTATACCTACGTCTGTATGACGCGACGCAAGCGCATCAAGCACCCCCGCTGCCCGATCCCCGCTCCCCTCCGCTATTGTACTATCGCTTGCTTCGCATATACTTCGTAATGTTTAGAATGTTCAATTAAAATATTTTTATTTTTGTATGAAAATCTGATGAACTAAAATATGATAAATTTTTAAAAGTCATAGAACAAAAGTTTTTGTTTATGATGTAAGTAACATAGTCCTGAGAGGTTGCCAGTGTTTTACAAATAACCCTATAAAGTAGGTACGCATAGTTAAAACTATTTATATAATATATACTTTCAGAATATAGGTGATAATCATTCGGACGGAAATAATATTCCGCAATATTCAGTCCATGTTGAAGAGGTTCAATCAGATATGGTCAGAAAATAAAAATATTATTTTTACATATTTTTCGCCATATTTACTTTCTGACTGTCTGGATGTTATACAGCGACTTTACATTTAAAGGTGCCTAGTATATTATGTTAAAATATACTACAATTTGTCACAGAATAAAGAAAATTTACAGGAGAATCAAACCCAACCAGTGGATTTAGATTCAGACGATGACTTTGTTATCGAATCAAATAAGGTGTGATTTTATTCAAAAGTATTTATATTTAATGTGGACGTGTCACGTGTACCTAAGACAATACGAGTCAGGAACATTTTTTTTTTCAGGAATCATCATCATCCTTATCTATAGAAGAGCGAAGAATAGTTGATTTTCAATACCTGTTTGACCAATTGGTAACGATATCTAAACATAATTATAGGTTTGGGTGCAGTTTGTCAAATCTACTGATAAAAGAAGAGAAAGTGCAGTCATTTGCGTCAAAAATATATTTATCATGTTCTGTGTGGAAGTCGATTCGAAATAAACACATGTGAGAGTAAAAAAAAAATGAAATGGACGTTAACAACAGCGCAGTTTCGTGTATTATTAGTATTGGTTGTGGTCGGGCCAACTTGAACGAGCTAGCGGCTTCCATTAATTTGCCACTTAATAGCAAATTGACCTACCAGAAATGTCACGACAACTTGCATGACTAAAAAAAGAAAGAAGTAGCGGCCGGTAAAGAATGCAAGCTCGTCCATGGTTTGGCGCCGAATGTGATCGCGCAGACGCGCTTAAGCACGCGGCATATCGTGCTTGGGCTGACGCTCGTACGCGCAAAGCAAGCGACGTGGCTCAGAAGAAGAAGGCCTTTAACAGGGCTTCCAAGTCCTGCAAGAAGGTGTTGCAGAGGTCTCGGTTTGACCACATAAGCAGAATTGGGAGCAAACTTGCTTCATACCCCGCAGGTAGTAAAGCGTTTTGGTCCCTGGCTAAGTCGGTTGAATCGAACTTCTGCCGTCCCTCACTTCCGCCATTGCTGAAACCCGATGGGTCGCTGGCTCACACCGCTCAGGAGAAAGCAAACTTGTTTGCCTCTCTTTTTGCGGAATCTTCTCGTCTGAATTCTGGTGACGCACGGCCACCTGTTTCTCTTAATGGATGCGCGACGAAGATGTCGGACGTTCGTATCCATCAAAAGGACGTTCGTAGGGTCCTGCGTAACCTCGATGTGAACAAAGCTAGTGACCCCGACGGGATACCAGCAATTGTGCTTAAAACTTGTGCGCCTGAATTGTCTCCGATCTTGACACGCCTATTTCGCATCTCATATGAGACTGGAAAAGTGCCGATTGCTTGGAAGCAAGCTAACGTGCAGCCTGTGCCCAAGAAGGGCAGTCGAGCTGACCCGGCAAACTACAGACCCATCTCTGTTACGTCCGTCCTCTGTAAGAGTATGGAACGGGTGCTAAACAAGAAACTTCTGGCATACCTAGAAGCTAACGAAATCCTCAGTGACCGGCAATACGGTTTTCGCCAAAATCGGTCCACTGGGGACCTTCTAGCGTATGCCATTCACATCTGGAGCGAGGCCATCGAGAAGCATGGGGAAGCGCTTGCCGTCTCCCTTGATATCTCGAAGGCTTTCGATAGGGTCTGGCACGAAAACCTCATTGCTAAGCTTCCTTCCTTCGGTCTACCCACTGGTCTGTGTGATTGGATCGCAGACTTCTTGAGGGATCGATCCATCCGTGTGGTCGTTGATGGCTGCTCGTCCGGTCAAATGGATATTAATGCCTGGGTCCCTCAGGGGTCGGTACTCTCGGCAACATTGTTTTTGCTGCACATAAATGACTTACTTAAACCCGGTATCTTTGGGTATGCAGACGACAGCACTGTTGCCAAGAGATACGTGTCTGACACACAGATCCAGTCTTTCCGAGAGACTATGGTTGAACGCTTGAACGCGTGCACTAGCTTCTGACGTTTTATAAGTGCCCATGTAGGCCTATGTGAAATAAAAAACTTTTGACTTTGACTTTGACTTTGAACTGGTCCTAAGGCAGTATCTGATTGGGACGATGCCGATCTAGTCAAGTTCAATGCTGCTAAAACCCAGGCGTGTCTTTTTCTGCTAAACGGAGACAATTTCGCACGGCTCCATATTTCCGGGGTGTAACCGTGCCGATAACCGACCATCTTGAGCTTCTTGGGGTAACGTTGTCGTCTACCCTCAATTTTGGCTCTTATATCAAGGCAAAAGCTCAGCAGGCTGCCAAAAAATTGAAGATCTTAGCTGAGGTGATTCGGTACTTTACACCGGAACAGACAGCTGCTCCACCTTTATCAAGCACAAGTTTGATCGTGTATAGAGCTGTACTGATCTCATCTTAGAAATAATCAAAAAAAAAAAAAAAAAATTTGTTTTTAAAAATACGGTGATGTTCTTATTTATTTTGTTTGTTTTCCTTTTTATTCCGATATTTTTGGTTCAATTCGAATACTTGGCATTGATGAATATATTTTTTTTACACCACCTGCTCGATAATGCCCTTTTATACGTCATACAACCATCACTGAGAGCAAGTCATTATGTCCCTAGGGAGATAATGCAGTATGGGCGATCCCTAGGGAATAATGAGATTTGAATTTGGAACGTGAAAAACCGTCAGCATTATGTGAATTAAAATGTAGTGCATCAAACAAGTTTATTCAAATTTCAAACTGGCCACTAACAAAAAAAAAAAACAGAATAAAAAAAGTTTCTAAAAAAAGTAATGAACAAGCGGGAGCGATAGAGAAAATTTAAATTATAGAATCTTTGAGTAGTGAATTTTGTTTGTTTCAAATCTCAAAACATTTTGAGTGATAGTTAAGATTAACTCGTAAATAATACTTACATATATTTCTCTATTATATGATTTGTTTTACTAAATTGTCTTTTAATTATCTCACAGATGGTGTAAAAAGTAGAGTATCCAACACGGGGATAAAGCTGTCTTTGTCTTGGGCGGCTTGAATTCCTCACTTCACTCAGGTTTCTTTATTAACTCCCTCGCAGTGCTCGGGAGTTAATTATATAAATCCCTCACTGACGTTCGGGATTAAAATTAGCAACCTTCGTTTCGTTCGAAATTCAACATGCCGCCCGCGACTTAAAGACACTGATTTATCCCCTAGTCACATAATCTACTATTATGCAATAACGCAATGACCTTTGTGAAATGTATTATTTTTATTGTATTTGCTGCGAATTTTTTGGTATATATGTAGGTCTTTTTATTTCCTTTTTTTACGTAGTTTTTAACGATGACCTCAACTTGGTATTATTTTGTCAATTAATTAATTTCTGAGTTGAGCTATACGTTTACTGACAAATGCTTGCACTGACTGAACAGGTCCACTCTAATCTGTATGGTTCCATCCTCAAAAGAACATCTCAGACACTAGTATACACTGTCCGCATACACCTTTACCGAGATTACATATCTGAATTTTAAAAGAGATATCTCGTAAACTTAATTTTTTTTTTGACACATGGAAAGTGTTTTTTTACAACTATTTTACTTAAATAAATATCATTGTATCATCGTTTTGTATTTATCATTTAGTTAATTGTCTAAATGTATCAACATCCATCTAACACAAAATTGAATAATTTTGGTGTGAATTGTGACAAATATAAAATATATACACGTTCCAGATTTTTATTTACAAACCATACTTACTTTATAATTTTGTAACTCAGAAAAATATCTTATAGCGGCTCAAAATTGTTTGAGCGGCCACCAACCTCGATTTTTACGCGTGTGTGCGTGTAGCTGCATGCACGATGCACACAAACATAACATTGCAGCGAATTTGCCTAAACTCTAGCGAGTGAATTTTCTGCACGGCCTCTTAAATGATGGAAATCATCGAATTACTTCTCCCACTCTAGGGTGTAGCGAAAAGGCGTGTGAGACTTTTACCAAAACCCACCTACGTTCTTTTATTTACCTTTCTTCTTTTTTCGTGTTGAATTTTTTTTCTGTTAATGGGCTTGTATAAATCCTGAAAAGTACAGGTAAATTATGCAGGATGGGTAGCATAGCAGGTGACACATGTCCTGTAGAGCCTCCCTGAGCAGCGTTAAAAATAAAGCACAGCAATTCTATAGACATCTAGCACTCGGTAACGCAGAGTCTAGCTGACTAATCCTTTCCCCACGATGACTCAAACTCAAATTCACCCTTGCATTATAGGGCCACGGTATCTCTTTCAAATATTCCCGTAACCCATTGCGGGTATATCCGACAAACACTGTTGCGCTTATCCTACCAGGGTCGCACGTCCACCACCAAATACTTCGTCTCGTCAGCTCTTGTATCACCTATGGGAATTGAAGAGCTAAACGTGATTGAGTACCCAGACGCAAACACACGACCTTGGCGAATAGGACACGAAAATACTCGTTGGACCAACCCGACGCAAGCGGCTAAAGGGTTAACGAATCATAATATTATTTTAATATTATTATCTCAAGACACAGCAACATGCGATAATAAAAGGCTTAACAAACTGTTTGATCACGTTTTTAACATAAACGTGACACAGTCGTTTGCTTATAAATAATTAACTTATTCAAAAATTTTGTTGAAATTAATTCAACTAGATTTTTGAATAAGTCAATGATTTATATTTTATTATTCTTAAGCCGGGTACAGACTGCTGTAACGTAACATGCAATGTAACACGCAATTAAAGAATTTGCCGTCCACATTGTCGCAATGTATCATGCAATGTAACAGAATTCTCATAGTGTGGTCGCCTTGCACGCACAAACCATGCACACTACGCGTGCGAACAGAGCATTTCAACTCGTGCGCACCGCGATCTGCTATTTGTTGATTTTTCGTCGAGGACAAAGGGGCGCCAGTGTGGACGGTTTGTGTGTATCTGTACTGCGAAACGCGCGTGAACAGTGGAGGAAGAAGACACAGCGTCGTCGTCCAACGTATCACTATTAACAATGAAGCCCCGACAATCATCGTAGCCAGTAATTGGTCGTCACGATCCATTCTCTTCGCGTATTCTCGACAGACTGAGCTATGTTTGCGCTCATGCCAGAAGCAGATGCAACTAGGTACATGCTCGAATCGTGAGCGCACTGCGACCACACTTATGAAATGCTGCTTTCATGTTACCTTGCAGGTTACGTTACAGCAGTCTGTACCTGGCTTTATAGGTTGGCCAAAACTAATAAACTAACTAGGTTTTTATGATCTTGCGGCTTAGACATTTATCTTTTTGAATATCAGGTTAATTATGTTAGTAAAATATTACCGGTAAAATTATGTCAATAAGAAGAAATAAGCGCGTATAATTTTTTTTTTTCCACAACTATCACACAACGCCGTCTAGTCCCAAGCTAAGCAGAGCTTGTGTTATGGGTACTAGACAACTGATAAACATACTTATATATTTCTAAATACATACATATTTAGATAAATTACACCCAGACACAGAACAAAATGAACGTGCTCATCACACAAACATTTGTCCTGGGTGGGAATCGAACCCACGACCTCCGGCATAGCAGTCAGGGCCACTAACCACTAGACCAATAGGTCAGTCAGATTTATTTGTATAAGGCTTTTCAACGCTGAGTTTTCCGGTGCATGGTTACTACTAGAGAATCTTTAGGCCCCATCAATAACCTTGATTCTACTGAATCATGAATCATTCAGTGATAAATATTGACAACAAAAAATACATAACACGCCGGCGTTATTCTTTGCTCTGTGAGTGCTATCGATATGTCATAGGTAGTCAATAATTTATTTTGTTAACTTTTAATCAGATGGGTAACTCGTATATCTTTTCGGAATGTTCATATTCACATCTCAGTACCAATTGACTGCGACGGCGCAGTTGTTGAGCGACTGGCTGCATGCGCTACGTGTCACGGATTCGATTACCGCACGGAACAAATATTTCTATTGCCTATACTCGTAGATAGATGACCAGGGTCTGGTCTGGGTGTCTTGTATATGTGAGTTTACATGTTTGTGAATGCAGCCACGATGCTGGAGTAATTCGTAAAGTGGAGTTACGATTTTTTTTTAAACTGTCAAAAACATCACATATTTATGAAAATTTCAATTTTTGTTGCAATACTCATTTTTAATATTTGTCTAATTAAATTTATATTTGTGACAACGGAAGATCATTTTTTGATTGTAAAATGCTGTGCTTCGTTTAGATTCGTCCTATTCCGTGCTCATCTACAGACGACAAAGGAGAAATCGAGTCACATTTGAAGTTGTGATATAGCAATAATTAATTTGGACAAGGATTCGCGTGATAATTCTTACAATAGGCAGTTGCAGTTTTATGACATAATAAATATCGAAATCAAATTGATTCATCATTTTTTTTTTTTTTTTTTTTTTTATTGATAGGCTCGCGTTTGACCACCATCTCACCTGATGGTAAGCGATGATGTGGCCGACGATGGAGCACGCTTGCCTAGAAGTAACCTATTCACTCTTGACCTAAAGACCCCTAGGTTGTAGCTATCAGGGAACACAGACTCGGGCAGGGAATTCCACTCCTTAGCTGTACGCATTATGAATGTGTTCCCAAAACGCTTTGTACGTATGGGTGGGATGTCCACCATGTACCGATGGCGCAACGCCGTACGTCTAGTGGTCCGATGATGGAACGAACTTGGTGGAATTAAATTGTGCAATTCCAACGCACACTCCCCGAAGTGTAATCGATAGAAAACCGACAGGCCAGCAACTCGGCGTCGATGCTCAAGGCTTTGGAGTTTTGAATCGACAAGTGCATCATCACCGATGATTCTCTTGGCTCGCTTCTCAATCGACTCCAGAGCATCAAGCTGGTATTTGGCAGACCCATCCCAAAGATGAGAGCAGTATTCCATACACGATCGAACTTGCGCTTTATAAAGTTTGAGCAGCTGTTCCGGCGTGAAGTACTGTCTCACCTTGGCCAAGATCCCCAATTTTTTGGCAGCCTGTTGAGCTTTAGCCTCGATGAAAGAGCCGAAATTGAGGGTAGATGACAACGTTACCCCAAGAAGCTCAAGGTCACTGGTTATCGGCACGGTTACACCCCGGAATGATGAAGCCGGGTGGAATTGGCTCCGTTTGGCGGAAAAAAGACACGCCTGGGTTTTAGCAGCATTGAACTTGACCAGATTGGCATCGCCCCAGTCGGATACTGCCTTCAAGGAAAAGTTCAAGCGTTCAACCATAGCCTCTCGGAAAGACTGGATCTGTGACCCACTAGCACGTGCATCGGACACGTATCTCTCAGCAACAGTGCTATCGTCTGCATACCCAAAGGTACCGGGTTTAAGAAGGTCGTTTATGTGCAGCAAGAACAGTGTTGCCGAGAGTACCGACCCCTGAGGGACCCCGGCATTAATTTCCATTTGACCGGACGAGCAGCCATCAATAACCACTCGGATGGATCGCCCCCTCAAGAAGTCTGCGATCCACTCACACAGACCAGTGCGCAGACCGAAGGAAGGAAGCTTAGCAATAAGGCTATCATGCCAGACCCTGTCAAAGGCCTTCGAGATATCAAGGGAGACTGCAAGTGCTTCCCCATGCTTCTCGATGGCCTCGCTCCAGATGTGAATGGCATACGCTAGAAGATCCCCAGTTGACCGATTTCGGCGAAAGCCGTATTGACGATCACTGAGGATGTCATTAGCTTCTAGGTATGCCAGGAGCTTATTATTGATCACTCGTTCCATACTCTTGCAGAGAATGGACGTTACCGAGATAGGTCTGTAATTAGCAGGGTCAGCCCGACTACCCTTCTTGGGCACGGGTTGCACGTTAGCTTGCTTCCAAGCCATCGGTACTTTTCCAGCCTCAAACGAAAGACGAAATAAGCGTGTCAGGATCGGAGACAGTTCAGGCGCACAAGTTTTTAAAACAATTGCCGGTATCCCGTCGGGACCACTGGCTTTGTTCACGTCATGGTTACGTAGCACCCTACGGACGTCCTTCTGATGGATGCGTATGTCTGCTATAGTCGTCTCGCATCGCTCAGGAAAGGCAGGGGGCCGCGCGTTACCGGAATCAAGACGTGAAGATTCCGCAAAAAGAGAGGCAAATAGATTTGCTTTCTCCTCAGCGGTGTGGGCTAGCGACCCATCGGGTTTCAGCAGTGGTGGTAGTGAGGGACGGCAGAAGTTCGATTCAACAGATTTAGCCAGGGACCAAAACGCTTTACTACCTGCTGGGTATGAAGCAAGTTTGTTCCCAATTCGGCTAATGTGGTCAAACCGAGACCTCCGCATCACCTTCTTGCAGGATTTGGCAGCCCTATTATAGGCTCTCTTTTTTTGAGTCACGTCACTTGCCTTGCGCCTACGAGCGTCGACCCATTCTTGGTATGCCGTATGTTTAAGCGCTTCAGCGCGATTACATTCGGCGCCAAACCAAGGTCGAACCTTGTCAGACATTGTTACATCAGAGAATGGAATGTAATATTCCATCCCCCGACGCAACACATCCGACACTGCGTCCGCGCACAACGACGGATCAGCGGAAGAGAAGCAAGTAGGCTGCCAAGGATAGCATGCGAAGAAAGAACGCATACCATCCCAATCTGCTGACTTGTATCGCCAAACCCGCCGGGTGCCTCTTGGGCTGGGATCGGGCGGGGAATAGACGGATACAGATTTCACCAGACAATGGTCGGAACTACCTATTGGTGAAGATATCGACACTGAGTACCGGTCCGGATCTGTAGTCAACAGAAGGTCCAAGCAATTGGCCATGTGTGACTCAACATCCGGCACCCTTGTAGCCCCCTGGACCAGCTGGGTGAGATTTAACGCTAGCGCTAGCTTCCGCGTCTCTCGCCCAGCATGGTCTGTGCACTGGTATGGGAAGAGCCACTCCTGATGGTGGGCATTGAAATCCCCCAGTATCACCAATTGGGCAGAAGGGTACCGCTGCTGAGCCACATCCGCCGCCTCACTAAGGTGCTGTGTGAGCCTGGTTGTCTCCTGATCACCACTGTGCGAACGGTAGACACAAGCATAGACAATTTGATCTATGCCAGTGTCCACCAAAGCCCAAAGCGTGGAGTACCTGGAGTCCTCAAGATTGCGGAGACGCCGATAGCAGATGTCGTCCCGGGCATACATACATACACCCGCGCGTGGTTTAAAATGGTGCTCCAGGGTAAACCCTGGGTAAGATAAGTACGACACGTCTGACGGACTACTGATCTGCGTCTCCGAAAGAAAAAAAAGAGCAGGTTTCTCAGTCTCCAGATGGTGGTGGACTGCGACGAGATTTGAGTGCAGTCCTCGGATATTACTGAGGTGCACTTTAAGAGAGAGGGAGTGCTGCCGCTGTTTAACATTTCTCTTTTTATTCTTTGCCATTTTTTGTATTAAGAGTGAATGAAGGAGAGGAGAAGAAAGTGAGATGGGGTTTCACGCTGCTATCCTTCAGGCAAGCACTGATAGGATGGCATCATTGGGGTACTAGTCCGGAGACTGCGGGGACGCCCGAGCCCCCCCGGGAGTGTCCATCGGGCCCTCTCCTCTGGTCGCCAACCAGCACGATGGCGCATCCCGGGATTTTTCGACAGTTGGCGGGGCAGCCTTTCATGTGTGGCTGGTACATTACTTGGGCCCCCAACTACCTGCGGTCGGCCAGCGGCGCACCGTGCCTCGGATCCCGCTACCCTCCGCGACTAGTCTCCCGATACCTCCACACCAGTGTGGGCCAGGTCGGTCTGCCTGCAATGGAACCACCACTTCGACCCAACTCCTCTAATTTGGCTACACTGAGCATCGTACCGGAACACGGCTAGGCCGCTTGGCGGTACGTCTTTGCCCAGTGGGTGGTCACAAGCCAACGGTCGAAACCTACCACCAGTAAATGTCACCTGATTAGCACCACCCAGGGACCACGTGTAGGGACTTACAATGGGTATTCTCCTACGGACGCGGGTGACTCAGCCCCCAAAAATTCATCATTTGAAAAAATAATGTTAATGAGAGGTGAACGAAGTGTCCATTGTTCCAATAATGGTTATGATTATTTACAGTTGGGCTGATAACCCGAAGCGGCTCTCATTCAACAAAACAATACAAAGGTCGCTTTAAAATTTACAATTTACAGTTCATTCAAGCATATTTTTTCAAAGTTTTAACTCCTCGCGCGCCGATTGTACATACGTCTGTACAACTCGAATGACCTTGAAAAACGCTTAAGCCTCGTACACAAGGGTGTACGAAATTGATAAGTCGAAAATTTTGGTCTCTATATCTTCGTTTTTCCTAAGGTTCACCTAAAACGATTTTTTTGATAGCATAGCTTAGTCGGCCTTATAATGTTCCCACTGTTGGGACTCAGGCTTCCTCTCTAGGAGAGGGAATGGGCCGTAATCCACCACGCGGGCCCAGTGCGGGTCGGTGGATGTCACATGTCTTCGAATTTTTGCTTCTAGGACATGCCGGTTTCCTCACGATGTTTTCCTTCACCGTTTTGAGAGCAGTGATTTTTTTGATTGTTTGGGGATTTTAGTAAAAAAAAACGCGCAATTACGTAATAATGATACATAATACGTGCCAAGGGTTGACTCGTTTGTGAATTAAGTATTTGGAATTAAGAACTTTTGAAACTGTACTACATAATTTGTCAATTCAAGGCGATTTATATGTACTAAAATTAATGTTTTGTTTTACCTACAACTGATTTATTTTTTATTCATACAAAATAATAAATGTTTTCATTCACTTTGTAATGAGTTTTCAATCTTAATTTACTTTGTTATTTCTGAAAGGTTAAATCGACTGTCATTGTGTGGGCATGGGGCATGTGATAGGCCGAAAAGAGGAAGACGTCAGCAATATGAATATAAATAGCTATGAGATTAGTGGAAGACTACAAGAATGGATCGATTGTTACATTGTGTCAAACCCTGATTATTTTTGAAAATTATAGCATCTTTGTGGCATAGAAACATTCAGTGTCAATAAAAAATCAAAAGATATATTTAAGAATCCAAAATTTATTCTAACTTACTACAGTAATTCAGAATCATGCTCGTCGTACAGAAACAAACCAGAATATTAAAGTTAATTGTATATTATTTAACCTTGTACGTGCTAATAATCAGACCATGGCATGTTACTTCCTATTTACTTACACAAACTTAACGTTTTTATTTCAGTTCTGGCAAAATAATAAATTAAATTGCAAAATGTACCGTACGCTAATAAAAAGTGTAATAATTTATTAAATGCATCATCATCATCATTTTAGCCGAAAGACGTCCACTGTTGGACATAGGCCTCCCCCAAACGTCACCACAACGACCGATCCTGTGCGTCTCGCATCCACCGCATTCCCACGACTCTCACCAGGTCGTCGGTCCACCTTGTGGGAGACCTTCCAACGCTGCGTTTTCCGGTGCGCGGTCGCCACTCTAGAATATTTCGGCTCCATCGACCATTCGTTCTACGAGCAATGCGCCCTGCCCACGGCCACTTTAGTTTGGCGATTCTTCGGGCTATGCCGGCGACCTTGGTTCTCTTTCGGATATCTTCATTCCTTAAGCGATTACGCAAGAAAACTTTGAGCATAGCCCTTTAATGCATAAAAAATAATAATTAAATGCATAAGATGCTCATTTTAAAACTCTAACTCAAAATTATTTTATATCACATAGGCCTATTATGGACACTTATAAAACGTCAGAAGCTAGCGTACGGTTCCAATTGGTGCATTGAGCAGAACCAGCAAGAAACTCCTTGGTTACTCTTTTTTAAAAAAAAACAGTGCAAGAGTCAGACTCGTACACTGAGGGTTCCGTACAAACTAACTTATGTAAGTGGTTCAATTCCCAAATCGAGTATTGAAGATTTTTCCGAATCGAAAAAGTGTTTTTTTTTTGTGACGTGACCGCAAATTTACAGTTTTCAGATTTATTCCTATACTTGTGCTGTAAGACCTTGCTTCATGCCAAATTTCAGCGTTCTAGGTCAACGGGAAGTACCCTTTGAATTTTGATTCCCTTGAGAGTGTCGAAATTTACATTTTTTTGCAATATAAACGGCCGTATCTTTTATTTTCGTTAATTTAGAAGTTTGATTTTTTCACAGCTTCAAGGGACCGTAGATTTGAGTATATGGTTTTAATTTCAATACGATACCTTGACGCGTTCTCGAAATAAAGGCTCTTGACAGACAGACAGACAACGGACAACAAAATGATCCTATAAGGTTTCCGTTTTTTCCTTTTGAGGTACGGGACCCTAAAAAATGATTGATTCTGCAATATTTCTATATTACAATATTAATAAATATGAGTGGACAATGTAGACCGGTCAACTTTTTACCCAAAAGCACAATAAAATAGTAATCTATGCATCCGCGGTCTATGAAGTCTACAGTGTCTCACAATCACGATATAAAAAGAGACTATTTTAGATTTATAATATGCATTACTAATCTGCTTGTAACATAATTATACAAACAATCTATGGAGATATCGCACTTTTTCTGTGTGACCTGTTATTTTGACAGCCTAGTTTATTTACACTGAGCTGCAAAAATAACGGACCACTTAGGAACCTTGTACATGCTAATAAAATCAGACCATGGCATATGGTTTCCTACTTACTCATTTTGAATATAATTCCGCATTAAAAAAAAAACTATAGGTTTCCTACCAACGATGAAATAATAACTTAATTCTAAATTAGCAAAAAATTAATAGTTTTAATAGTAGTTTCAGAGGTGTTGGTGGAAGTAGATAATCATTTCCGATCATTAACCCGTTCGGAATCCGACACCTTCGTCCTTGAAAATATTTACACGCTTACACTATTAATCATATACTGTATAATATTATTGGTACCATACTCTTATTATTATCTTCTATATATTGAAAGCGAAATACCACTCACTGATTAATCACGAAATCTCAGAAACTATAACACCTACAAACTTAAAATTTGGCAGGTAGGTTCCTTATGGGGTGTAGACATCCGCTAAGAAAGGATTTTACGAAACTCCACCCCTATGGGGGTAAAACGGGGGTTGGAAATTTGTATGGAGAAATCGACTTTTACGCGGGCGAAGCCGCTGGCAAAAATTAGTTATTATATATAGCTTATAGTGTTTCACTCCTGGGCAAAGGCCTTCCTTCTATTGTTCCCGGCTTTGAGCCACTTTTTACGATTTCTTAAGGAATACATACTAAGTCGTCCCGCCATCTCCTTCTTGGTCTACCGTGACCCCGTCGTGCGATTTCAGGGCATCAAACTCTACATTATTAAATTTTATTAAAAATAAGTCAATTATTAAACCAGATTTCCTGTTCGTTTTGTAATCTACCCAAGATTATATTGACACCACGAAATTGACAAGGGTTAATCGGGTTATATATATAATTTTATACTTGTCATTTCCCTCCTCAAAGTGAAGATTTTCAATAAGACTTCGTTAATTCTTGCTGGCTGCCACTCTATTTTCGACTTTGTTAACTAACTGTGTTAAAGTCTAATTTTACTTTTTACAGGTACGTGATGGCGCCTTGGACTGCAAAACGAAAAGATATTATCTCAAAAAGATAATTTACGAATAAGGACAGAATAAATATAATCTACGAGTGTTTCGTAGTGAAAAAAGTCATTTAAATATAAATAGTGTATTATATAGGAGTCCGGAAAATTGATATAAACATGAATATGTAAATATAGTATTACGTAAAGAATATTTATGAGTCGTAGTGTGATTTGATTAATATTTGATGTTCGGATTAAAAAAAGTTAATACTATTAATCATATTTGCTTGCTGCGAGTTGAATGATCTATAGAAAACGCAAGCAGTGTGAAATAGAATCAATTTTTATGTAATACATAGTTATAATTTTAATTAAAATTGTACATTTTAGAATACTTTATTGTGCACCAAAATAGTAACATTATTTTTAAATAAACTTAAATCTGACAATGGCTTTCTTACAGTAGTATCCTGTGATATCTACAAGACAACCTTTGAATGGACATTAAGAATTTAAAATAAAAAAGGAAGTACTATGCGGTGTTCTGCTCGCAAATTAATCAAACATTAAATTTTATATTAAAAACATAATAGAAGATATATAAAAGAAATTGCACATGCTTACAAATATATTTATACCTTTTTACACACATATTACAATACAATATAATAAAGGTGGATTAGTGATTGAAAAAATTATAAATATATTGCTAGAATAACTACTACGCTGTAGATACACTACAAAGAAAAAATGTCATAGACAGAGCAGTTTTTACAACAAAATAGATTTTGCATATATTTTTTTGTGAATCGAGTTTCTGGAAATAAATTATTCACGCATTTAAATTAAACACCGGTCACTTGATTGACTGGTTAAATGAATTTTCAATAGTAATACGCATTTGCACAATAGCTTACTGTAAATCGCCTTGCGCCTACCAGAACAAAAGACCCAGTGATTCAATATTGAGAGGGATGTCAAGCAAGCTCAATTGCCAATATTGACAACCCGAGACAGATCCACTTGGCGCTGAAAAGTGGGTCTGACCTCAAATAATGGGACCAGAGAAGGAAGAACAATCATCATCCCAATTTCATCATCACAATTTCTCGCATCAATTTAGCGATAATTTTAGTATCAAAGGCTTGGCCTTTGTCTGTTGCAATGTTTTGTTTAATAAAGAGTCTGCGCGCCATCATTGTTTTCTTGGACAGTCTAAAAGCTATAATCTCTCGTAGATATACCTGATTAAACTATACGCATAACCTTAGATATATGTACTATTGCTTTGCAAAATAGTCTGTTAAAACTGCGATTTACGTCATTAAATAAAATGTCTGGTAGAGAAATTGCATGTATAATGTGAGTCAGTCGTTGCGAAAAATTTCTTAATTTCTTGCTCAAGAAATTTAACTGCTAACTAGATTTGACGTTGATATTTTTTTATATTGCTGAACTTTAATTTTCTCGAAATTTTTTTGCTTTATAATGTGAAATATAATGAATTGTAATATATTTAAGGCTATCATCTTTATTACATAAAAAAGTCGCTTTCCACGTCTTTCTCTTTATTCGCAAACCCTTACTACCACGCAAAAAAAAATTGATATGGTTTTCTCTAATAGAAAGAACAATTAACGGGAAAGGTTTTGGTATATAAATTGTACCCGTGCAATACAGGAGCTGGTCATGAATTTCGAAATAATTATAAAACTAAGACTAATTATTATGGCTGTTGATTGTGTTTTTTTTTTAGTTCAATGTTGTCACTATTCTTGGTGTACAATAAAGCATACACAAATAAATATAGCTTACGTTCATTAGCTTAAAGAAGTTGAAAATGGAATTTAAATACCTACTTTATTAACTACTACTATAGTCGCCGTGTCGTGTGAAAACCTCATAAATGCAAAAATAATTAGTCAACAGGAGAAAGAAAAACTGCGTCCTGTGAAATTGCGTTTTTAGTAGTATTTTAAATAAAATATAATACTTCAATTTACTATTTGTAAAAAAGCTAATCCTACTTGCAATTTTTTCGTAAAGACAATTGCAATTTTTTATGAGGTTATCATAAAGTCACTGATGGTGTTAAAGGTTACTAAACTATTTTTGTGTGAATTTAGGACATGCGTCTCGAGGTTGCTTTTCTAAAAATGTGATAGAATAAAAAGGTACAGAATTATATTCCACAGTTTTACATTCTCAGGCGTCATTATATCAAAATTATTAGATACTATGTACGAGTCAATAATATTGTGTAAGCATTACATAAGAACAAATACCTATATACATATTAGATTTAGCTAGTAAGATAGGGGTATTGAATTTGTAAATGAATTATGTAATTTTTGGTTTATGGTATTCACCAACTGTTTGTGTATACACTTGTACAGATTGTCAATGTTTAAGAATATAAAGTTATAATATACAATTTAGTTTTCTATACCGTAAGTAGTAGGTAGTCATCGGTGTATTAATTTTTGTTATTTTATATAAACTCTAACGTCACTTAAATAAAAATTTTGCAAAGGTCATTCTTCTGTTGTGCAAAGTTTCATCGTTCGTTGCCATTTGCAAACATTGATTATAGTAAAAAACTTTAATTTACTATTCAATTATAAGGTGTGTATTTTGTAAGACAAAATTGGCAAACTACAGCACAGAATTTAATTTAAAAAGTTTAAAAATATTCAGAACTTTTTAAATTGCATTTTTTTAAATATGGAATACCTACAAGCACACCAACACTTGTTTTTATTTATCTAATGAACATTGTACATGTTTTTTTTTTATAAAGATGCTTTATTATATATTAGTCTTTTAAATTAAATTTAAGATTTATCATAATTACCTAGTATTTTTATACTTTATAAACTGTCTACCAAAACTGTACATACACAAACACATTTTTCCAAATATTTTTCTTTTTAAGTTTTAATGCCATTGGAAGCTTTAAGAATATCGTAAAGTAATTTACCCTAAACTTTTAATTTATGTTGATATTATTTATAAATATTTTGTAATAAAATGTTTATGATACAAGGTAGTGTTTATTTTAATAACCTAACGTGTTGAGTGCCTAATTTTACAATCCTTGTATTGTTGGTGATACCTTCACGTGTGAAACCCCAAATTAACCCATCAATTTAGGATTTTACACGTGAATCAAGAAAACAAGTTTTTTTTTAATCACGTTTTCATGCACGGTGTGTTTGGCTGTTTGCGCGAATTTCAGGATTCTTCGAAAGAGTTACTTTTTTTATTTGTGATAGGTTTGCGCTTGACCAGCCACCTGATGGTAAGCGATGATGTGGTCCACGATGGATCACGCTTTCCTAGAAGTAACCTTTTCACTCTTGACTTAAAGACCCTCAGGAATGTGCCCAAACAGGCGTTGTATTTTAAGAGGTAACGGCGCCCCTTCTATTTGCTGATGGCGATCACCGGGGAGGACTTAGTGAGGTAAAAATCCCACACTCCGAACTTATCCCCAAAGTCCGGGTTCCTTGCGCAAAACACAAATTTTATCATTTGTTTTTTAAACCTTCGAAGGAGGAGCTCATTGTTTAATAAGATCAAAGGCACCACGTATTGAACTTCGAGGTTAAGCAACGCTTGTCACGGTTAATCTGTGGATGGGTGACCGAGATTTCACCATGCCTCGGAAGTCGGAAAGCACGTCAAGCTGTTGGTGCCGGCTGTCATTTGTACACATTTGGCAGTCGTTATGCACGTTAGATCTACCAGGACACCTAACACCATTCTTGCCAAGGAGTATCGTGTAGGTAACACTATATACCCCCCAACAGATACTGAGTCTGAGAGGTGTACTTTTGTCATAATAATAAATAAATTATGTCAGTGGCTTCAACCGTGTAATGTTTGCGCCCATGGCACTCAGTGATTTTTATTTTTATTTATTTATTTAGGATCTCCAACAAAGGATGTACACAATTCTGTATCTTATAATTAGTGGTTCCGGTAACTTGTTGGTATACTCCTTCATTTATAGGAGACCACAGCATGCACAAAAATAATTTAAGCAACTAAGCTAACAAAAATAAAAATAAAAATAATGATAACGTAGCATTCAAGAGGTTAATTTTGTTTTAAATTATGCCTGTAGTTTTTATTTTATTAAATACAAACAATGCCGCGGGGCTGCAGCTGACCATGAAGGAATTGGCGGAACGACCTAGGGCCTAAGTCTGCTATTTTTATAAATTCATCATTCCAGCACGATCCCATTGTCATTTTGCTAAAAGTTCATAATCTGATAATTCATAATAGTCAATGTCAATGGTCAGTCAACGGTCAATGACCATGTGGTGGAATGACAATATCGGGCTATCTCGTAACAAATTAAAAGCAATGACTGCACAATGACGTTCTAATGGTAGGTCACTCAGCAAAGGAACTGTCAAAATTTTAGTAGATTACCGCATACGTCAGACATTCATTTGTCAATATGTACGAGATTACCATTCTATGCCATTTCTTTCAATGGAGTGTCAGTGGTTGACCATTGAAAAGTCATAATGACGCCATTATATTAGTTGATTACCAAACTTGTCAAAATCAACAATTATGAGATCAATGATAGACCATTCTGACACTATTGTAATAGCAGACTTGAGGCCCTGGATGTCTTCCTTAAGAGTTGGATAAAGAAAGCGAAGGACTGTGATCATTGGAAAGAATGGAGGGAGGTCTTTGCTCAGCTGTGGGATAATATGGCCTAGCTTTAATAATAATTAAAACCATACTAATAATAATTAACCACCGGTAGCATGGATTCTTCTCCCGATACCGGTGGACTACTATTTATTATATTTTTTAATGTTTTTTTAAGAAATATTTTAAATTTTAAACTATTTGAAAATTAGACAAATAAAAATATAATAATTACAAACAAAAATACAATAGTTCCTCTTTAAAATAACGATCCTTTTTAGGAAGACGTAAGCGACCGTTCGTCATTCACCAACCCGCACTGGGTCCTCGTGGTGGATGACGGCCCGTTCCCTCTCCTAGAGAGGAGGCCTGAGTCCCAGCAGTGGAAACATTAAAAGGATGGTTATGCTATAATATGCTACTAGCTTTTGCCCGCGGCTTCGCCCGCGTACATAAAAAATGGCCTATGTCACTCAAGAATAAAGCAGCTTTCTATCGGTGAAAAAATTTTAGTAATCGGTCCAGCCCCCCTAGCCAAGTTACAATCGTATCGTTCGCACCGAACGCCTCGAGTAGGCCACGCCTCCGATTCCTTTGTTCTGACCATGTGACTGAGCGTTGAGATGACGTCAGAACAAAGGAATCGGAGGCGTAGTCTACTCGAGGCGTTCGGCGCGAACGATACTACTGTAACTTGGCTAGGGGGGCAGTACTTTCAGAGATTACCTCCTACAAACAAAAAAATAAAGCAAAAATGCAAACTTTACCTCTTTATAATATTAGCGTAGATAAGCGACCGTTTGCGTTTTTTTGCAGGAAGAGGATTTTTTCTTTCCTAATTCGTTTTCCTACCCTTGTCATATGTTATTTGGGGTCGGGGTAACACGTTTTTTCTTCCATTCTATCTTGTCAGCAATCATGCTATCGCTTACTCCCTTTTGTTTCATATCACTCCTCACACAATCCATCTATCTTTTCTTTGGCCTTCCTCTTCCTCTCCATCCATCCACATGAATATTCATTTTTTTCCCTTCCGTAATTAAAAAGAATATATCTATCTAAAAAAAGTAATATGTGTGTGTGTATGTGTGTGTGAGTGTATGAATATATCTTTCTTAAAAAAGTAATATGTAAGTAGTGTGTTATTCATATATATATAACTACTGATCTATAAGAATAGTTCTTAATAGTATATTTTTCATAAATACTTTTTAATTCGAAAAAGAAAAAAATCCCTTTCTGCAAAAAGTGCAAAATGTTACTTACGATGTTCTTCCTAAAAAGTCTTGATATTAGTGTAGAAGTACTAGCTGACCCAGCAAACTTTATTCTACCACGTAAATTATCAAAAAAAAAGTGGGGGCTGAGGATAAGAGGGTAAAAAAATAACCTACAACCTACTCTCAGACCTACCATATATACAAAAAAAAATACATAAAAAATGGTCAAGCTATATCGGACAAATTCGATACCAAACACGAGCTTTTAGATATTTATTTATTCACTCTTGATTACACACACAAACGAAAATCTCTGAGACTTGAGCTAGTTGTAAACTAAATAAATTACAAGTTAAAGTTAATTCCTCTCAAAATAACATCCTAGTTAGTTCCTATAATTGGTTATGCATTTTGGCCTTTACCTTGAAACTTACAAAACATTTATTTAAATCTATGTTTCCGCTGCATTTGCGCTTTAACCTTCATATGTCTCTGTCATATGATATTCCGGAATAGGTTCTAAGAAATTTATGTACAAGACATCTCAAGATATTAATCTATACTGAGTTCCTGTCTTCCAGCTAGCCTAATCTGCCTTGTGGTAATTTTCCAAAGAGGTAAACATCTGAGTCATCTGAGCGGTAGTTTCCTGATAGCTACAACCTAGGGGTATTTAAGTCAAGAGTGAACAGGTTACTTTTAGGAAAGCGTGCTTCATCGTAGACCACATCATCGCTAACCATCAGGTGAGATAGTGGTCAAACGCGAGTCTATCGCTAATAATAATAAAAACATCGTAAACTAGTCGAAAGTACGAAATATATATGTATAGCCTATATCACTCAAATACAATTTAGCATTCTACTGATTAAAGTATTTATAAAATCGTTCCAGTAGTGTCATGTATGAGGTTGCGGGTTTAAAGACCGAGCAATTATCTATGTGATTTTTTCTATTCATATGTACTTTTCTAAGTAGGTATATCTAGGACATTACAGACACCTCGTGCCAGCCGTTGATCCCGGTTGTCATTCATAGATCTTACAAAAAAAAACCTGCTTCTTACAAAAAAAAAAAAAAATCAAGCATTCTTTGTCCGTTTATAATGTTAAGTATAGAATATAAATTCGCAATTTTAACCGGTTTGGTTACTCCTGTACTAAATAATGCGTCGTAAAAACATAATCAGCCTTATTATGTTCCTATTGCTGGGTTCCTGGCCTCTTCTCTATGAGCGGGAATGGGCCGTAATCCATCACGAACGCCTAATGCGGCTTGATGGATGTCAAATGTCTTCGAATTTTTGGTACTAGGACATGCCGGTTTCCTCACAGCGTTTTAAGAGCAGTACTGATTAAATAAATTGCACAAACTAAAGCGCCTGTATGATAGATGCGAGACGCATAGCAACGGTCGTTGTGGAGACACTCGGGGCAGGCATTTGTCCAAAAGCGCCTGTGTGGGTTCGATTCGGACACATATGACTCGTAAAACAGAGCTGTTACCACTGGGCCATCATTTCTTTAAGAAACATTTATTCTTAAATGCTGAGACTAAGATAAATATAGATAGGTACTAGCTTCTGCCAGCGGCTTCGCCCGCGTGAAAGTCGGTTTCTCCATACAAACTTTGGACCCCCGTTTCATCCCCTTAGGGGGTGAATTTCGAAAAATTCGTTCTTAGCGGATGTCTACACCCTATAAGGAACCTACCTTCCAAATTTTAAGTTTGTAGGTGTTATAGTTTCTGAGATTTCGTGATTAATCTGTGAGTGGTATTTCGCTTTTATATAATATATTTTATAGAAGATTTATAAATATTTAATTATATATGTACGAGTATAATTAATAGCTGTCTACGTTTTTTTTTTTAATCTCTCCTATTGCAGGTCTGCTGGAAGTATTTTTTTTGAAAATAAACAGTACCTTTTGTTCTAATATCTATTTTGTCTATCTATCTTTTTTGTTTTTTTTTTTTGTGTGTATATAAATAGTAAAATAAAATAAATATCACAAATTCGCAATTTAAACCGGTTTGGTCTCTTGTGCTAAATTAGATAGTCATTAATAAATCAATGGCAGCGATGGCAGCCAAGATTTGTTGCAAATTTTATGGTGAGGTGGTTTCGGAAAAATTTCAGCCCCTACAGCTTGGTTACGGCTCCAAAGGGGGCTGTGAGGCTGCCGTACACGCGTTGTCGACCTACCTAAATTCTGGCAAAGGAGAGGCTATCCTTAAGGTTGACATAAAAAATGCATTTAATACGGTTAATAGGGACACCTTGCTGGCAGAAACTAAAAAAGAAATACCTCAAATCTATAGTTTTCTTTGGCAATGTTATAGACAACCATCTAAATTACTCTTTCGGGACAACCTTTTGGAATCCGCTGTTGGCTGCCAACAAGGTGACCCACTCGGGCCAGTGATCTTTAGCTTAGCTATACACCCAATCATTCGAAAACTAAATTCTAAATTTAATATGTGGTACCTCGATGACGGGACCTTGGGAGGCGATGTAGACACCGTTTTAAATGATTTACAATTTTTAAAAAATCAACTCTTTTCTATAGGACTAGATCTAAACTTCTCTAAATGTGAATTATACCTCTCTGACAGTACCGACAGACATCTGACTCTTCCAAAATTCAATGCAATAGCCCCTGCAATCAAAATTATCGATAAAAGTTCTCTTCGTCTCCTTGGGTCCCCAATCTTTGAGGATTCCTTTCCCAGTTTTGTGGAGGAAAAAATACAAAATTTCAATGACGTTTCGGAAAGATTACTCCAAATTAACATGCATTCGGCCATTACCCTAATTCGTTATTGTTGTTTCGGTCCTAAATTAACATATTTCCTTCGTGCTTCCCACTTATGGAAGCACCTTCACCTTTTGGAAAAAATGGACCAAATTATCCGACATACACTTACTTTAATTTTAAATATGACCTTGGACGATCGAGCTTGGGACCAAGTTACTCTTCCCATCCGTATGGGAGGCCTCGGCGTCCGCAAAATTACCAGTATTAGTTTACCGGCATTCATATCTTCGGTTCACAGCACTGATAAATTAATCAGGAACATTCTAACTTCCACACTGATTCCTTTTGAAGTGCCGTACTTCACCGAGGCTATGGATGCCTGGAGAATCGCTTGCCCGAATACAAATCCGCCTGACAACCCAACCTCCCAGAGACGGTGGGATGAACCGCTCTGCAAAGTAGTCCAGAAAAACCTAATCCATACATCTGCTACTACTGCGGAGCGTGCGCGCCTCCTGGCTGTGGGAAATTGGGAGTCAGGTCTTTGGCTTCACGCACTGCCGTCGTCGAATATTGGCACCTTATTCGACGATACTACTTTCCGCCTAGCTGTTGCCCTACGCCTAGGCGCTCCTTGCTGTTCTCCTCATCGCTGCCACTGTGGCGAAGTTGTCAACAGCCTTGGTCACCACGGCCTGTCATGCAGTCGAAGCGCGGGACGGATAGCACGGCACGCGAATATTAACGACATCATCCGACGAGCCCTTGTCACCGTCGGCGTTCCAGCTGTTTTGGAACCTCATGGCCTGGCACGCGACGATGGTAAGAGACCGGACGGTATGTCTTTATTTCCGTGGAAGATGGGTAGGCCTTTAGTGTGGGACGCTACCTGTGTCGACACTCTTGCGCCATCCCATCTTCCTAGCTCCTCGTGCTGTGCTGGTGCTGCCGCTGCGGCTGCGGAGAACCTCAAGCGGCGGAAATATAACAACCTCGTCGGTAGTTATATTTTTGAGCCGTTTGGGGTTGAAACTCTTGGGCCGTGGGGTCCGAGTGCTCATAAGCTTTTCAAAGAATTATCCAAACGCTTAGTTGACACTTCGCGTGACCCAAGGGCTGGCTTTTACCTCGGTCAGAGATTAAGCATTGCCATACAACGTGGCAATGCTGCCAGCCTTTTGGGCACACTTCCAGTCGACAGCGATGCGGAGGAATTTTATGACGCCATATTTATATAGTTTTAATTAGTTAAGTGTTTTTATAATTTATTTATTTATAAATAATAATTGAATTCCTAAAAAAAATAAAAAAAAAAAAAAATAAAAAAAAAAAAAAAAAATCAAGATTTGCAAATAAACGTGACTTGACTACTAAATACACAAATTGACTTAAGAAAGCAGCGGTGGTTCAGTTCTAGGGCTGCGGGTTTTTCCTAAACATCGCAAAAATAGTTTTTTTTTTCGTTGCCTAACAAAAATTTACTGTTTTCTGATTTATTCATATACCTGCGCTATTAGAAATTGCTTTATGCCAAGTTTCAGGATTCTAAGTCAACGGAAAATACCCTATGAATTTTGATTTTCTTGAGAGTGTCAATATATACGATTTTTGCGACATGACATGGTCGTATTTTTTTTTTCTTTAACTTAGAAGTTAAATTTTTTCACAGCATCAAGGAACTGCAGTCCTAAGTATATTGTTTAAATTTCATTTCTATACCTCCACGCGTTCCCGAGATAAATGGTCTTGACAGATAAGATTTCCGTTTTTTTCGTTTTGAGATACGGAACCATAAAAACTAAAAAATTCCACCTTTTAATCATCCTACAGATTAACCCATCCATTATGATTTCCAGCTAATTAAACACCAATAAAAGTTTATATAAAATAAACCTTAAACGCAATGTTATTTTGATCTTAACCTCCATTCACTGCCAAACAAGTACAATAAACCGAAACAAATATAGTTTATATTTATTATAAACACATTTTCCAAGGGCAGGGCATTGGCATACTTCGTGTTTATGTCATAAACTATTGTAATGTACACAGTACATTGAACTGAACTTGAGAACAGAAAAACACGTCCCAGTTTTTTATTCATTGTAATATTTATGGGACCAAGGCGCCTTAGTATATTGTTTACGAGTAAACATCACAGAGCATTATAGTATCTCTGATGGCTTCTCTCGTAAAAATATTGATCGATATTTTTGTTTATTTTGATCAGCTACTGTTACTAACATTTCTAATTCTGGTCAGCTAATAACCGCTCCACTGGGAGATCTTTTCTCATACGGAGACAAACATTGATGTATTGATCTTATTTTTGCCACTGAATTTTAAGCCACTCATCATAAAGTTATTATTGCGTTCAGGAAACTGTTCGGGCTGCCAAGCCTTTTTTTTTCGTTACGAAAATCATTCAATGACATCCCCCGCTCTTGGGCGGAGCGGGAAATGCTGACTTTTACTGACTAAAAACCCACTCCTGTTCCTTCGTTGCCTTTCATACCAGGGCCGAGTCTTCCTTTCAGAATCAGACCCTTGGCACCAGTAGGCTTTGACCCTGCTGGGCCCCTACGGTTTGCGGACATCTCCTTGAGGCGTGCGTGGAACACTACGCGCTGTCGACGACTTGGGCTCAGTCCGAACGATTACTGAACGGTCGGACGGCGAGCTACCTAAGTAATGTTTGCGGCGAAATACGTGGATGGTTTTAAAGTCATCATACGGAAGCGTTGTGCGTCTCTGATGAAGGGCATGCGGGCCAGCTCAAACAGCCTTCTGAGCGTGTTCGTGGGCTGCTGGGCCTCGCCGCTCTGGATGCTACTACACACTGCGTGTGGTTGCTTCCAGGGCTTGGCATAAATTGGCACTACTGTGCGGTACCGCTTACCGCTTTGTGATTGTCCTTGTATGTACTAACAATAGCTTTATAAGGTTTCTTGTGTTACTAACAGCATATGGACTACGTCTGAAATGAAAGTTTTATCATTATTGTTATAAACCCGGTAGCAGTCCATAAGCCAAGCTAAACTAGTTTAGCCTTATTCATATAGCTTTTTTCCTATTTGATCCTTGTTGGCCGATCAACGTCGCACCGTTGACGACGACTGGTGCTGAAAATAAGCGCTGTGGCTCTGTCTTACACGAGCCCCAGCATTATAAGTCGTTATTTTTATTTTTTTAAGGTATACGCCATTTAAGACGTAAATAAACTCTTTTTCTTTCTTTTCTTTTCTTTTCAGAATTTCGTTTTTGGGTGGACGAAGGAGTTTACTGACTAAACGCACCTGTGCTCCTTTAGTTGCCTTTGTTGTCCAGGATTGCGGAACTGTCTTGAACAAATCACAAATACCTACTTATGATAAACTAACTCAGTTTTAACTAACTTAGTTCAGCTCTTGACCTGCAACTGAAAAAATGAAATCCGTGAGGGTGGCCAAGCCAGTGTCAGCCTTACGAGGTGTGATGCTATTTTTGGACAACATTTAGAAAAATCTGACTGACAAAATATTATCATATATACCTACTCTAATAGCTTAAAGGGTAAAGTTTGTTTTATCATTTCATAATCATTTCAGCCGATAGACGTCCACTGCTGGACATAGGCCTCCCCCAAATGTCGCCACAATGAGCGGTCCTGTGCGTCTCGCATTCATCGGATTCCCGCAACCTTCACCAGGTCATCGGTCCACCTTGTAGGGGGCCTTCCAACACTGCGTCTTCCGGTACGCGGTTGCCACTCCAGAACCTTTCGGCCCCAACGGCCATCTGTTCTGCGAGCAATGTGCCCTGCCCATTGCCACTTAAGTTTGGCGATTCTTCGGGCTATGTCGGCAACCTTGGTTCTCCTGCGGTTATCTTCATTTCTGATTCGATCACGCAAGGAAACTCCGAGCATAGCCTTTTCCATTGCCCTTTGGGTGACTTTGAACCTTCTGATGATTTGTTTGATGTGTTGTTTATTACTTACTCCTTACCCGCTCAAACAGCTGAACGAATTTAATAGTTTCGGGTAGAAAATATCCTGGAATTCCCTTGTGATAATTTTCTAATTTCACGCGTGCGAAGCCACTAGCACAAGCCGGCTAATATAATTTGGTAAATATTATTACAGTCCCATTGATAAGAAAAACACTATTTTTGGAACGAAAACTCGTGCTTAATTAAAGGGACCGTAATAAATTATTTCAGACTAGCTTCTTCCAGCGACTTCGCCCGCGTGAAAGTAGGTTTTTCTATACAAACTTTGGACCCCCGTTTCATCCCCGTAGGGGGTGAATTTTGGAAAATCCTCTCTTTGTGCTCGCCTACGTCATAAAAGGAAACCTTATGCAAAATTTTACGCTCCTAGTCCCAGTAGTTTCGACTGTGCGTTGATATGTCAGTCACACAGTTTCTCCTTTTATAAAGTATAGGTATATAGCGTGACTAGTAATTAGTGTACGATACTTAAACACGTGATTGTGCTCATGATAATCAACAACTTTTACTATGGGAATAAACATGAAATCGCGAAAATAAATCAGCTGTTCAGTACATTTATGTTTGCCTAACGTACTGAACAGCTGATATTTTTTTCGCGATTTCGGCTTTTTTTTTTTTTAATTCATATAAACCAGTGCTTGACTGCGATCCCACCTGATGGTAAGCAGCGATGCAATCATTGATGGTGAGGCGCACTAGTTTATTAAGAGCCTATTCACTCTAGCCTTGAAGACACCTAAATTATAGTTGGACGGGAAGACCGCAGCAGGCAAATTGTTCCACCTTCCTTGTTGTGTGGAATGTTAAACCTTCCACACAGGTTAGCGACCACTCTTAATGTTAATTGCACATTTGATGCATCATAATCAGAATTCATTGAACCCATGTATGGCCAATGACCCTTCTTCAGGTCTTGTGATCATTCACATTTAAGGCATAACAACTACCACTTAAGCATGTTTATTATTCCATTGAAAAACGTTTTTACCTTTATATCATAAACCTTTTACGACAGTCACGTTTTTTTAATCCATGCTGACAAATTCTGGCTGATATGCACCCAAATAAAATGGGTTTTGCGTCAACCACTGTAGATGAACCAATGAGACTTTTGAGGTCTTCAGAAAAGACAGAATCTACCTTTGTAAGTGCTGTGGTAACTATGATGATGTTTCATTCTAAACAGGCCCGTCTCCTTTTTGTTGAGGTGGGAAATCATCCAATGACTTCTCCCGCTCTAGGCTGCAAGCTGGGGCAACCTTCCTGTGTCCTGCAGTTGGGTTAGCAGAAGGAGGCGACCGCATCATATTCACCATGGCCTAAACCAGGACCTCGCGAGAGGTCGCCGCCGCTAATCGCCCCCATGAGAACACAATGCACAAGCGGGGTACACCTAGACCATAGGTATGGACTCTACTTGTCCACAATGCGGCGCCTGAATCCAAAACAGGAACATCCCGAACTAGCCATGTTCGGTAAGTACCTACGTCGGGTGGAAGGTGAGGATGCCGTGGTGCCTCTTCAGTCCCTACTCAAACAGAGGTTTTACCGCTGCGATTGTGACTTGCTCAAGGCCCTGTGTGCTTTGGTAGTTTTTCAACTAACTTGTTTAGATACCCACCCTAGCTGGTGGAAAATTGTGTCATGAAACAATTAATAAATTATCATAATCTATGTGTGTGTGTGTGTGTGTGTATGTGTTATGTCCCTTTTATGGCATTGTGGAATGTTACTTCATACCATTAAAAAACCCTTTAACGACTGCGGAACAATAGATTTGTAAATTTTCCGTGTGAATAATAAAATAGGTCTTGTCATAAAAAATATAATTAAATTAATGTTATCTTCCTGGTCAAACAATGTGATTATAAAACTTATCTTATTTATCTAAACATGAATTAATAAATCATTACATTACCGTGACTATTATTTCATAATTTATGGGTGCGAAATAATAAAATTGGAATTAGCATCAATATTAAGAAACGATTCTTTTATTTAGATTACGTTCATGTAAAATGAAAGGTAAAAATGTGTGTTTGTGAATAGTAATTTCAGGAGCTACTTATGCAATTACGAAATTGCCTTAACCTACTGAAAAGAACTCCATAGCACTACCGTAGCATTAAATATTACATTTTAGCTGTGTGCCGCAGTAGCGAAGCCAAGAAAACTAGACTATATCTATGTCCCGTAGTCCGGGCCCTGGTACAGTTCATAGTTCAGAGCGAGGAGGAATGGCAGGCGGTCGCCTCCTTCTACGAAGCAGTAATGCTAGTGAAGGAGGCGGCTGCACGCGTGAGGGGCGGACTTTCTCACGTCCCAGCTGCCAGAACCCCGACCCCAATTTTTCAAGCCTTCGTAGGCGTGGGTTTGCGGACGATGAGTTATGGGTAGGTCGCCGTCTGGCCGTCCGGTAACCGTCCGGACCGAGTCCAAGTCGTCGACGGCGCGTAGTGTTCCATGCGTGCCTCAAAGAGATGTTAGTATAACCATAGGGGCCCAGCAGGGCCGTAGCCTACTGGGGCCACGGAGGTTAGCTTAGGAAAGGGAAACCCGAAGTCCTCGAACGCAAGGCAAAGAGCGATCATAGGAGTGGGTTTTAATCAGTAAAGGTATGAAACGCCCTCCCACTCCACCCCAGAGCGGCAGAATTCACTGAATGATTTGTCACTTGACGATATATTCAAATGTACTATTTAGATCCAAAATTGATTGCAGTAAAATGATAAGAATAATAAAATAATGGCTATAGAATAAATAAGAGATGCGGATGAAGAATGACAATATTATTATATTATTATAATATAATTAAGATAAAATACAACAATTTCTCTCCGCTGGTGTTCTATTTTTACCCGACTACGCCAAAAAGAAGGATATGCTTTTTTTTAAAAAAAACATGCGACAAAAAAAAATTATAACCAAAATAGAACATTAAAATTTTTAATCGATAAATTTATTCGAAGCTTTTAAATAAAATTATAAGCTAATTACCGGTAAATGTCAAGGCTGGTCAAGGTAAGACAGGTTACCGGTAGGTATGTGATAGTTACACACGTGTTAATGTTACTGCACAAGGCGTTACCTGTTCTGCTGCTATGGCGCAATGTCGCAATTAACGTACTCAGTTTACCTCACTACGGGTTACGAGATGAGAGTGAGAGGTAAAATGCATAACTATGTTTATTTTACAAGCTTCTATATAGCTTCACCTGTCCCGATGTTTGTCTGTAATTAAATTTGATCCAATTCCCGGTTGCCGATTGAGCTAAAATTTTGCATGCATGTGTAAATCAGATGACAATGCATAATTATGACATGGAACTGATCTGATGATGGAACTAGAAGGTGACCATGGGAACTCGGTAGTTAAACGATACACCCCCATCGGGTTTGGGCTCGTATGATTTGTCTTGACGGGTACCACCTAGCACCTAAGTAACCTGATGATGGAGCTGGAAGATGGCTATAGGAACTCGGTAATAAGCTCAATAAGATAACGTCTTGATGAGTATTAATTAGAAATATAAAAATGATACCGAAAGCGCTATAAAAGTTTGCTATGAAAAAAACTTTTTACAAAAGAAAATACAACCGACTTCAATGTAAAAAAAAAACACTGAAAAGTGCAAAATAACTTTAATTTCGGAAGTCGGTGTTTCTATAATAGTTTTGTTTCTTCGTTATTGAACACCAAATTCCGAAATTAAAGTTATTTTACACTTTTCAGTGTTTTTTTTTTTACTGTGAAGTCGGTTGTATTTTCTTTTGTAAAAAGTTTTTAACCGACTTCAATACACGTATAATTTTACGTTACGTTACGTAACGTTACGTTGAATCTAAGCATATAGAAAACGTCTCTAAGTAAAAAAAAAAACAGTAGTCCACCAGTGTCTACCGGTGGCTAGGGCTCTGCACCTTCTCACAATGCAAACCGTATCGAGGGGCACTGCCTTTTGTATCAGAGCTTAGATTCAACCGCGCTACGATAGATTCGATAAGTAGTCGTCGAATTTTAGGCCGGTGGCGGTAACGACAATCACCTCAACAGCTGAGTCCACTTTACACATGTTGACAACCTCGTCTGCGAAGATATTTCATTTGTTTCTTTCTCAGCTTCTACGAAGTTCTTGGCTATTTATTATTCGTAGTCTACCAGATGTTTTTCTTTTATCCACAATGTGATAAAAAAGGTCATTGGTTAAATTCTATTAGTTCTCAACATCACCATCATTTCAGTTGAAAGACGTCCACTGCTGGCCATAGGCCTCCCCCAAAAGTCGCCACAACGAACGGTCCTATGTGTCTCGCATCCATCGCATTCCCACGACTATCACCAAGTCTTCGGTCCATCTTGTAGGAGGCCTTCCAACGCTGTGTCTTTGGGTGTGCGGTCGCCACTCCAGAACCTTTCGGCCCCATCGACTATCTACGAGCAATGTACTCGTACCCTGCCCACTGCCATTTAAGTTTCTCGATTCTCCGGGCTATGTTGTGACCTTGGTTCTCCTGCGGATATCTTCATTCCTATTACTTACTAGCTGTTGCCCGCGACTTCGTCTACGTTGGTAAAACTGTACAATCATTCTGTGCTTGCAATTCATTCTGAAAGCATCGTAATTATTTATTGTACTTTCACATAAAACTGTTAAAGGTAAAAACGCAAATTACCTTCAGGATACATGTTATGTACTCGTCCAGATCCAGATGTATGAACGTCAATGAATAGAAAGAGTATGTAAGGGTCGTAGCAGTTGGCATTTCTGCCTACCCCAAGGGAAAAGGCACTAGTTTATGTATGTTTCTGGTTTATGTTCCGGTAAAACAACATTGTCACAGTGAGCACGTCACAATCGCAGCGGTAATGCCTGTCTTTGAGGAGTGGCTACAGAGGCGTCACGGCATTCTCTCTTTGTGCAGGACTCACCGGATGTGGGTGTTTCGGGAGGTATCTGTATCGAATTCAGCGAAAAGAAACACTCGAGTCTCACCATTGTGTGGATCGCCCGGAGAATACGATGGAACTTACGGTGGAAGTCAGTCCCGCTTGGTAGGAGCGCCGGCGCCGCCGTGTCCTCATGGAGGCGATTAGTGGAAAAAATGCCAACCAGTAGCCTCCTTCAGTGAAGCACTACGATCGAAGAAGGTGGCTGAAACTATGAAGGATGATGAGGGAAGTGATGCTCCAGGTTTTGAAAGCCGCAGGGCGATTGCGGTGGAGCCGTCCGGTCATCTGGTCAAAGCAATCCTGAATCGACGGCGCGTAGTAATCTACGCGCGACTCATAATAATGTCAGCAAATGGATAGGGCCCTCTAGGGCCAATGTCTGCTAAGGCTGCGAGATTGTTCGAAAGAGTTACCTCCTGTAAAATTTTCGCCTCAATAATGTTTCACTGAAGAGTTTAAGCCGTCAGACAGCTTTGGTAGAGGTAAACGAAGGAACATAATCGGGACACCGACCTTAACGTTTGCACTGATGGTGCAAAGCCAAAAAGCCAGTGAATCCAAAAATTACCATCATCATCAACTATCTTCCTCCACAACAGTACTTATGAAGAATTTGCGAGAGCATGCTTGAATTGATTGTTGCAGCTTGATCATTTGGGGCGTAAAAATTACTTGTTCATTTACCTAGGATTTTTTGGTGTGTATTTGACTGACGTCCTCGTATATCAGACAAATGTTATTCCATAGTGGGAACTACCCTATGAAGAGTCTCCAACTTTTGAATGATGAAATCTTGAACGCGTGTATCCCTGTCCAATCGAACTCGCATATTGATGGCCAAACCGAGAGGTCACTGACGCCGATTGCCTCTATGAAGACACGGCGGTTCACTCAAGCAGGATAGATCTCCACCGCATGCTACAACGGGTCCTCCGGGCGATTTGTAAAATGGTAATATCAGAGTACTTCCAACCGAATCCGGAACAGAAACCGCGTGAAACACCCTCAACAGTCCTGAGCTTGTGTATCCATAAAACAATTAAATTCCGGTAAACAAATGTAGCAGCCGATTAGTGTTATCCCTGAGACTGGCCTCCCTCAGAGGGTGGTTCCAGTGTTGGTCACCACTCACTGCAAGGAGGTAACGTACGGATGTCGACGTAAGGCTGCAAGGAATCTGAGATACATCATACGTTGTCGAACTGTGATCAAGAACGCAAACCTTTCGACCCAGTTTTATATGAAGCAGTGACTGCTAATAATAAAACACACCATTATTAGGCCGCAAGGTGCCATCATCCCGGAGGACACAGTGGAGCACACAGAGGTGTGTGTTGTCCTCGTGGAAGGAATCGGCGTCAGTCACCTCTCGCACCGGGCCTTGTGACTTTGGGCTATGGTCCAGAGCGAGGAGGAATGGCAGGCGGTCGCCTCCTTCTGCAAAGCCGTAATGCTAGTGAAGGAGGAGGCCGCACGCGTGAGGGAACGAACGTCCTCACGCCGAGCCGAGATTCTGACCCCGACGACCAGCCACGGTAGACGCGGGCTCGCGGACATCCAGCAATCGGTCGTCCACAGCCGTCCGGCCGTCCGGTAATTGACCGGACCGAGCCCAGTCGTCAACAGCGCGTAGTGATCCACGCGCTCCTCAAAGAGATGTCGCAAAGGGCAACTGAAGGACACAGGTGTGGTTTTAGTCAGTAAAAGTTTGACACGCCTTCCCGCTCTAACCAGAGTGGGAGAAGTCATTGGATGACTTCCACCCTTAAAAAAAGAAAAATAAAGGTGCCATCATTATCATTATCATTTCAGCCAAAAGACGTCCACTGTTGGACATAGGCCTCCCCAAGTGTCACCATAATTACCGGTCCTGTGCGTCTCGCATCCATCGGATTCCCGCGACCCTCACCAGGTCATCGGTCCACCTGGGGGCCTTCCAACGCAAGGTGCCATGCTACCCCTTCCGAAAATTTGGCCATGTTATTTTAAAGTCAATAATTAAATACATATAAGTATTTACTTTTATCGCCTTTGGTTGGTATCCCTTGAATAATCACGGTCAATTAGTTTGTTACAACCACGGGGAAAAAAAGCAGTAGGATTAAAAATGTCTCCGTCTAACTCCAGGTTAATCATAACGGTTTTCGTCCAATTTTAAACAATAAAACTGTCTGCAAATTTGGGCGATGGTCATTTTTCCGCCACTCAGAAAATTACGTAAAATACACAATGCCATCTATCAAATATGACGTTCAACTATCATTGTCATCATTATTTCTACTTTCAGTCTTTAGATGGCGTTGCGAGTATATTTTAGTACGTGATTTTACTCGCCGCTTTGATTTTATTATGTGTTTTGATTAGTTTTTACAAAATATTTAGAAGATATCGAATAGAAATGTCAATTTTATTTTGAAAAAATGGTAAAAGTTATTTTATTACAAAAAAGAAGACAAAATAATGACAAAATTTTTAACTGTAGCTGGGGATCGAACGTGGCAAATGTCGTTCAATGTCGACATTTTGGATTATTGCTCACCCCCCATAGCAAATAGCGTGATAATATGTAGCCTAACAGTTGACCCGGCCTATAAGGATTATGTATGCAAAATTTGAACAGGATTGGTTCAGTAGTTTTTTCGCCAACTAATACCAACGCTCCACCATTTTACTGTTTTATTATTTCCTATTACTTATAATACTGAACAGCTCTTTTTTTCTCTGTGTTTCGTTTTATTACACACAGGTATACGAGTATATAATAATGTGCTATTGATATAGCGAACTTTTGAATAGATTGTTATTGCTATGTTGACTTTTCCTGTCTATTTATTTCACACACAATTAACATCCCAATAAGGAAAACATTGTAAGGGAAATGTCTATTTTATTTCATTTATTTGTTATCTGGTCTGGGCAACGTAGTAATCTAAGGCTCAAGAAAAGGGTGCGTAAATCCTTCAATCAACACAAACCGAGCAGTAAATAATCCTAAAGATGAAGATAACAAATAAATATTAAGGAAATACTACTCTAATTAAGTGCAAATAAATACCTACTTCCTATTTATTTATTAGCACATTTCCTTTATTTATTTCCAAGGAAAACTTTGAACGTCATGAACTCTATAACTAGTAGAGTTCACCTTCCATAAATTAATATAATGTTTCGTGCAAATAAAATAATTAGGTACCTACATTAAAAAGTCTCAAGGCAATAATATTTTTTTTAATAAGGCGGGTCAAAAATATAAGCTATTTATACATGTACATTCGTATGATCTAAGCATAAGCATAATCAGCCTTTTAATGTTCCCACTGCTGGGACTCAGGCCTTCTCTCTAAGAGAGGGAATGGGCTGTAATCCACCACGCGGGCCCAGTGCGAGTTGATGAATATCACATGTCTTTGATTTTTTGGTTCTAGGACATGCCGGTTTCCTCACGATGTTTTCCTTCACCGTTTTGAGAGCAGTGGTGATGAAATAAATTACACAAAGTAATGCGCCTGGCTAGGTTTGAACTCGCAACCTATAACTCGTATGTCGGGGCCATTACTACTCGGCTACCACTGCTCTAGTATCCACTGCTCGTATGATCTACTACCCTATGAACTCCAGGAGACTTATCATGACATGTTTAAATGTCAGTGGTGTAAGCAAAAAAGAGGAGTGGAGCTATACACCCTATATAGATCCATATCCCTAACAGTTCAGTTTAGTTCGTACTCGTACAATGGATCGCGTCGCGCTCGTGTAAGAACCACTGGGATGTAGGATTCTTCGAAAGATTTGCCTCGGCTGTGGTCCGCAATGGGTAAATAAATTAACACAGGTGGGTAGGTATGTTAGAAGAATTCTGAAACACCCTCTCGCTCTACTTAGTGGAAGGATTTATTTAATAATTTCCCACCAAAAAAAAGCCTTTATGATTACCTGTTTTTTGCACAAATAAAAATAAAAATTAACAAACCGTACTAGTTGGAAAATATTTCTTTGTTAGATTCGCAAGATCCGCTTCTCAGAGAGGCGAAGTATAGACACGCAGTAGCCGCACACACAACATAGTTACACGAACGAGTTTGTATTAGCCAAAAAACAACAATTAATCTATTTAACCTTATCCCAACTCTTCTTTAGACTGGCCTGTTGGTCTGGTGGTTAGTGGCCCTGACGACTATGCCTGAGGTCGTGGGTTCGATTCCCACCCAGTACAAATGTTTGTGTGATGAGCACGATCATTTGTTCTGTCTGTGTGTAATCTGTTTATAACTAACTGAGCCTTAGAGTCAATGAATGTAGTGATTACCTTTTAGCTAAATTATTATTGAACAAATATATATTATATATTTGTATTATGTATATTTGTTTGTTGAACGGATGCCCGTTGGGGCCGAAAGGTTCTGGAATGGCGACCACGTACCGGAAGACGTAGCGTTGGAAGGCCTCCTACAAGGTGGATCGATGACTTGGTAACGGTTGTGGGAGTCCGATGGATGCGAGACGCACAGGACCGTTAATAGTGGCGACACTTGGGGTAGGCCTATGTCCAGCAGTGGATGTCTTTCGGCTGAAATGATTATGATGATGATGAAATTATTATTAACTTATTGACCAAATGATTGTGTGATTGACAGCAATGTATTTGACAGTTAGGTACTGTCATGACATTTTTCCAATTTACTTTTTACGCGAATTTTTCCGATATTTTAATTAGTTATTCTACTATTCGGGGTGGAGTTGAAACTCATAAAATCGATTTTAAAGATCGTTAAAATCGATCCAGCCGTTCTTGAGTTATGATATAACTATATTGATATAACTAATACGACTTTGTTTTATGTATAGTATTACTAGTATTTTGACTACTTAGGTTTTACTAGTATTTAGAAATATAAAAGTTTTTTTTAATTCATATAAACCAGTGCTTGACTGCGATCCTACCTGATAGTAAGCAGAGATGCAATCATTGATGGTGAGGCGCAATAGTTTATTAAGAGCATATTCATTTTAGCCTTGAATACACCTAAATTATAGTTGGCAGGAAGACCGCAGCAGGCAAATTGTTCCAGTCCTTCGATGTACGCGGTATAAACGACGAAGCGAAACGCTTAGTCCGGACCGTTGAAGTTTCAACAACGTAAGGGTGGACTCGCCGTACATCGGGTTGTCCGATGGTAGAAAGGAGATGGTGGAATCAAGTCATGCAATTCCCGCGCACACTCTCCAAAAATCAACCTGTAAAATACCGATAGGCTGGCTACCCTGCGCCTGTGCTCGAGGCTTTGTAGATTGGACTTAACCAAATCTGGATCCCCAATTAGCCTCTTCGCACGCTTTTCCACTGAGTCCAAAGCTGCTAGATGGCATTTTGCAGCACCAGCCCATATGTGACTGCAGTACTCCACACACGATCGGACCTGTGCTTTGTATAACATTAATATAACATGTATATTATTTTATATAAGTATGAGTAGAAAACTTATATTATTTATAGCACAAGCTCTGCTTTGTTTGGGACTAGATGGCGTTGTGTAAAAGTTGTGGGAAAAAAAAATATATTATCACGAGTTCCCCAGAACAACAGAGTCAGGGTGGGCTTCCAGTGTAATGCAGCTGAGATACCAGTACTTTACATTGAGCGACAATACACCTTGATGAGACTTGGTGTCAGATCTGGCTTCTGTTGGAGATCTACAAATGATAGCCGGGACCAACGGTTTAACGTGCTTTCTGAGGCACGCAGGGATATCTGAATATTAAGATGATAATCGATCCATAAACCAACCCTGTCGTTTATACCACGTACATCGAAGGACTGGAACTATTTTCCTGCCGTGGTCTTCCCGTCCAATTATAATTTAGGTATATTCAAGGCTAGAACAAATACACTCTTAATAATCTGGTACGCTTCACTATCAACGATTGCATCACTGCTTACCACCAGTTGGGATCGCAGTCAAACACTGGTTTACACCATTAAATTAAAAACTACGAATAACAACCGGGACCACGGAGGAATCTCTGTTATAATCAAAGAATATGATAGTTCTGATGCGTCGGTTACCTACGGCCGTCCCACAAGGCAGTATTCTCTGCCCGAGTCTCTTTTTGATCTATATAAATGACCTGTTAGGTTTAAAGAATTTATTCTCATAAGAACAATTACAGTTCACTTAAAATGAGATACAAATAACAGCATAAAAGTATTGAAATATTCACATCTGGTGTGTTGGTGACGTCATATTATGTTAAATAATCATAACCCTTATATTAATAATAACCCTTTAAGATGGTAACACATCCACAGACCTCGGCTAATGTTGCTTAAACTTAAAGATCGAACCGTACGACAGTTATTATTTCAGCCATAAACTTCTCTCTAGTGGGCAAAAAACAAAAAAAAAAAAACATTAAATCTTTAAATTAAAAACAAAATTTATTTTTGGACTTTGTTACAAAATTCTTTTTGATGTTTGAAACTAACTATGTACTCGTTTATCTAATAAAATGGTTCATGAACTTTTGATTTATTATAATTTTTTTCATATTTTAGACTTGATCCATTGTTAAGTTATTAAAATGAATTCTTTCATCCCCTGTAAGAATACCAATCAATTTAACTAACCTTTTTTCCAATTATTTTGGAGTCAGCTTCCAATCAAGCCGGATACAGCTTTTTTTACTGTTGGAAATCGACGGGCGCAAAGTAGATAAAGTTACCTATCTGAAATTTTGCGATTTTCTGATAGTTGCAGAAACTTACTAAATATTCATATTCTAAGACATGTAAACTCGTCTTTTAAGTGTCAAAAATGCAGTAATGATAGTTGTTTTTTCAACAACATTTTTGAAAATAAAATGACTAAATAACTGCTTATTATTCACTTATTAATATTAATTATCTGAAAATCGCAAAATTGCAGATAACTTTATTAACTTTGCACCCGTCGAAATCATCCAATGACTTCTCCTGCTCTGCATGGAGCGGAAAGGTGTGTCAGACTTTTACTGACTAAAACCACACCTTTGTCCTTCAGTTGCCCTTTACGTTCCAGGGCCACGGTAACTCGTTCGAACAATACCGCAGCCTCGTGTTTGCCCTTGGGGCAGACGGAGGTTACAAATGCAAAATTTCCAGTTACGTATACTCCATTCACGATAGCATAAGACAAAAGTTAGTTATAAAGTTCATAGAAGCAGGTGTGCACAAGATTTATTTTTAACCAACTTCCAAAAAAAGGAGGAGGTTATCAATTCGGTTGCATGTTTTTTTTATTTTATTTTTTTTATGTTTGTTACCTCAGAACTCCGTAGTTTATAGACCGTTTTGCAAAACTTTTTCTTCCTCTTAAAGGATATGCTTCCAGATTGGTCATACTTTTTTTAAAATCCAGTTCTGATGATGGGTTCCATGAGGAATTGAGGGAACTCCTCAAATGTCATAGGCAACTATATAGTGATTTTTATATTTTCTTCGAGGACTTAGCATTTACAGTCAAAAAGTAACATTTGATGAAGTGGAACTGATGGAAAAGACCAGAAATGGCCAACGGAACTTCATACTCACATAGATATCACAATGAAGATAGTTAAGCGATTATGACAATACAAATAAATAAATGGTTCTAAATAGTTATGTTGAAAATGGTATCATCGAACTGATCTGATGATGACGATGGAGCCGGAAGATAGACACCGGAACTCCGTAATTAATCAATGTATCCTAGCCGTGTTTAGGCTTATTAGAATTGTCATGAGATGCACTTTGGCTGTAAGGTACTATCGAACTGATCTGATGATGGAGCCGGAAGGTGGAAGGTGGACACGGGAACTTCACAATAAAACAATGAGAAATAGGTAATTTGGCTATATAAGTGTATCGATAACTAAAAATTGTAAAATAAAAAACTAAAAAAAAATAACCAACTGCACTGAAAAAAAACACTAAAACTATCAAAATAACTATAATTTTGGAAGTAAGAAATAAACAATACCAAAAAACACAGACTTCCGAAATTGAATTTATTTTGATCGTTCTAGTGTTATTTTTTTAGTGAAGCCGGTTTTTTTTTTGCAATAAGTTTTTATTCGAGATAACTTCAAACAATTTTAATAAATAATGTTTTTTTTAATTTGATTATTGTAAGGTAAGTACTAAACACTCAGGTAAATGGAATGTTTTTTTCCATCAGGTGAGATAGCGGTCAAGCACGAACCTACCAAGAAAAAAAAATACAACTTTATTTCAAACATTTTTATTTATTTTTTTAAATGGCGTAACAACAAGTTTCCTCCTTACAAGACATATGAATTGTACACAATATAAGGCAACTAGATAATTATTTAACATTCATACAAATAGAAATAACTAATCCATATATATAAAAGGGGAAACTAACTGACTGACATATTACTACTACTGGATTAGAAGCGTGAAATTTTACACAAGGTTTCCTTTTATGACGTAGGCGAGCACTAAGAAAGGATTTTCCAAAATTCACTCCCTAAGGGGATGAAGCGAGGGTCCAAAGTTTGTATAGAGAAACCTACGTTTACGCGAGTGAAGCCGCGGGCAGAAGCTAGTATTCTATAATATAATCAAAAACCTTCCAGGTACTGACAACCCCTGCTTCTTTTAGGTTTTTAACATGGACACTAGTAGGATAAGTAAGAAACTCAATAATTTATTTAATTAAAAGCCGCATAAATTCACAAGATGAATATTCAAATGAATTCTTTTAAGTATAACAGTTGGTATATAAGTTAATTATAATAAATTCAGCACCAATCTTAACAGTAATAAAGCAAAACATACATATATTGTACTTTTATTTCAAAGTGTACCCTAAAACAACCTCTTTTAACTTCTATCTAATGCTATCGCGAATAGAGTATAGACAAGATTGAAAGGCAACTTTCCATAAATACGTTTCCCGGTACTTCCCCAGTTACAGCTATTAATTGCCCTACAAAGTGAAAATCCAACAGTCATTCACAATACAAGGAATTTTAAAAAGTTGAATAAACAACTAATTGATACTTAAATAAACCAGTTTCATTTAATAGTAAAAATACAGTCAACCATAAAAAATGGTAGCAAACGGATATCCACAAGGTTATGACCAGATTTTAGTCATTGAAAAGTCCAATGATCCAAGATGTTGTGAACGATAATATGATATATTCATAATCGTACAAATTTATTGAAGACATACGCATTGAATACCAGTATTGTCTAATTGGTCAATTCTTTTACCGTAACACAGACAGCGATAATGGGTTAACGATTCACGCTGCAATGTACAGCGATTTGAAGTGAAGTTTAATTCCCGATTGCCACCTGGTGGCAATCTATGTGGGGGCGACTGGGAATATACCGAAAGAGTCACCGGCAGCCATGGAACGCAAAATGCAACTGAAAAAACACGAGTGAGTTTAAGTCAGTAAATGTCTGGGCTTACGGACGGCGAGCAATGGGTAGCTCGCCGTCCGATCGTCCGGTAACCGTCCAAACCGAGCCCAAGTCGTCGACGGCGCGTTAGGTGCATAATCTTACATAAATAAAAGGAGAAACTGGCTGACTGACATATCAACGCACAGCCGAAACTACTACGACTAGGAACGTGAAATTTTGCACGAAGCTTCCTTTTATAACGTAGGCGAGCACTAAGAGAGGATTTTCCAAAATTCTCCTCCAAAGGGGATGAAACGGGGGTTCAAAGTTTGCATGGAGAAACCTACTTATACGCGAGCGAAGCCGCTGACAGAAGCTAGTACATGTATGTTATAGGAGAGAAAAGCCAAGCATTTCAAAGATTTCTAACACCCGTACAAAACTGGGGCGGTTCAAAAGATTCGCACCTTTGTTTTTTTAACAAATAAAATTTAAATCTACTGTTCGGGCTCCGTCGGCTACCTTCGGCACTCGTCGGGCTGCATCGTCGACGTCGCGCAAGACATGCGGGGCGACTGGCCCGCCATCACTTCACCAGCGAGAACGACCGACGATACACACGCGTTGTAAATTCCTCACTTGTAATTGGATATACGTTTATCAGTTTACAGTCCACTGCTTTTCATTTTAGTCCAAGTATAGACCCTAACATCTACTTAACCGAATTTCTAAATTCTTTCACCAGTAGACTGCCACTGTATCACATAATGACTTAGGTCATTAAGTAGATTTACAGGCAGGCAAAACGCCAGAAGTTAGTGTTTTTGTTTAGATGATATAAACTAGTGCTTGACTGCAATCCCACCTGATGGTAAGCAGTGATGCAATCGTTGATGGTGAGGTACACTAGTTTACTAAGAGTCTATTCACTCTAGCCTTGAAGATACCCAAATTATAATCGGACGGGAAGACCGCAGCAGGCAAATTGTTTCAGTACTTCGATGTACGCATCGCTTCGATGTATGTAGTGAATTATAAATTAGTAATTTTTGTTGAGCAGTGGTGGCCGAGTGGTAATGGCCCCGACTTACGGAGTTGTAGGTCGCGGGTTCAAACCCAGCCAGGCGCATTACTTTGTGTAATTTATTTCATCACCACTGCTCTCAAAACGGTGAAGGAAAACATCGTGAGGAAACCGGCATGTCCTAGAACCAAAAATTCGAAGACATGTGACATCCACCAACCCGCACTGGGCCCGCGTGGTGGATTACGGCCCATTCCCTCTCCTAGAGAGGAGGCCCGAGTCCCAACAGTGGGAACATTATAAGGCCGACTATGCTATGCTATAATTTATTGTTTGTTTCATTATATTTTTAAAGTAAATTGTTTATACCTATCCTTCTAAGAAGTCTTCCCATACCGGAGGCCATAGAAATGCAAATATAATTTCCACGTACCTATTAATTCCGTGTGTCATGGGCCACAGGGGCTCTCAAGGTTGATAATTATATAGTTAATCATACTACATACCTATCAAAGATTAACTTTTTCCGGTACTTGTAGAACTTCACATTCAATGCCAGTCATTTTGATATCTACACATAATTTTTATATATTTTTTATAGAGGTAAGAAATGATCAAATAACTTCTCCCGCTCTGGGTGAAGCAAGGAGTGTTAAATTTTAGACTAAAGGCCCGTTTACGACCTTGCCGCTGTGAGCGGTAGCTAAGCACGGGGTGGCGAGCGGTAAGATCAAAAGTATGAAAATGTTTGAAGCACGCCACGAGACGCCGCTCATATCGCCACGCGCCCGCGTACCGATGCCGCACCGCTCGCCGCACCGCTCGCTGCTAAGACCGAAGTCGTGAACAGGCCGAAAAACCAACTCTGTTGTTCCTTCAGTTGCGTTTTGCGTTCCAGGGCCGCGGTAACTCTTCCAAACAATCTCGCAGCCCTGGTAGTCATCGGCCCTATCGTGGCTCGTCAATTAAGCTGATGTCTTTGATGCGAACCGGTCTACATCGGATGGAGAGTTACACCTACAAAATCCAGCGGTTTAGCTTCTGTAGAACAGAAACCTTACCATGAGGTGTTAAAATGTCAGTCGTGCGAGCGAGAAAGACGGAAGGAGCTGTATAGCTTCATGTCTTTAACAATTCAGTTTACGTCGTAAAATGGATCGAGTTAGGCGCTCGTGATCCTCTAGAACTGTGTATTTTCCAAGATAAAATATTTTCGCAGACTGCCAAGCCTGCCCCCCTAGCCAAGTTGCAAACGATAAACGTGAACGCTTAGTAATCTCCAATAGATTTTAACTTTATACCTAAGAGCATAAAGTTGAAAATCTATTAAAGACTACTGAGCGTTAGCGACCGGAACGAACGAAAACACTATGTAATCTTTAATAGATTTTCAACTTTATGTTATTGGATATAAAGTTGAAAATCTATTGAAGATTACATAGTGTTTTCGTTCGTTCTTTATATCCAATTACATAAAGTTGAAAATCTAAAAGACTACTGAGAGTTTACGTTTATCGTTTGTGACTTGGCTAGGGGGGCTGTACCTCATTTGTCTAGCAACTCAACTAATCTTTTAATCCCTTTTATCTATTAACTACGTGGTTTACCTACAACATTTAGTTTCTGCCATCGACTTCACTCGTGTGAAAGTAAAAAAAGGACATGGGTTAAGCGAGAACTACACTAGACCGACGCACACGTGGACCACGCCTGATTTGTACGTATAGCAGCGCGTTGCGTGGCGTCGCGTGGCATGAATATAATGTAGCTCTGCAAGTCTAGTTGCTATATAAAATGTATGGAGACTGACGCGCCCTGATCGGCGTACGTAGCCCACGTGTGCGCAATATAGTTCTACCTTTATTGGTGTTTTTTTTTAGGTGGGAAAATCATCTAACGACAAATCTCGCTCTTGGGTGGAGCAGGAGATAGTGTCAGACTTTTACTGACTAAAAACCCACTCCTGTTCCTTCGTTGCCTTCGTCCCAGGGCCCCGGGTTACTACCCATGGCCCCAGTAGGCTTCGACCCTGCTGGGCCCCTACGATTTGCTGACATCTCCCTGAGGCGCGCCTGGAACAATACGCGCCGTCGACGACTTGGGCTCGGTCCGGACGGTTACCGGACGGTCGGACGGCGGGCTACCCATTGCTTGCCGTCCGCAAGCCCGCGCCTACGGTGGCCGGAAATCGGGATCGGAATCCCGGCGGCGGTTGGGGCGTGAGGATCGTTGCCTCACGCGATCGGCCGCCTCCTTTGCTAGCATTATTGCTTCGCAGAAGGAGGCGACCGCCTGCCACACCTTTATCGGTGTGCAATTTTTTATCCGAAATCGATCCGTTTGAGCATGAAGGAGAAACAAACTTTCACACACAATTACATACAAACTTTCTCCTTCAAATAATAATATACTAATATTATTATTTGAAGGCGAAAGTTTCTAATTTAAGAATTTTATGTTGAGTATTTGTCAAACTTTACTTCAGATTGAAAACCTGTCAAACTATGGCATTGAAGAAGGGTTTGACACTTTTTCAATTCCAAATTCTCAATTAGAAACTCTCCATTATTCATGGTTGCTATATAGATAGATACACTAGTTTATGCCCGCGGCGTCGCTCGCATGAAATCCTTTGAGGTTGAATTTCGAAAAATTCTTTCATAATCGTCGTTTAACAACAATTGTGACAAAAATCAGCTCTTTAAGTTTTAGGTTTATGTTGACCGTTGACGAGTCAGTGAGTCAGGCCTTCTCTTTTTATACACCACTATTTTTTAATTAGTACAAAAAAATGGAGCTCTATCCATACCCGTTACTGATCATATTTTTGTAGTCAAAAGTAAAAAAAACTATTTCCCAAAATTGTCCACGAAAATTTATCATACTTAATTGGTAAATTCTTTGAATCAATCATTCATAAAAATTGCTACTAGAAAATACTATGCGCAGTTGTTTTTCTATTTTGATCGCGATTTATTCATTCTAATCAATAGCTTGTACAATTTCCATAAATTGAGTGACATTTTGCGATATATA